>CM056059.1:28850201-29175201 GCA_029574335.1 Rana kukunoris | reverse complement strand
TAAAGACTTTGTTCCCTTTTAAATATGGGCACCACATTGGCTCTACGCCAATCCAGTGGTACTATTCCTGTCATTAATGAGTCCCTAAATATTAGATAAAGTGGCTTTGAAATTACAGAGCTCAATTCTTTTAGGATCCGTAACCCTGTGGCGTTTCTCGTGGCATCAGAGGGGGCAGGGTCACCCGCACACGTAATAGGGTGGCCCGCCCTCAGATATAGAGCTGGTGCAGAGTTTTTCTTTTTTCGATTACGGAACTCTAGAATGGATTTAGATGGAATTTTTTTTAATGGACTTGTCCCAAGCTGGCTCTTGTGTTTTTTTACACTTTTTTTGTGAAATGATAAGGGAGGAAAAAATGTACCCCGTTACCAATTTACATGGGGGGGGGGGGGCGATCTGGGGGTCCCCTTTGTTAAAGGGGGCTTCCAGATTCCGATAAGCAGACAAGGCAAGGGTTGTGGGAATGAGGCCCTCGTCCCCATCAACATGGGGACTTGGTGCTTTGGACCCCAACATATCCTCCCTATGTTGAGGGCATGTGGTCTGGTACAGTTCAGGAGGGGGGTGCTCTCTCATCCCCCATCTTTTCCTGCGGCCTGCCAGGTCCGAATTTTGAGGGGACCCCCTACGTAATTTTTTTTTTAATTTGCCGCAGGGGTTCCCTTAATATCCATATCAGACCTGAAGGGCCTGGTATGGAATTTGGGAGGACCCCAACAACATTTTTAAAATTTTGGTTCGGGGTTCTCCTTAATATTCATACCAGACCCAAAGGGCAATGGACTGGGAGGTAATCCATGCTGTTTTTTTCAATGACTTTTATCTGTATTGCCGGGACCCGACAATTTTTTTTGCATTGATACATGTCTGCTGGGGCAGGATCCAGGTCCCCAAACACTTTTTATGACAATACCCTGCAAATAAGCCTTTAAAATTAGCACTTTTGATTTCTCCCACAGACTTTTAAAGGATGTTACCCAAACTCCAGGGTGCTACATAAGTGTAAATCTGATCAATCAATGTAACCGATCAGTGTAACCTAAAGCTGTATTAAACCCATAACCAAAAATCTAATATATTTCAGCTTACCAATTATTAAATGTGGTGGCTGAATTACATTTGTTTTGGCTTTTCCCCCCCTCTGTTTTCAACTGGTCATCTGGCCAGTAACACACTTCATATTATATATGTATTAGAGTGCCTCCACTCTGGATGAAGGAGAACAGGGGGCACCTTTGGACAGCAGCATCAGCAGTCTAGGGGGAGGGGAATGTTAGATGTACTAGCAGATTTAGATAAGCTAACACATTAAAGTCAAACTCCACTTTATAAGCAGGAGCAGCAACAGTTTTTTTTGGGGATAAAAGTTTTACATAAATAAAAGCTGATCATTTAAAGTACCCCTGTCCATGGTAAATGGTTTGTTTCAACACTTAAAGTGTTACTAAACCCGCAATAGTAAAATCAGTTGGAATATGCAGTAAAGCATGCTTGTTATACTCCCTGTGTAACCTAAGGGGTTAATCCTCTGCATTGTGTATAAAGGTTGTTTGATCCTGTATGCAGAGATCCTCCTCTTCTTCCACTGACTCCAGAACAGGTATAGTAAAGACAGATTTACTGGAGTCAGGCTGCACATGCTCAGTTTGGTGTGTATTGCGAGAGAGTTTTTTTAATCCTGGGCGAGTGCATGTGATCAGCACAGGGCCAATCAGCACTGATCAGACAGAGGGTCTGAGGTCCTGGATCCTGATAGGACAGCTCAGTGCAGCATGAATAATCCTCCTACAAGCTTTAACCAGGAACTGAAGTCGCATATATACAGTACAGCTGATGAAAAAAAGTATTTAGCAGTTTATATTTACTAAAACAAGTGCATTTCCACCAGATATAGTGAATAAGTAAATTCAGGGTCTTGGGCTTAGTGCAGTTGTGGCTGGTGCTCAATATTTTGGGAGGGGCAGCAAACCAACGCCACCCCCTCGCAGGAGACGGACTGGGAGGTTGGGTACCCCCCCCGTGTGGGAGTCGGACGGGAAGGTGGCAATCACCAACCTTCCCCACTCTCCGTGGGACACGGTTGGGAAGATGGCGTTCACCAACCGTCCCCCCTCTCCATGGGAGACAGATGGGAAGGCGGCAATCGGAGGTCGCCTTACCTTAGGAGGCAGATGACAAGCTCCAGCTACTCCTCGCTCCGAGGCCGTTGCTTCTCCTCCCCAGCCGAACAGGGCAGGATGTGGGTCCTGAGACCTGATTGCCCAGGATTCCTAAGACTCCCTGGCCAGTTGGGTCTCAGGACCTGCTTCCTGATTGGCTGGGAGGAGAATCGGGAAGACAATAGTGAATATTACTTCGCTATTGTCACACAACTGGGTGCGCTTAGTGTGCAGTGCCCTACACCCCGAGCCCACCCTTTTTTAAAGCCAATTAGAGTCAATGCGTCCGGCATCCTGCATGTAGATTAGAGGACGGGCGCATGGATTACAGGGGCTGCGCCCCTTATGGACAGGCCGCTACTGGTTTAGTAACACTAAAGCCTAAAAAAGAAAACAAATGCAGCCATCACAGCTAAGAATTGGTAAGCTGCAATATAATACATGTTTGCTTTTGGGTATTATACTACTTTAACAATTATAGATAATATTTCACTGCCATTTGTAATTTGTGGATGAATTTTGCAGGATTGAATAGAAGATGAAAGTGGTTGGATAGATTGGACAAATGCAAACTTTTAAAGCTGACAATGTAGTATATGATCGATTGTGATATAATTGTTTTCAATTTATTTTTGTTTACCTTTTCTATAAGCTTTTGATATTGAAAATGATCAGATTGCTGCAGAGGAATTTACTGTTTGCTTTGCATCAGATTATCATTTCAGATACCTGATCTGTTAAAACCATTGACAAGAAGCATAGCAGCCTACGGAGTGGCTATGGGGATTGTGAGGGTTGGGGAAATTTAAACAAAGAAATTGTGTGTGCATGTGAAGATTATACGTGTCTATCTCTGCATTATTAACCACTTAAGACCCGGACCAAAATGCAGCTAAAGGACCTTGCCCCTTTTTGCGATTCGGCACTGCTTCGTTTTAACTGACAATTGCGCGGTCGTGCGACGTGGCTCCCAAACAAAATTGGCGTCCTTTTTTTCCCACAAATAGAGCTTTCTTTTGGTGGTATTTGATCACCTCTGCGTTTTTTATTTTTTGCGCTATTAACAAAAATAGAGCGACAATTTTAAAAAAAATGCAATATTTTTTACTTTTTGCTATAATAAATATCCCCCAAAAATATATAAAAAAAACATTTTTTTTCCTCAGTTTAGGCCGATACGTATTCTTCTACGTATTTTTGGTAAAAAAAATCGCAATAAGCGTTTATCGGTCGGTTTTCGCAAAATTTATAGCGTTTACAAAATAAGGGATAGTTTTATTGCATTTTTATTAATTCTTTTTTTTTTACTACTAATAGCGGCGATCAGCGATTTTTTTCGTGACTGCGACAATATGGCGGACACTTCGGACAATTTTGACACATTTTTGGGACAATTGTCATTTTCACAGCAAAAAATGCATTTAAATTGCATTGTTTACTGTGGAAATGACAGCTGCAGTTTGGGAGTTAACCACAGGTGGCGCTGTAGGGGATGTGAGACCTAGTGTGTTTGTTTACAACTGTAGGGGGGTGTGGCTGTAGGTGTGACGTCATCGATCGCGTCCCCCTATTACAGGGATGACGCGATCGATGCTGCGGCCACAGAGAAGCACGGGGAAGCCGTGTGTACACACGGCTCTCCCCGTTCTTCCGCTCCAGGGACGGATCGCCGCACTCCAGCGGCGATCGGGTCCGCGAATCCCGCGGTCCCGGAGTCCGCGAATCCCGCGACCCACGGCTGGGTACTAAAATCAACGTATATATACGTTGATGTGCCCAGCCGTGCCATTCTGCCGACGTAAATGTGCAGTAGGCGGTCCTTAAGTGGTTAAAGCCAACGTCCCGCTTTGCTATGACTTTTTTCCTCCAAATAACAATTTTTATTATCTCAAAAAGATTAACAATACACAAACAAACTTGGTAAGCAGTATGTTAAAGGAGTTGTAAAGGAATTTTTTGCTGAAATTACTGTTTACAGGTATAGAGACATAATAAATAACTGATTCCTTTTAAAAAATAGATAAAAATCATATAATGTACCAACAGTTTTAGTTTCGTTTTTGCATGCTGTTTCCTGCTTCTGTGATGTACAGAGCCACAGAGCCAATACAGGGCAGTGATGGTTTGATTGGTGCTGAGGGGTTTTAGACACACAGTAATCACACTTCATTAATTAGTGACCACAGAGAGAAAGCTCCCAGTACTGTGGTTATCAGTTAACAGACAACCAGGAAGTGTGGAGATCAGAGAAGAATTACAGCAATTTGAGAGCAGAAACAAACAATGAGGACATGAACAGAACTGCATTAAGGTAAAGAAAGCTATTAAGATAAAAAAAAAATCCTTTACAAACCCTTTAAGACCAATTTCACATATAACTTTGCATTAATAAATTGCAGAAGAGAAAAAGAAAAAAAGGGAAAGACAAGGGGGGGGGGATAGAACAGACGAGAGGGAGACATTAGGTTACTGCGTTACCGCCTCACGACAGGTTCTCTGAAATCAGAGTCACTTACCCTCTGATTATGCCCTAACTTTCACTAGCACCAGTACTTGGAAGTAAATGGGCACTACACGTCCATTTATTGTATGACCGCTGGGGGAACCAGGAGACTATCGCATGCAGATGGGCCACTTGGTAATATTTAACTAGGTTGGGGAAAGCCAGGCCCCCATCAGCGTGTGATGCCATCATAACCGGACGAGGTATCCTGTGTCTTTTATAGTTCCACACATATCGCAGTAAGTCACGCTGTAATTTGTGTAAATGACCATAGGGGACGGGTTTTGGCAACGACTGGAACAGGTATCGCAGCTTAGGGGGGATGACCATCTTAACAGATGTGATCCGCCCCAGTAGGGAGATATGATAGTTCTTATCATTTTTGGACTAGTTCCCTAATTGACCTATACAGAGGGGGAAAATTAGCCTGATATAGGGTGGTGGTAAGGTTAATGCCCAGGAATTTAAGGGAGTCGCGTTCCCAGTTATAAGGGAAATTAGACTGCAGGTGGCGAAGCTCTTCCTCCGGGACATTAAGTGGGAGGGCCATGGACTTTGTTGGATTCATTTTGTAACCTGAGAGATCGCCCCATATGTTGCTAGTTTGGCGTGGAGGTTGGGCAGGGATACCCTAGGCTGGGTTAAGGTAATGGACAATGTCATCCGCGAATAAAGATATCTTGAATTCCCTACCCCACACCGATACACCCCAAATGTCTGGGTTTCCTCTAATTGTCGCCACCAGGGGCTCAACGCATAGCGCAAATAGTAAGGGGGAGAGTGCGCAGCCCTGGCAGGTGCCATTGGCCATTGTGAAGGTGGTCGATGTGGCAAAAGGGGTTTTAACTTGCGACGTGGGGTTAGTGTAGAGGTGCTGTACCGCCCGCAAGAAGGCTCCTCTAAATCCCATGTGACGCAGTGTAGCAAGCATGAAAGGCCAACCAAGTCGGTCAAAAGCCTTTTTTGCGTCTAGGCTCAGGATAAGAAATTCAGAGTTTTCCCTATAGGCCACGTCGATCAGCACTATGACCTTTCTCATGTTGTCTCCCGAATGGTGTAGGGGGACACAGCCCACCTGGTCCTTATGAACCAAGGAGGGTAGGCAGGTTGTCCTATACTCCCTGTTGGCTCCAATGTCTGGAGCTTGGTATGCTACCACCCTGCCCTATTTCAAGATGGCAAAAGCGGTAATTGGTTCTGCCGTGGGTCTTGATCCAGTTAAGCACTGCACACCTGATGAGACACTGGGGTGGGCGGTGTGTTCTCTCCTGTGGGGAGTATATAGGGTGGGTTGGTAGGCCATTTGGCCTTGTGGTGGCACTGGTGGTACTACCCTTTGTTCCTTTCCCTGGATGGTGCAGTTGGACTGGTAAGCATGTTACAGCCTTGTGTTCATTCAGGGGAGTTTATTTCATCTGCTATATTCCTTCACAGAAATAACATTGCTGATGTGGGGTGCAAGTAGCTGGTCTTGCCTAGAGTGCAAAATAGTCTAGCACCAACCCTGTCTGCCCCCAAAGCAAGCCGCTTGCTCAGGGTGCAGGTTTGCGGGCTCAGTCCTGAGCCAGACTGTGTGCAACCATATACACACACAGCATGGTTCACCCCACACCCACCCTCTGCTCTGTGCTCACAGGGTTTGATTGACAGTGGCAAGAGATAATGATTTATGCTAATCTCAGCCATTTCTGTTAGAGAGGGGAGATGGGAGAAATATATTTACTGTCAGAAAAAAAAAATGTTTTACTATCCACAGTTAAAACAACAAGGGCAGAAAATTGAATACATGGAAAATTAAAGAAAATGACTAAAGTTCCACTTTAATATTGGAGGTTGGCTGTAAGTATAGCAAACCTTTGATATCAACATGATGTATGAGAATTGCAGTGGATTACTCCAGGAGGTATAAAAGATGTATATGTTTTTGTAATACATTTATAGTAAAAATATACAAAACAGGTTTGTCATAAAATATACACTGAATTTATATATATATATATATATATATATATATATATATATATATATATATATATATATATATATAATCTATAAATATTTATACTATGTATATATAACAACTGTATACCAGATTTTTTGGGAAATATAAAAAACAATATATATTTATAGATATATCTACTGTATATATAGATGTATATTTATAGCTTTGATATGACTTTCCCTGCCATATTTTTATGATTATTTTGAGATAGGTAGATCAGCCACTAGAGGGAGCTTTGCATTTTATTCAGCTTTATTCAATCCCTCTGCTTAACAGCTTAACAGCTGTTGTATAAAATCCACACAGGGATTGCAATGTTGTTATTTAACAAGCCTTCCAAATTAAATAATTGTGTTGTAAGATGGAGTAATAACGCACTGTAAAACAACCTGAATATTTAATAAGGAGATATTGTGCATATATAATGAACAACTATACAAATAAACATTAATTAATTCACATTGATAACATTATCTACATCAAGCTGATCTTTTTTACATGTTAGAGTATATAAAAAAATGTAAATGACTAAACATCCCCTTAAAGAATAGAAAAAAAAAAAAAACACGTAATGGAATTTTTAGAATAAAATCAGCAGCATTGAGTCTCTCAGTACAAGTTCCTTTTAATGTTCCCTTTGCTGCCCTTAAATAAGCTTTATTCTTGTCCAGAGGAATGCAATAAAACTTTGATATAAGGTTTTCCATAAGAAAATCCAGAGAGGAATATGCTGCCACTGCAGACCCCTTCATTTACATATACAATCAGTCAGTCCTACTCATCCTGTGACTTCAGTACATTCTCAGTTATTAAATGCCAAAGCCAAGTCTGCATGCAGCATGAGAATTCCCTGTGAAAGAAGAATGTGCCGCCATACTTGTTCAGGGGCAGTTACAGCATGGATGGCAAACAATAAGCATGACATCATGGCAAATAGCATTTTCCTAATGTAGGCTTTAGTAATGAGATAAATATACATATATGAATTGCACATATACAAAAAAAAGATCACAAACAAGTCATAAAGCTTCTCAGCACATACTCATCCAGCTCTGAAATCCTGAAATCAAGAGAAAAAAATAGAACAAAAAATAAAATGAACATTCACTCAGTGGCCATTTTATTAGGGGAAGGTGATTAGTAATAAAGACAAAAAGTAATTCAGGTATGCTACATAAAGAAAAAAGATATGCTTAAAACGGAACAGAAATGTCAAAGGTACTCTTGCAGTAGGAATCAATACATTTTTGTCTAGGGTACCCTTAAGCAATATCTAGCCTTATCGCTCTCTTTTTTTCCCTCCTTGATTGTTTGCATGCTGTGGACCTCAGCATCTTCACCAGTGGTGGCTGGTTTTTTTTTTTGGCGGGGGGGGGGGGTCATGGACAACACTAAAGCCGTCACCTATCCCCCCGTCAGTCAGTAAGTCAGCATTTACCCCATCTCGTGGGCAGCGGGCCCTTCTCTGTTTCACAGCATTTCATCACTCCTCCTCCTGGCGGCCGATCTGATCTTCTTTCAGGCAATCGGGTGACGGGTCTTATGACCCGCTTCCTGGTTGACCGGGAGGAGAATCATCATGAAAATAGTGAATATTCATTCACTATTGTCGCACAACTGAGTGGGATGTGGGCGCAGTGCCCTGCGCTCTGAGTCCACCCTTCTTTGTAGTAGAGCCTCTAGCTCTAACCAAGTGCTTCAAAATACTATCCCCATTATAACACAGGACCACCTTCCCCATACTACCCCCATTTTTACACAGAACCCCATTTCCATTCTATACTCATTATTTCACAGGCCCCTTCCCTCACACTACTCCCATAATTAAACAGGACTCCCTCCCCCATACTATCCCATCATTACACAGGACCCACTTCCTTCCCTCAGCAGACACCTGCATTGTCTACCCCCTTCCCCCCCGTGGTCTCACCTTGAAAGTGTCCAGAGGATTAAGACCTAACACCAGGCACACCCCGTCAAACCTCCCTGCGAAGAAGTTCTTCAATGGGCTGATGGGCTTCTGCTTTTTGGACAAGGTGAGGGAGAGGGGTCAAGTTACCTCTGTGTGGTGTCTAGGGGTGGATGTAGTGAGCAGAGCAATAACGAATGTCCAACCTGTTTCTGAAGTTTTCTAAATGCTTTATTTTCCTGGTCCAACACGATCAACACATCAACTTGAGGTAGATAGGAAAAGGTTGATGAAAGCAGAGTAACTTCGCAGAGTCAGGCTTGGATAAAAAAAGCAGTCCTGCCTTCTGTAATTAAGCCAATCACATCGCCACTCCAGCCGGAGTGGGTGCAGTGCACCCGGACAGGCCTCTTACACAGACCTGGCAGCCAGAGTGTCACTGAGAATGCTGAGAAGGAACAAGTCGCTGCCACTGACTTGGCTCTAGAAGATTAGTAGAGGCCTCTGCCACAGGTCCGGTACTTAAGAGCAATAGAGCATTTCCTCTCAATCCCGTTCTCTTGAAATGCAGAACCCCAGTAAGTCACTGAGGTCCCTCAGTCATTTCAGTGTCTCTGAGCCATGAGGGCCCAGAGTCGGGAACTCCACGTAGCACGGGCCCCGGCCAGGTAGGCCATAGTGGTGGGGCCCGTGATGTGCGCACACGCTGAAGGTGGGTGCCGCACCTGGAACCAGGAACCCGCGAAGAACCCTGAGCAATGGTGTCTGCCACAGATATACCCTCCCCCAGCATGCCCCGCGAGGGAAATGCTCCTCCAATTGGCTCCTGGGGAAAAGCGGCTCTGCCTGAACCCCTCTGGTGCCACCTGCCGCCCAGAGAGTGGACCACATCTCTGGAACGCAGAATGACCCACAGGATAATTCAGGGCTGACAGCTGCTGAATTTGAACAAATCAACTTGGGTGAGAGCAAGTAAGTCTCTCACCCTACTAACTTTAGCGTAGCGCCCTTTCTGAAAGTAAGGGGGCGCTATATGTGGGTAGCTTGGGCTCAAGGGTCATCTACATTCGACCCCACAACAATGACTCTTGGTCATACATAATGATGGCAAAGTGACCAACAGCGCACCAAAAAAGAAGCATCTTCTGGGACCAGTCATTTTACTCCAAAGAAACCCTTGAAGTTATTTTCATGTCTTAGGGAACCCCTGCTTAGATTAATTCATTGTTGGTCAATGGGAAAATTCCCATTACATTGGTGGTGGTCAGTGGGAAGAATTTTGTCTTTACAGTAGTGGTCAGAATGCCTCACAGACATGCCGCTGGCTGTGCCATATTGTGTTAAACCTGGAACTATGCAGTTACCATCACATGGGAGATAAGTTTTTTACACAGCTTAAGAAACCCCCTGGCCTTCTCTGGAGAAACCGTGGTTGAGAATGGCTGCCCTAAAGATACTGGGCCAGATCCATGTACAATTGCCCTGGGGCAGAGTATCAGAGATACACTATGCCGCCGTATTTTACCTGGCTCTAAGACGAATTCAGGTAGATTTCGGCCCGTAAGGTACGGCGGCGTAGTGTATTTCTTGCGGCGGAATTGAAATACGCGATTAGGGGGCGTGAAGCATTTAAATTAGGCGCTTCCCCGCGGATGCTCCGTTCAGAAATTTCCCGCTGTGCATTGCGCGAAATAACGTCGTTACGTAATTTTTTTTTGAGTAGCGTCGTTTATGTACATTCCTAATTTGACACGGGAACGACGGCCATACTTAACATGGGCCGTCTAACTATAGACCAGCTAATAGCTGGTATAACTTTATGCAGCAAATAGATGACTACAGATGTCGTAAGAGATTGCGAAGGACGATCGTAACTTTGTGGATCGCCGGAAAAAGCTCATTTGCATACCCTGACGCTTTAAACGACCCAAACTCCACCCAGGGGCCGCAAAAAGATTGCAGCGTAGATCCGAAGGCGTACGAAGACGTAAGCCTGTCGGATCGAAGCCCGAAGCCGTCGAATCATGGTTTGAGGATTCAAACTAATGATACGACGCGCGTAATTTGAAAGTACTTCGGTCTAACAGGAGATAGACCGGAGTAATGGCTCTGTGAATCTGGCCCACTACTTTCACTACATAATTATTGTTGGTGTTTGATTTGTTAGCTAGAGCATCTCAGAGTCTGCTGGCCTCCTGGGAATTGTCACACCACCACCATTAGTATTTTTGGAGTATGTTGCAAAAAAAAAATTAATATCCAGTAGCATATCTGCACAGATGCAAGCATTAGACATGTGCAGACTGAAATATTTAGTTTCGTAATTTCATTTTGGTCTGGAAAACAAATGTATTTTGTTACTCCCGAAAATCGTTTTGATTTATTTTGTTTTCGCTGGGAAAGTTTTCGTCCGAAAACGACGATTTTCGATGCTTTGTCGAATTTTCGTCGTTCAATTTGACAAAGCATCGAAAATCGTCGTTCTGAATACAGTGAATAGGGAGAAATTGAACGACGAAATTGCGATGATTTTCGATGCTTTGTCGAATTTTCATCGTTCAATTCGACAAAGCATCGAAAATCGTCGGATCTGAACGAAAACAAAAATAAAGCATTTTCTATGTCGGATCTTTCGGTTTTAGTGTCTTGCGCTTTAGTTTTCGTTCGTTAAAGCGATAACGAAAATACCAGATTTTCGGACGAAAATGCATTATAACGAAAACGAATGCACATGTCTAGCAAGCATACAACTCCTCAAGCCTTGATGATAACAGGCTCCAGTTGCATAAGATCATGCTGTGTTAATTTCCTAGCTATAAATGTGGGTTGTACGATGGTTGGTCTCAAATAATGAATCAAATTTGATGTAGTCTATGTGGTCAGTTCTCAAAAGTACCATAACTTTTGAGCTTATTCTAGTGCCAATGAACGGCTTAGGGTAAAAACACATTGAGAAAAAGGTCCCAACCACCATTTAAGGTCCAAATCTAAAATTCTGTTTTGTTTATTCTTCACTGCGTCTGTAAATCTGGGGAGTTCTAAGGATTCCCCCTTCATCAGAACTGAAAGTTACATAGTCACATAGTACATAGTTGTTAAAGGAAATGTCCAGACTGCAACTAGTAAGGTACCGGTATATGTAAATGAACAATCTTTGTGTGAATATAACATTCAACATGACAGAAAATAAAATCCTTGAATACCGCCGGCGCTAAACGTTAACAGTGCTTTCCACCACACTATACATACTCAGAATACAAAAATTATGTAACAAAAACAAAATACGATAAATAAAAGTATTGTAAAAGTACAACATTAAATAAAAGTCCATACTTGTGCTACATATGTGAAGATAACATTTTTGTGCTTTGTCGCCATCCAGCCAGTGCAATAAATCTGCTCACTTCCAAATGTGGATCTGAATATATTATGACCTTGACATTATATTTGGGTCCACATTTGTGGGTGAGCAGATATATTGCAATGGGTGTCAGGAGACACAGCACGAAATTACGGGAAGTTTATTGAAATCTTCACATAAGTGGCACAATGGTGAAGGACTATTAAGATCATTGGAAGTACCATATTTTTGTACTCTTTTTAATATTTTGTTTATTTTGTAAGGCTCTGAAAGACCATTTAGATGTACTTTGCATACTCAGCAATAGTGAATTGGTCCAATGTTGATGATATTCTTTAGACTGTCACTTAGATGTAGTTTATAAGCAAGGCCTGGTTGAACATGTAACAGTTGTCCGGAAATGGCTCAATATCTAGGCCACTGGATTTCTAAAGCACTTTGACTGTCATTTGTTTAGGGATGAATGTCATTCTGTTGCATGTGCCCTAATATGAAGGCCAGTAGAGGACATTCCTGGAAAAAAACAGAGTATTGCAGCCAGTGAATCCTCAGTCACTCAGCGATTGACACTTTTTTTGTAGAAACTGCTAAAGTCCTGCTCCTATCATCCCCAGCACTAGGTTGAGCTGGAGATTTACGGCCTAGTAGGCTTGAAAAAAACTGCTCACTGAAG
Source organism: Rana kukunoris (assembly GCA_029574335.1). NCBI lineage: Eukaryota > Metazoa > Chordata > Amphibia > Anura > Ranidae > Rana > Rana kukunoris. The sequence goes on along the minus strand of CM056059.1, from coordinate 29,162,591 downwards.
TCCCAATCTCAGCTTTGGGTCTTTCAAATAAAAAAAAACTTTTTTCTTTGTTTTGCAAGGAATAGGCCTGTGGTCTATTGAAGTCGGTAATCAGATCCCATAGACCAAAGTCTTCCAGGGTGTTCAACAGTTATAGGGACCATTACCCTCCCGGATGAAAAGGGCTCCAGATTTGTTTGTACATTGCCCACGTGTGTTTTTCACCATATTGACTTTCTACCATGCCATGCATTTATGATTTGTCAGCAGCAGTGTTATAACTAAAGGCATCTTTTGGGATTGGCAGTATGGACAGAAGATGCCTTCTATGGGAAAACGCATCGGGGGGAGCTAGTATTGTGACATCTTCAGGCATGGGCACTCTGGAGGGCATCGTGGCTGTGCTGGAGAATTTTACTGCTTGACATTTCCTCATGTTTGTAAGTGTAATCCTGTAAAATAAAATATTATCACTACAGTATAGCATTATGAGGGTTCTTCCTTTTGCTTTTGATATATATTTGTGCCAGAGTTTAAAGGTGGAATAAAGGCCAAGTGCTATACTCTCACAGCGGGGACACTGTTTTTGGAACTGGCTGAGGTGGGTCACAGAGCTCCTGTGAGATCTGAGGCCCCGTACACACGACCAAGCTTCTCGGCAGAATCCAGCAAGAAGCTCGCTGGGAGACATATTCTGCCGAGTAACTCGGTCGTGTGTACACTTCTGACGAGCGTCCCGTCGGGAAGCTCGTCGAGACAAAAAAGAGAGCACGCTCTCTTTTTCCTCGTTGTTCAATGAGGACTTTGGCTCGACGAGCTTTTTCGACCGCTCATCGGGAACCTCGTCGGGCGGAACCATGAGTTTAGCCCGACGAGGTTCTCGGACGTGATGGTGAGAACATTGGCTCTCAAAACGCTATCGATCTCCTTAACTGTGAGATCATATCTATCTGGTAAGAGGCCCCTTGGTCTAAGAAGCACATTTAAGCACTGGGGTACTTTTTCAGCATTCTGAGCACTAAGCATTCTTTTCAAGCACTTGGATGTACTCTGTATTATTAAATTGTGAATTTTTGCTTGAATTTTTGCTTAAATATTCACTTTGGGAATATGCATTAATCATTTTTATATATTTATGCTTTTCACATTTTTTTTTTCACTTTGCACTTCATTGCGGTTTTGCAGACTATATGGAATATTGTTTATTATTGTTTATTACTTATATATGAAGTGTTCACTTTTTGGCGTGACAGAAATTTAAACAGACAGCCCAAGGGCTTTTTACACTGAGGCGATGCGCTGCCAGGACATTAAAAAAAACTCTTAAAGCAGCATCTTTGGAGCGTTGTATACACTGCTCCTCCACCGCTCCTGCCCATTAAAGTGTGCAGCACCGCTGAACTGCCGGCAAAGCACCGGGTGGTTAAAAGCGCCCTGCTAGTGGCCAAAAACCTCCACAAAAACAACGGTAAAGCGCCTCTAAAAATGGTGGCGCTTTACTGCCGACGCAGCCCACGCCCAGTGTGAAAGCAGCCTTAGTCAGCACAGTGGTGCAGCACAGTGGTGCAGTGAGTAGCACTTTCGCCTAGCAGCAAAAAGGGTCGCTGGTTCGAATCCCGACCACGACACCATCTGCCTGGAGTTTGCATGTTCTCCCTGTGTCTGCGTGGGTTTCCTCCGGGTACACGGTTTCCTCCCACACTCCAAAAGACATGCTGGTAGGTCAATTGGATCTCGTCCAAAATTGGCCCAGTATATATGTATATATGTGTGTATGACTGTGTGTCCCTAGCATGTCAAGATCCTACGGGGTAAAAATGACCGCACCAGCCAAGCAGACACTGGCTGGGAAAAGCGCCCAGAGGCGATTCATTTCGCATGCGTTGCGCTATACAAGTCATTCATTCATTAGTCTAACCTTCCTCTTACTTTTAAATAATACAAGAAGTAAAACCCTGCTGCACTTCTACATTAAAATGCCAAAGGTAAAGACTGTATTCTGCATTACTGTATTACATTTTTGAATAGATCATTAGTACTCTGAACAGACCTATCAGATGTAGCTTTGATGTCAATCCCAAAAAATTGCTTACATATGGTTCTTGTCTTACAAGAAATGATAAGCAGACTGTCCTATGTCTTTGTAGATGACAACCATGAAATCTTAGAAACCTAGGCAACGCCAGTGTTGCTGAACTCATTATTCTTAAACCTGAGTGATTCTTTCTTAATTATCATATTCAGCACAGGTGAAGTCTATTTTATTGAAAATAAAAGGATTATACAAACTTTGTCAAGCCTACAATCCTTGAAAACCTGCCCCAACCCCAATCCCAATGCAGCACCTGTCTGAGACAGATGGAACCCTTCAGACTGTCCAAATTGAATATACAAAGATGCTAAAACGCCAAAAATACCAATATGTTGTTGAATGTGTTGATTTGTTGTATGACTGGCCCAATGCCTGCCATGTTGAAGCGACTGTGAAATTGCCCCTGATTCCTACGTAGAGGATCACACAAGTGATACGTTCAGATAGAGGGTTTCATTCTAAAAACAAGATACATATTGTGTTGGCATATTATTTGAGGCAGAACAGTTGCATATGTAGCACACCCCACGTAGGAGCTGATGAGTTAAAATTCCCCACTACTACATGGCCAGGCACACAGCATTCCAACACAGTAAACAGTTGTTGGCTTGTTTTGATTTTTTATTAGTTGTTGATAACTTGGATGGGGTAGAGAATTTATGGGATGCTCAACTTGAAAAATGTTGGAAACAAAGGGGACAACTCCCTCCTTATTTACACAAAGTCCTCTTGTTCCTTCCTCCTGCACAAACTTGGTCCACATATGCAGCTCCTGCTGAGCACGCCAGGGGAACTAACAGTCTTCAGTGTTAGATCAGCAACTGCCCATTACAGGCTGGAAATATCTTGTCCCTTTGGGAATAAAGTTGGGAATAAAGTTGTACAATATGGAGTGAACAGCATCTACTTCCGCCTTCCTGTAGACCCTGAGCCCGATTCTACTGCTGCAGAAGATATCTGACCACCTGGCTGCTCGCTTCCACAGTCCTTCCTGACTGGCAAACTTCCGTGGAGATTCCCCAGGGCAAGGATAAAGACTTGAGCACAATGCTTTCTTCAGAGGGCACTGTTATGCCCCGTACACACGATCAAATTTTTCCGTCGGGAAAACCTTGGATGGTTTTTCCAACGGAATTCCGCTTAAGCTTGGCTTGCATACACACTGTCACACAAAAGTTAGTTTTTACTGAGAGGGTAAAAATATAACTTGGACTAAAGGGGTGTGTATTTTATTTATGCTGTATACATGTATGTTTCTTTTTTTTATGTGGTTATACAGCATTTGTTTTTATGTACAGTATTGGTTGTTTTTATGTGATGGGGGATTACACCAATATTTCATTGTATGATTTTATTGTAAAAGGATAATACATTTCTTGAATCTTCAGGCCGGAATATGACAATTTTCTTTGTGAAGCCCTATATATGGGCATGGACAAGCTACACCTGAATAAGGTGGATGTTTGAAAAAGTATAGTTACTTAGAATAGGGTATTTTCTTTGTCATAGCACTTAGTGAGGCCCATTCCTTGTATATAATCCTTATATATTTTAGACACACCCCACTGAAATATATGGTCAGTTTACCCAAAACCCTAAATTTATAGGTTCTGAAGATATAGGCCACCTGGCAATGTCTTGTATCTGTGGGAACTCTATTGATTATGCCTGTGCTTGAGTTTTTGAGCCATTACACCTTTTGTGGTCATTATATGGGCGCCCTAATTTACTAGAGGTGGAACATGTTCACTTTTAACTTATGTCAGTGAATGAAATACAACAAAGTGAAAAATCACTTTGCAAAGGATGCCAGGAAAATGATGTGCCAGAAAAAGGCAGCATAGCTTCATCTTATTCACTGGGCCAAATAAAATGTCTCCTTACAGAATTAAAATGGTTGTAAAGGCAGAAGGTTTTTTTTTTTTTTTTCTTTATCCTAATGCATTCTTTGCATTAAGACAAAAACCTGTGTAGCAGAATCCCCAGCACCCCTAATACTTACCTGTGCCCCATCTCTTTTCATTGATGTGCATGAGTGCCTCAGCCATCCGGGTCTCTCCCTCCTGATTGTGTGAGACACAGCAGCTGCGCCATTGTCTCCCGCTGCTGTCAATCAAAGTCAGTGAGCAAATCAGGAGAGAGAGAGAGGGTAGGGCCAAATCAGGTGCAGCCCAGCTTGGGTACCCTATAGCAAGCTGCTTGCTGTGGGGGCACTCAACAGTAGGGAGGGGCCAGGAGCTCCCGGGAGGGACCCGAGACTTTAGTATCACTGTCATTTTTCCATAGCTCAGTAAATGAGATGAAGCTGTGCTGACTTCAATAGTCCAATGAAGTGTAAGCTAATATACTGTTTTAATTTCCTGGCACGTGATTGGGTATTTTTTAGCCTTGTTCTAAGGTAAGTATTACACAATAAGCTAGTATGCGGTGCATACTAGCTAATTATGCCTTTTTCCTTACAGGTAAAAAAAAATATGCGGGTTTACTACCGCTTTAAGCGCTATTACAGCCCCTCTGTGATAATAACGAAGAGTGAGAAAATCTACAAAAGATGATTAAACTATTTTTATTAATAATTTTTTTAAGTTCTCCCACCCTCGTGTGCACTCACACCACAAATGCAAATTACACATATGTCATAGGCCTCGTACACACGAGGGGATATGTCCGCTGAAAACGGTCCGATGGACCGTTTCAGCAGACATCTCCGATCGTGTGTATGGGCTAGCGGACACATTTGTCCATCGGACAAATTTCAAAGCATGCTTTGAAATTTGTCCGCTACAAACCTGTCCGTCGGATATGTCCGCTGGTTAGTACGGGAAACCAGCGGACATATCCTCCCACACATGCGTCGTATCCTGTGAATGGATCCGACGCATGCGCGCGGAAGTGTTTACTTCCTGGTGCGTGACGTAGCGGTGACGTGGCGGCGTCAACGTCACCGCCGTGTCACCGACACGTCACCGCGCCGTCCGCCGGCGGGGAATTTGATCCGATGGTGTGTACACGCCATCGGATCAAACTCCAGATCGGACATATGCGATGGAAATGGTCTGCGGACTGTTTTCATCGGATATGTCCGATCGTGTGTACGAGGCCATAAACAACTGCATTACACATGTAAGGTACCTGTAACGGTCACCACCGTTTACGACCTTCCATCCACCCAAGACAAGACAGCTTAGCCGACACTCTGACAAACCTGCATACACGATCCATTCCCCCAGAATCAAGATGAGACTCAGCTCTGTACTTGTTCCAAAATGTATGAACGCTTTAATGGTTTCTTAGCTTGCTTATATATCCAGTACAACATATTAAAGTTAACCACAGGAACAATGACATCTCCACCCCCCTCATCACACACTGGGGCTTCCATACAGATTTTAGAGAGACACTTTGGCACCAGTCTATAATTAACACGATCTAATTACTACACCTGAGGGGTCACATTCCTTTATCAGTAGAATTCAAACAAAACACCATCACACAATGAGTTGCCCTTCAATCCACATCTTTAGACAGACGTCTGTCTCCGTCAGAAAGGTATTTACCCCTGATAATCAAAAGGCTTTAAACAGTGTTATCACACAATGAAATTGTGAAGGACTTTTATGCAATTGCCTATATACTTCAGTTTAATTCTCTCCCTGCTATTTTTGATGTCTGTGTGTTATGGGTAAAAGGTGACTTTTTGTATTCTAAAGGGTTTCATGCTGCCAGTAAAGGACAATGACACTTCAATACTTGGCTCCGACTAGTGAAATGAGTGGAGCCGGGCTTGTGAGAGACATTTTATTGTCCAGTGTGTAGAGGTGTTAATTGTTGTTCTGATTGCTTCATTGTAGTAATTACCCCCTGGGGGCTTATGTCTCAACACACCTATTCAGGCTATTCAAGCTTTGGGACCAATCTCTGCTGAGACATTTTCAAGTCCTCATTTACATGGTTTGAGAGGACCAGAGTGAGGACTGCATACGTTACGATGGACCAATGGGAAAGCGGTTGTTGGGGGCGGGATGTTCCAAATCCTGTATAAAGTGTGCTGTGTACTTGCAATAAAGTGTGTCCTGTTTACATTCAGCATTAAGCCTTGGCTCATGTGTGGATTATTCGGCGATTCCAGGGACATTCCTATAATGGAATATTGGGTGATTTCTTTTATGGAAGAAGAAGGGAATGCTTGACGGGGATATGTTCGACTACCGTCACAACTGGTTGGCAGCAGCGGGATTTTCCCTTCTACTTTCCTTTATACCAGGATTCCAAGCAGACACTGGGAACAGTGAATGGAAGACTGGTACACCCTGCTTAAAAGAAATACACGGAAAGGACTACTGGAAGTTCGTGGAAGGATTGCTAGCAACAAAACCGAGCGTGTCATCATAGCAGAATAAATGGAGCTAGACCAGGAGAACTCGGTTGCAGCAACGCCAGAAGTACAAGAGATGGGGACACCAGTGATTCAGGAGGAGGAATCACCAGCCAACAAGCTGATAAGAGAGAAACTAGCATGGTTCGGTCCGAACCCAACAGCGGATGTGGTGCTGAAAGTGATGGACCTGTTAGCGGAGGAGGCTAAACAAATAAGAGACGCAGAGCTACAGTTAAAACTGGCAGCAGTCCAACAAGCAGCCGCACATTCTCCAAACAGTGAGTACAGCACATCAGACACAAGGAAGATTCCGTTTAGCGCTTTTAAAGCTTTTGATGAAAAAGACTGTGAAATTGATAACTACCTGGCAGATTTTGAGAGACAATGTAACCTGCACCGAGTAGATAGAGGAGAGTGGGTTTCAATATTGTCAGGCAAATTGTCAGGCAAAGCTTCAGATGCTTTCCGGACGGTGCCAGAGCAGGAGATCCATAGCTACGCCAGGGTTAAAGAAGTGCTCCTAGCTCGTTATGCAGTAACCCCAGAGTCCTACCGACAGAAGTTCAGGGACTCACGCAAAGCCACGAAAGACTCTTACGTGGAATGGGCATGCCAGTTATCCCTGTCGGCCTCTAACTGGGTTAACAGCAGCCAGGCCACCACCGCAGAGAACATTTTGCAACTAATGCTCCTGGAGCAATTTTACAATCACATCCAGACGGATGTCAAAGACTGGGTGAGAGATCGCAGGCCCATGACTCTACCAGAGGCCACTAAGTTGGCGGAGGAATATGCGGATACTCGCAAGATGAACCAGGTCACACCACGGGTACAACTTCCACGACCAATGGTGCCCTCACACCCACCAGCCGCTAGATACCAACCTCCTAACAGACTGGTGACATCTAGCCCTCGCTATCCATGCCAGGAGGACAATGAACAACGCTGCTTCCGGTGCAAACAGCTGGGTCACTTCAAGCAGAATTGCCCCATGGATGACAACACCAGGTCAAATTGGTCTTGACCTGGGTACCGCCCACCAGCAGCAGCCCATTGTGTAGACTCGGCTTGGGATTCCCAGGAGCTGGGTCAGGAAGAACCATGGGGCACCCTTTACGAAGTCCTCATGGTACAATCTGTTATTACGGACAACAGGAAACACCATTGTCAGCTGGTCATGGTTAACGGAAAAACCGTCCGGGGATTAAGAGACAGTGGGGCGACCATCACGTTGGTACAAAGACACCTGATTAATACATCAGAGAAACCAGGGAAATCAATTGCTGTGAGAGTGGCAGGGGGGGCAGTATACCGTATTCCTACTGCACAGGTACACCTGGACTGGGGTGCAGGAGCTGGCAATGTTCATGTGGGCGTCATGAAGGACTTACCTTCTGAAGTCATCTTGGGCAACGACATTGGGCCCCTGACTTCGGCGTTCGCCTCTCCCACCGCTCAGGAGGCCCACGCAGTAACCACCAGAGCGCAAAGTCGCGCTGCCGAAAGCCATCCCCTTCCTACTGAGACCCAGGTAAGCTAACCCAACCTACCCTTGACTGTAGAACCCCTACCCTGGGACACCCCAGAGGACTTTGGGCGGGAGGTGACCGGAGACCCTTGCCTCAGAAAGTATCGAGAGAAAGCCAAGGGGGGCCAAGGGGGGTTAGAGAAGGAGCAGTTTATCTGGGAGAAAGGCCGCTTGTACAGGCTCACCGAGACCCAGGGTAATGCACCAGGGCCTAAGCAAAAACGCCAGCTGGTAGTCCCTCGGAAGTACCGGCAGGAGTTATTGAGGATTGGGCACGACGTACCCTTGGCAGGCCATTTGGGAATACGCAAGACAGGGTATCGGATAACCCAGAACTTCTTCTGGCCTGGGGTATCCGACGACGTCAGGGCATATTGTCAAACGTGCGAGGTATGCCAACGTATAGGTAAAAAGGGAGACCACCCAAAGGCTAAACTAGTTTCCATGCCCATTATTGAAGAACCGTTCACAAGGGTAGCTGTGGACATTATAGGGCCCCTGGCCCAACCTAGCCGTTCCGGCAAGCGGTATATACTCACCGTGGTAGACTACGCCACCCGTTACCCTGAAGCGGTAGCTCTCTCTAACATACAGGCTGAGACCGTAGCAGAGGCCCTAGTTAAAGTATTGTCCCGAGTAGGCTTTCCCAAGGAGGTCCTGTCCGACCAAGGTACACAATTCACGGCCGAGGTAACCCAGCAGATATGGAAAACCTGTGGAGTTAAATCCCTGACTAGCTCCCCATACCACCCCCAGACTAACGGCCTGTGCGAGCGATTCAACGGAACGCTAAAGCAAATGTTGAAGTCATTCACGGGGGCTTACAAGGATTGGGAGCGATTCCTGCCGCACCTTCTCTTTGCCTACCGAGAGGTGCCGCAGGAATCGACCGGATTCTCACCCTTCGAACTTCTCTATGGGAGGCGGGTGAGGGGGCCCTTAGATCTCATCAAGGATCACTGGGAGGGGCAAACATAAATTGAGGGGACCCCAGTTGTACCTTATGTCCTGGAGCTGAGAGACCGCATGGAAGAATTAGCCCAGACAGTGCGAGAGAACCTCCAGGCGGCACAACAGCGCCAGAAGGTATGGTATGACCGACGGGCTAGGCACCGGAGCTTTCAGATAGGCCAAAAGGTCATGGTATTAAGGCCGGTCCGAACAGACAAGCTCCAGGCTGCCTGGCAGGGCCCCAATAAAGTTATAGGACAGATATGCGACACTACCTACACGATAGCCAGTTGCGAGGATGAAGAGGTGAAACGAACCTTTCACATCAACATGCTCAAGGCCTATCAGGAACGGGCGGAGGAGGTAGCCGCTATCTGTGCACCAGCAGGAGAAGACACAGAGACCCTACCCCTTCCCGACCTATTGGGCAGTAACGAGGGGGTGACCCAGATAGAGAAAGTCCAGCTAGGGGAACAGCTGGAGCCGCAAGAGCGGGCTCAAGCTGGTCGCTTACTAGAAACAAAACAGGCCACATTCTCTCAGGAGCCTGGATACACACTCCTAGCCATACACAAGGTGGAGACTCCAGGACAGGCACCCCTAAGACAGCCTCCTTACCGTATCCCCGAAGCAGTCCGGGAGGGGATGCGGAAGGAAATAGATGAGATGCTTCGGCTAGGCGTAATCGAACCCTCAGAAAGTCCTTGGGCCACGCCAGTAGTCTTAGTGCCCAAGAAGGATGGGACAACCCGCTTCTGTGTAGATTACCGGCGCCTCAATGACAAGACAGTTACGGACGCCTATCCGATGCCACGGATGGACGAGCTGCTTGACCGTATCTCTGCAGGGAAGTATCTGACCACAATAGACCTATGAAAGGGATATTGGCAGATCCCCCTAGCAGAAGAGGACAGACCTAAGTCAGCCTTCATCACCCCATTTGGCCTATACCAATTCCGGGTTATGCCGTTCGGGATGAAGAACGCCCCGGCCACCTTCCAACGGATGGTGGATCAGTTACTTGGGGGTCTCCAGAGCTTTGCATGCGCTTACCTGGATGACATCGCCATCTACAGCGATACATGGGAAGCGCACCTAGAGCATGTAGGGATAGTATTGGATAGGATCAAAGGGGCCGGGCTGACCCTGAAACCCGACAAATGTAATTTGGGTATGGCGGAGGTACAATATTTGGGCCACCGAGTAGGATGTGGTAAGCAACGGCCAGAGCCGGCTAAGATCGAGGCCGTTGCCAATTGGCCCACTCCCCACACCAAGACACAAGTCATGGCTTTCTTGGGCACAGCCGGCTATTACAGACGCTTTGTACCCGACTACAGCGCCCTGGCCAAACCCCTGACCGACTTAACAAAAAATAAGCTACCCCGACAAGTCCTGTGGTCCCCGGAATGCGAGGTGGCTTTCCAAGCACTAAAGACTGCTCTGGTTAATGCTCCGGTGTTGATTACCCCAGATCCTAACAAAAGATTTATTGTTCACACCGACGCTTCAATGTTTGGACTGGGGGCAGTACTAAGCCAGATCGGGGAGGATGGAGGAGAGCACCCGGTGGCATACCTGAGTCGGAAGCTGTTGCCAAGGGAGGTCAGTTACGCCACCATTGAAAAAGAGTGTTTGGCCTTGATATGGGCCCTTAAAAAGCTCACACCTTACCTTTATGGCCGGGCTTTCACTCTCATCACCGATCACAACCCCTTGGTGTGGCTTAACCGGGTTTCAGGGGACAACGGCCGTTTGCTACGCTGGAGCTTGGCCTTACAGCCCTATGACTTTACGATTTATTACCGCCCAGGCAAGCAAAACGGGAATGCCGATGGATTGTCACGCCAAACGGAGTTAACCTCGGACTAAAAGCTCGGAACCCGTCAACCCTACTGGACCAGGAAAGGTCCAACCGAGTTGCCGGAGCAGGGAGAAAAGGGGGGGGCCATTGTGAAGGACTTTTATGCAATTGCCTATATACTTCAGTTTAATTCTCTCCCTGCTATTTTTGATGTCTGTGTGTTATGGGTAAAAGGTGACTTTTTGTATTCTAAAGGGTTTCATGCTGCCAGTAAAGGACAATGACACTTCAATACTTGGCTCCGACTAGTGAAATGAGTGGAGCCGGGCTTGTGAGAGACATTTTATTGTCCAGTGTGTAGAGGTGTTAATTGTTGTTCTGATTGCTTCATTGTAGTAATTACCCCCTGGGGGCTTATGTCTCAACACACCTATTCAGGCTATTCAAGCTTTGGGACCAATCTCTGCTGAGACATTTTCAAGTCCTCATTTACATGGTTTGAGAGGACCAGGGTGAGGACTGCATACGTTACGATGGACCAATGGGAAAGCGGTTGTTGGGGGCGGGATGTTCCAAATCCTGTATAAAGTGTGCTGTGTACTTGCAATAAAGTGTGTCCTGTTTACATTCAGCATTAAGCCTTGGCTCATGTGTGGATTATTCGGCGATTTCAGAGACATTCCTATAATGGAATATTGGGTGATTTCTTTTATGGAAGAAGAAGGGGATATAATTCGCGAATAACTCGAATATCGCGGCGAATATTCGCTATTTCGAATATTCGTATTTTTCAAATTTCGCAAAAAAATTCGCATTCGCGAAATTTCGCATTCGCGAATTTCGCAATAGCGAAATTTCACAATAGCGAAATTTCGCAATTTGTTTTTTTTTTTTTTTTTAAATATAGCGAATATTCGTAAATATCAAATATTCGTGATATTTTATCCAAAAAAAAAGCGAAATTTCGCAATCATTTTCGCTTTCGCATATGCGAAATTTCGCTATTTTTTTTTTTTTATAAAATATAGCGAATATTCGTAAATATCGAATATTCGTGATATTTTATTAAAAAAAAAAAAAATGCGAAATTTCGCATTAGCGAAATTTCGCATTCGCGAAAATTCGCATTGGCGAAAATTCGCAATTTTTTTTTTTTATAAAATATCACGAATATTCGATATTAACGAATATTCGCGAATATTCTTCGAAATATTCGCAAAATATCGCGAAATCGAATATGGCGTATTCCGCTCATCACTAATGAGTATGACTGAGAGGAGTCGGAAGAGAATTTTTTTTTGTGGGAGAAACAAATTATTGCCCGGGCCATTACCCAATATGGGTGTTTCCTCCACGGCCCGGAGAGCGCCAACACCCCCCCGGCCAGGAAAAAGGAGATTTTGCAGAACATTACTGACCAGGTAAGTGCAATGGGGGGGGAGAGAGACCCGGACACGCTAGGGGATCGTCAAGAAAATCAATGACCTCCGGCGTCTGGTCAGAAAGAAGCTGGCAAAAATGGCAGCCCATGCCAGAGGCACAGGAGGGGGCCCACCATGCCCTGTTAGGCTGACAGTGGAGGAGCATGCGGTGGCCCAGACCTTTAATAGAGAACAAGTGGAGGGCCTGCCTGGCTATGACTCCAGTCATGAAGGCATGATGCCAGGTAAGGTTTTTGTTTTCCTATCTGGTGTGTAGCATGTGTGGGGGAGGGGGGGAAAGGAATATGTGGCAAGTGTGTGGATTCTCCATCCTGTGAATGTTTTGTGTCATCCACAGATGTGCAGGAGGGTGCTGGGCCATCTGGGCTGACCGCACCATCCCAGGGACAACAGCCTGATGAGGACCCCCCGACAAGGCCGGAGTCCTCAGAGGAGTAGTTTGAGGAGGAGGAGTTGGAGGAGGAGGAGGAGTTGGAGGAGGAGTTGGAGGAGTTGGAGGAGGAGGAGGAGTAGTTTGAGGAGGAGGAGGATGTCATGTCAGCCAGTGGATTATTATTTTTGGAGAAGTCTTCCTCTCTGGCTGGCAGCAGCCAGCCCTCCATAAGAGCTAGCCCCTCCCACTCCTCCCCCAACAGGGCTCCCCTCCCAAGGGCCTCCCCTTCTCCCCGGCCACAAGCATCAGTTGGAGGCAGGAAGTCGTCCCAGAAGACCAGGGGTGTGGCCGAGGTTCTGCCCGCCAATCTGAGAAGGGACCAGGTCCTTCAGACCCGCCATCTGGGACAGGTCAGCCAGACTTTGGGGCGGATGGAGGAGAGCCTGTCCTCCATAAAGGATACGCTTGGGGACCTGGACTGCCACTCCCTGGCTCTTACAAACTGCCTAAACGTAATGCAGACTACTACAACAGACGTTGGGCAGGATGTAAGGGCCCTCAGCCAGGCTATCCAGGCCAATACAGCATCACTAAGTGCTGGCCTGACCAGAATTGCCGTGGCCTTGGAGGGCAGGCCGCCAGGTGGGCAGAGACCAGGGGCTGCTCCTCCTTCCCCGGATTACCCCCCCTCCCCATGAGTCTTCCCTGAGGAGCCGGGGCCATGGCCGTGGTCGCCCCAGGCGTGTGTCACACCAGCGGCATTAATTTGGTTTCCCCCCCCCTTTTTTTTTCTGGATTTTTTTTTTTTTCCTGTTTTTTTTTCTGTTTTTTTTTTTTTGTGTTGTGAATGATTTCTGAATGTGGGGGTGACATTCCTGCCGGAAAAGGGGTGTCACCCTCATTTGTGGTGGAGAAGGGTTCCCCAGGACCAGGGGGAAGTGATCCCCAGGTCCGTGTGAATGGTGTATGAATGTACAGTGACATAATTGGAGCCGTGGCGTGGCGTTGCTGCTCACAAGTCCAGCATGGTGGACTGGTGCTAATCCAATTTGATGAGGATGCGATGTGTCTGTGCTAGGGACCACAGTGGTGTGCATGCATGCATTCTCATTGTGCCATGATTAATGTGTGTGTTTAACGTGCAAAGATGTCTAATGTGAGCTGTCTCCTGGCTGCTCTTCCCTCAGAAGACGGGGTAGCCTCGGTTAGGGGGGGATTGTCTGGTTCAGGGGTCAGGTCATCACGTATATCAATCTGCAGGCCCTTTCTCACTGCGAAGTTGTGCAGAATGCAACATGCACCGATGATCTGGCACACAAAGTTTGGGGAATACAACAGGGTACCCCCAGACTTATCCAGGCATCGGAAACGTGACTTCAGGAGGCCAAAGGTGCGCTCCACCACTGCACGTGTTTGGGCGTGGGCTTCATTGTATCTTTCCTCTCCTGGGGTTTGGGGGTTCCGGATAGGAGTCATGAGATGGGGTCCCAGTGCATATGCAGAGTCACCTGTAAGGGAAAAGACAGGAAGATGTTAGTAGTGCATGTGCCCCTTGTGATGTGTGCATCATGGGGGGGGGGGGACAGTCATGCCTGCCACCCATGTCACTCACCAACCAGCCAGCTGTCCCCATACACGTTCTGTTCGAATTCCACTGGGATGGAGCTCTGATTGTATATGTAGCTGTCATGGCTGGATCCGGGGTGTTTGGCACGGACGTGCCATATGAGGACTTGGGCATCGACTATCACCTGTATGTTGATGGAATGCCAATGCTTCCGAATGCGGTATATGTGCTCTGTCTCATGGGGGGGCTGGAGTGCCACATGTGTGCAATCAATGGCCCCCACGGTGCGTGGGAATCTGGCATATCTGTAGAAATCTGTCATTGCCTTCAGCCGCAGCTCCTCAGTGGTGGGTTTGATGATTTGGTTGGCCATGCATCTGAGGATTGCAGGGATAACCTGGTGCACACATCTGCTCATGGAGGATTGTGACATCCCAGCCACCACTCCACTTGTTCTTTGAAAAGAGCCACTGGCAAGGAAATGGAGTGTTGCCAGGACCTTGACCAGTGGCTGCACTGCATGTGAGCGGTGTGTTCGGCTGGCGATGTCATCCTGCAGGGTTATGGTTAATTCCAGGATGGCATGAGGGGAGAATCTGAAGATGCGATACACCTCAGAATCACTCATGCCAAAGAGGTCTATGCGGGTGCGGTATATCCTCTCCCGTGCCCTCCTCCGCGCCCTCCTCCGTGCCCTCCTCCTTCTTTGCTCCTCTAAAGTCATTAGTAGCTATGAGCAAGGATGCCCCGGGCATCTTGGCATAACGTTTGTTGTTCAGCAAGTGTGACTGCTCAGCTCCTCACTAACAGTGTTGCTTTAGCTGACATGTAGACGGATTGTCTAATTGTATACCACCTTTTATATGGTCTAATTTTAGACAGGACGTGCAGCTGTTGCGCACAGCGCGTAGCCTGCGCTGCAACAACGTTCTTTTGTGGATCCCCGTAACTCCCTCATTTGCATATTTGAATAGCAAATCAATGGTGTGTCTAGCGCAGTTTTGCGCGGACGGATACGCCGGTCTATCGAAATTCCGCCGGTCCAAAAAAAGTAGATTTCTTGCGTATCTCGTTTTGGGGATGCTGCGCATTGAAAAGCATGCGCAAAATTAGACTTACGCCGCGCATCTCCTGTAACGCCGGTGTAATCGCTCTGTGAATCTGGCCCTTAGACTTTTCTAGATCCTTTGCTTTTTAAAAAAATAGGTTGTAAGTGTGTTTTCAGTGAAAGGGTAAAAATGTGTACAATTACAGTCTAATATTATGTGCATTCCATCTAGACTGTAAGCTCTGCAGGGCAGCCTCTCTCTGTGTCCACATTTAACGCCTGATGCTTTCAGAAGTGATTTTCAGTTCACCTCTCCCAGAACCACGCATTAGCATTAAGTGCTCTGTGGCCTAAAAAAAGAGCAATATTGCCTTACATTTAGCATGGTAATTCAGCCGAGGTGGCTAAAAGCACAAGAGCAAGAAAATACGTGCCGAGAATAATACCTGCACAGGAAATAATTATAATATTTTAAATACAAAGGGGAAAACAACACACAGGCATCAATTTGAATTATTTGTTCAGGTGGAAACATAAAAAATAAATAAAATATTTCTCAAGTGTCCAACCAAATATTTAAAATAATTTTTAGGAAATTTGGAGTGACAAAATTAGACGGTGGCGAGTTATTGTAATATTGGAGTAAGGTCTAACATAGATCTTCTGAAACTCTGGTCAGTTATCCACCAGCAATCAAAGGCTACACATGGTAATTTGTCACCCATAACACAAACCAGTGAGATTATACTGTAAGTGGTCCTTTTTTTTATATCTAACACATTTACAGTATGTACTGCTAATACTATTTTCCACAATACTATTTATATTCTTTCCCTCAAAAGAGCACTTCCCATAGTAATTTTTTGTCATTTTATAATAAAAACTGAAATAGTCCAGGTCAACACAGCAGAAATAAGGCATGGTTAGAGGTTTGTAACACTTTTAAACCTAAACAAATGGTTTTAACACTGAAGCCTTACAGTTTACAAGAATAGACTGTAGATTGAAAGTTGATACTATCCATAATATTGCTAGGCCCACTTTGATCAGGGCCTACTTTACTTTAGAAGTCATGGTAAACCATGGCTTCTATGGAGCAGGGTCAGGACCCAAGTTTTTTTATATAATATAAATATACATATACAGTGGGGCAAAAAAGTATTTAGTCAGACACCAATTGTGCAAGTTCTCCCACTTAAAAAGAGTGAGGCCTGTAATTGTCATCATAGGTATACCTCAACTATGAGAGACAATATCAATATCAAAGTTAATCTCAATACTTTGTTAAATATCCTTTGTTGGCAATGACAGAGGTCAAACATTTTCTGTTGGTCTTCACAAGGCTGTTACACACTGTTGCTGGTATGTTGGCCCATTCCTCCATGCAGATCTCCTCTAGAGCAGTGATGTTTTGGGGCTTTCACTGGGAAACACAGACTTTCAACTCCCTCAAAAGGTTTACTATGAAGTTGAGATCTGGAAACTGGCTAGCCCACTCCAGGACCTTGAAATGCTTTTTACGAAGCCACTCCTTCGTTGCCCGTGCAGAGTGTTTGGAATCATTGTCATGCTGAAAGACCCAGCCACGTCTCATCTTCAATGCCCTTTGCTGATGGAAGGAGGTTTGCACTCAAAATCTCACGATACGGGGGGGCGTGGCTACCGAGCTCCTGCATGGACGCCTGAGCAGTGAGCTCCGTGCCAACAGTAGGTAAATCAACGTGCCGAAGCACCATCCGCCACTCAAACTTACCTGGATTGATCCTCCGGACCGCCTAGACCCCTGGGATGGCCTGTAAAAGGAAGACTGCACCCCAGATCCAGAAGCTTTCTCACTTCTTCCCGCCGACTCCTCGCGGCCTAATCCAAGATGGCACCGGCGGCGCCTCGCCGTCCTCTTCCAGCGGCTCCAGCTCATCCCCTAACAGCCCGAATCCACAACAGGGAGCGGCGCACGGATCCCCGGAGGCTTCCACACCACTGACGCGCAGCCCAGCTAAATCAAAGCCGCGGCTGTCCCCCGAGTGCTCGGGAAGCAAACAGGTCAGTGCACAGGACTCCCTAAATGACACCAGGGAGCTTGCGGAGGCGATCAATTTATTCCCCACCGCTGACAAACCCCTGTCTGACACCATGTTGAGGGATATGCTTGTGTCCCTCCGCAGCTCCCTCCGCGCTGACATGATGGACTGCATGAGGGGGTTCAAGGCAGATGTTCAGGACCTGGGGGGAAGAGTGGAACATGTTGAACAGAAGATGGGGGAGTTTGCCTCTTCCCACGACTCCTTAGTAGATGCCCATAATGATCAGGCCGATGAAATAACATGGCTTAAAGCAAAGGTCTCGGACCTGGAGGACAGATCCAGGAGGAATAACGTCAAGATCCGTGGTGTCCCTGAATCTGTCCTCCCTCAGCAACTGCTGCAATACACACAGGACTTCATGAAGCGGTATGTCCCTGATCTGTCTGATGCTGAGTTAGCAATCGATAGAATACACCGCCTGCCTAAGCCATCACACCTGCCCGACAGCATTCCCAGAGATGTCCTGATGCGGGTGCATTTCTTTCAAATTAAGGAACGTTTTATGATGTCCTTCAGAAAAAACAAAGACCCGCCAGCTCAATACTCATCCATCCAGCTATTCGCAGATCTTTCTCAATTTACTATGCAGAGACGCAGATCCCTTCTGCCAGTTACCAAAGCGTTACGCAATCACAAAATTGTATACAGATGGGGCTACCCAGCCAAACTCCCCATCACAAGGGACAACCACAACTCCGTGGTTAACACCCTCTCGAAAGGCCTTGATCTCCTGCAGTCTTGGAATATTGTTCCTGAAAAGGCAGACGGGGACCCACCCTCGACCTCTAAAATGGCCACCCAGGATTCCTGGCAGATGGTGACCCACAAAAAGAAGGGCAAGAAGTGGTCCTCCTAAGTGCTTCGGCTTTGGATATATCACCACACTACCATGTACCTACTGACTAAGACATTTTCCCCTTCGTGTTAAATGAGCAGCATGACTGCCCTCAGATTCAATAGTGAATCTCTCTTTTTACTTCTCAAACTTGCTCTGCTCGAGCCGATATGTCATTTGACTGTTCTGTTCCTTGTGACTTTGTCGTTTTCTCCTTCTCTTTTTTTTCTTTTTTTTTTGGTCAATTTTCTCTCCTTACCAAGAGATGGACCTCCTCCCACGTACCAGGATGTGACGAGCCCTCTGCCTCCATACAGCAACACCTTGGATTTCAACTGAGCTTAGACTGCTTCTTCAACCTAAGGTACTGTTTCCATATCTCCCACATACACCATGGTGATTAATATAGTTTCTTTTAATGTTCACGGACTGAACCACCCTGTTAAAAGATCGGCATTATGGAAGGAGGCCCAGAAATTATGGGCGGACATTCTGTGTGTACAGGAATCCCACTTTCTCTCCTCTAAGCCCCCTTCCCTCAAAAACAAGAACTACCCCCACGTGTTCTTCGCCTCTGTCCCCAATAGAAAGCATAGAGGCATAGACATCATCAGAGACTCTGTGACATTCAAACTCAGGGAGGTGATTTCTGATCCTGCTGGTAGATATTTGATCATTATAGGGGAATTCAATAATCGTTCCTATACAATTGTTAATCTTTATGCCCCTAATGTTCACCAGGCCAGATTTGTCAAGAAGGTGTTCAAGATACTTTCATCTGTAAAAAAAGGGGAGGTTATTGTATGTGGCGACTTTAACATGACGGTTGATAGCGGTGTTGACAACCTCCAAGTCCAAATGTCCCCTTCCAACACTACACCCTGCTCTTCTTAGAGAGGACTACTATGATGTCTGGAGGTGTCAGCACTCCAGTGAACGCGACTTCACTTTCCACTCCGCTAGGCACAATTCTTACTCCCGTATCGATATGATTTTGGTGGATAGGTCTCTGCTTGGGGCGGTCTCCTCCTCCTCCATCCATGACATCTCATGGTCGGACCATGCACCCGTCTCTATCATGTTGGCGGAGGAGTTGACCCCCAACCCTGCTCGTGTGTGGAGGGCCAATGCGGGAGTGTTCCAGATGCAAGACCAGGTGAACAATATCACTAAACAGCTGACAATTTTTTTTGTGGTTAATGAGGGTTCGGTTTCGGATCCGACAGTCCTATGGTGCGCCCACAAGGCCTTCATTAGAGGTGTTCTACTCCAAATTAGCTCTAGGTTGAAACGCCAAAGGACCTTGAAGGTTGACCTTCTCCTGCGGGTGATTAGATCTTTAGAGACGCAGAACAGGACCTCCCCTAGCCCAGACTTGTCAGCCAAACTGGTTAAGCTTAGATGTGACCTTAGATGCCTACTCTTAGAATCCCACAACAAGTTTGTTAAAGCCCTGAAGATGACGTACTACTCCTCTGGAAACAAAGCTGGCAAATTTTTAGCACGTCACCTTAAGGACCAGAGGACTCGTACGACAATCCCCTTTATCCGCAACCCGACAAATTACATTGCCAACTCATTTGCTGACTACTACTCGTCCCTATATAACCTAAGAGACGACAGTAACATCCCACAGCCCACGGGCCAGGACATACAAAACTTTTTGGCCGATCTATCTCTCCCCACCCTGTCCCCTTCTCAACTAAAGAACTTAAATGCCCCCATCACAGATGAGGAAATTCTGAAAACGATAGCCAAGATGCCCCTAGGTAAATCTCCTGGTCCTGACGGGTTACCGAACGACTATTACAGGACGTTCGGCAAACTCCTAGCTCCTACATTGCGCTCGGTGTTCTCACAGGCCATGTCCTCCGCCAGCCTCCCCCCTGAGATGTTAATTGTTAAATGCCTATGTGGTAACCATACCCAAACCCGGAAAACCCCCTGATGTCCCTTCCAACTTTCGCCCCATCTCATTATTAAATACTGATGTCAAGCTTTATGCCGAAATCCTCGCCCACAGGCTTTTAACTGTTTTACCATCATTGATCAACCCAGACCAATCCGGTTTTACTGTAGGCAGACAAGCCTCCGATGCCACTCACAGGATTGTTGGGGTGGTGCAGCACGCTTGGGCCTCTCGAACGCCTTCTCTGCTCCTCTCTTTGGATGCGGAGAAGGCGTTCGACAGGGTCCATTGGGGCTATATGTCCCAGACTTTAACTAAGTTTTGATTTCGGGGTCCTATCGTATCAGCTATCCTAGCCCTATACTCTCATCCCATGGCCCAGGTCTACACCTCTAATTGCCTCTCCTGACCTTTCCATATATCCAATGGGACGCGTCAGGGGTGCCCCCTATCCCCCTCGATTTTTAATCTCTTGATCGAACCTCTGGCCGAAAAAATCAGAACCCATCCCCATATCCTGGGTTTCTCTATACAAGACACACTCCATAAGATTAACTTATTCGCCGATGACATCATCCTATCCATAACATTCCCAGCTAAATCACTCCCCCACGTCCAAAGTGTTCTTCAATCCTTTAGTAACATCTCCTATTATAAAGTTAATTGCTCCATGTCGGTTATACTGCCTATTCATCTCCCCCCCTCTGACCAGGCCTATTTGGAAGGTGCCTTTCCATATGCGTGGTCTACAAATAGCATCTCATACCTAGGCCTTCAGATCACGGCAGACCCTTCGAGATTAGCGGATGCCAACTACCCAGCTTTAATAGGGAAACTCTTGAGGGAGTCCACCCGGCTGGCTAAGACAGAACTCTCCTGGTCTGGGCGTATTGCTTCCTTTAAGATGTTACTGCTACCCCAGATTCTGTACGTCTTTTGCACGCTCCCTGTCCCCATAAAGCCCCCTCACCTGAGATCCTTGAACTCTATCCTACGGACCTATGTGTGGAGCGCACGTAGACCCAGATGCTCTAAAACACTACTAACTAGACATAGATCTGCCGGTGGCATGGGTCTCACGGATATAAGGGACTATTACCGCGCAACCCTCCTGAACCAACTAAAGGCATGGTTTACTGACCCTCCGGTGGTCCCTTGGTGCAGCATCGAACGGTCACTAAGCCCTACTAAGGACTTACCCTCCCTACTACTTCTTGATAGGATGAGACCCTTTTCCCTACACCAGCTTTCCTTGTCCATTCGGGCCTCCTTGGAGGCCTGGAGGGACCTCGGGCTCATCTCCGACCCTCGAGATGTGATGGTGGAAGTACCAATCCCCATTGAAAACCTAATGAGTGCCATTCCCAATATCAACCTTGGAGACTGGAGAAGCAGGGGCATCACCCATATCTCGGATCTTCTCCGTGAGGGCCGCCTTGTCTCCTTTCAGCTCCTCCAGTCCATGTACCACCTCTCCTCGAAAGACATATACAAATTCCGTCAAGTATCTCATTTCCTACAATCGGTTAATAGCCACAAAATACTCCTCCAGGACCAAGTGTGGAAATTCTTTACGTCCTCCACCCCCCTTGTCAAAGGGATACCCCTTTTCTACAATCTCCTCCAGCATAGACGTACCTTCGTCAAAGCCCCCCCGTTCTTGAAATGGGAGGCGGACCTTGGCAAGACCTACACAGACTCACAGTGGCAGGTCGCCCTCAATTCGGTCTTCAGGGCCTCTAAATGTTCCAACCACTGGGAACTTGCCCAGAAGATTTCTCTGAGGTGGTACCTCACACCATGCAGGATGTCCAAATTCTCGTTGGCTAATTCTCCTCTATGCTGGAGGGGATGTGGAGAGGTGGGTAACATTATGCACGTTTTTTGGAAGTGCAAACACCTGACTAGCTTCTGGAACAGCGTGTTCAGATGTATATCCTCTATTACGGGTGTCATTACACGGCCGGGACCCGACTTGGCTCTGCTGAGTTTAAACATTGACAAGTTCCCCCCTCAGTTCCGAACTGTGGTAACGCACCTCCTGCTAGCTTCTAGATCCCTCATCACTCGGAACTGGAAGTCTAATGTAGTCCCCAATCTCTCAAACGTAATCTCTCTCACGCGCGATAATTGCGTTTATGAATCCCAAATCGCCTCTAGAGCTGGACAGAGGAGGAGCTTTGATAGGAGATGGCAGATATGGAATGAGTGGACTAAGGAGTGACCTTACCTTAGTCAACCGACTGTTTATGTTCTCTTAATGACTACTTACGTTTCAGCGGAGGTTCCCTCCAAGCCCTGGTATTAACACGCTCTGCACTGGTCTTGACTACGAGGTCCATCCCACTCCCCCATCTCACTCCCTTTCCTACTCCCTTTACCTCTCCCCTCCCCATCCCACTCCCTTCCCACTCCCTTTCCCATCCCCCTCCCCCGGGCCCTTGCCCTCCCTTCCCTTTTTCTTTCTTTCTTTCGTTCTTTATCAATATTTCTTCCTTATCTATACTCGTGTTATTGTTTGATACCTTACCCTGCCTGTTGCAATTGTACCTTCGTTATGCATCGCTTACCAATGCTATTTGCCCATGTTGGGACCTGTAAAGTTGGTTGTTAGACTTGTTTGAAGATGCCGACTAATCTGTTGTGTTTTACCATGCATCCGAGTTATCTTCAAGATGTAAAACTAATGTTACCATGTGACTGTGTCCTACACTCTCGTATGATTACATGTTCGATGATGTATGACATTCTTTGTATGTACAAAAATTCCAATAAAAAACTTAAATGAAAAAAAAATCTCACGATACATGGCCCCATTCATTCTTTCATGTACACGGATCAGTCGTCCTGTCCCTTTGCAGAGAAACATCCCCAAAGCATGATGTTGCCACCCCCATGCTTCACAGTAGGTATGGTGTACTTTAGTAGAAACACAACTCGTCATGATTGGAGGAGAGAGACTGCTGAGTTCCAACCAAACAGTTTCACTTTGGTTTCATCTGACCATATGACATTCTCCCAATCCACTTCTGGATAATCCAAATGCTCGCTAGCAAACCTCAGATGGGCCCGGACATGTACTGGCTTAAGCAGGGGGACATGTCTGGCACTGCAGGATCTGATTCCCAGGTGGTGTAGTGTGTTACTGATGGTAGCCTTTGTTACGTTGGTCCCAGCTCTCTGCAGGTCATTCACTAGGTCCCCCGGTGTGGTTCTGGGATTTTTGCTCACCGTTCTTGTGATCATTTTGACCTCATGGGGGGAGATCTTGTGTGGAGCCCCAGATCGAGGGAGAATATCAGTGGTCTTGTATGTCTTCCATTTTTTAATTATTGCTCCCACCGTTGATTTATTCACCCCAAGCTGCTTGCCTATTGCAGATTCAGTCTTCCCAGCCTGGTGCAGGTCTACCATTTTGTTTCTGGTGTCCTTTGACAGCTCTTTGGTCTTCACCATAGTGGAGTTTGGAGTGTGAAGCCGCGTACACACGGCAGAGAACCTCGACGGGCAGAACACATCGTTCCGCCCGTCGAGGTTCTCTGCCGGCCGTCGAAATCGGTGACCCGCCCGTCGGGAATGGCAACCAGCCATTCATCCAGGCGGGCCGTCGAGCAAAAAGAGAGCGTGCTCTCTTTTCGCTCAACGGGATTCCCGACGGGCGGGGCGAGCGCTCTGTGTACACACGGCCGAGGTCCTCGCTGGAATGCAGCTTCCAGCGAGGTTCTCGCTGGTTTCCAGCGAGAACCTCGGTCGTGTGTACGCCGCCTCACTGTTTGAGGTTGTGGACTGGTGTCTTTTATACTGATAACAAGTTCAAACAGGTGCCATTAATACAGGTAATACGTGGAGGACAGAGGAGCCTCTTAAAGAAGAAGATACAGGTCTGTGAGGGCCAGAAATCTTGCTTGTTTGTAGGTGACCAAATACTTATTTTCCACCATAATTTTCAAATAAATTCTTTCCAAATCAGACAATGTGATTGTCTGGATTTGTTTCCACTAGTGTTGAGCGGAATAGGCCATATTCGATTTCGCGATATTGCGCGAATATATAGTAGAATATTCGCGAATATTCGCTAATATCGAATATTCGTGATATTTTAAAAATTCTCATAAACGGAGATCATTTCCTGTATTACTAAACTAATATGCACTAAACACTAACTCTACACTGTGGCCGCGTACACACGATCGAATTTGTCCGCTGAAAACGGTCCGATGGACCGTTTCAGCAGACAAATCCGATCGTGTGTACGGGCTAGCGGACAGGTTTGTCCATCGGACAAATTTCAAAGCATGCTTGGAAATTTGTCCGCTACAAACCTGTCCGTCGGATATGTCCGCTGGTTAGTACGGGAAACCAGCGGACATATCCTCCCGCACATGCGTCGTATCCTGTGAATGGATCCGACGCATGCGCGCGGAAGTGTTTACTTCCTGGTGCGTGACGTAGCGGTGACGTGGCGGCGTCAACATCACCGCCGCGTCACCACGCTGTCTGCCGGCGGGGATTTTGATCCGATGGTGTGTACACGCCATTGGACCGAAATCCGATGAGACATGTCCGCTCTAAACTGTCCGTCGGACAAGTTTGAGCGGACATATCATCGTGTGTACGAGGCCTAACTCTACTTAAAAGAAAGGAGAATAAGGGGGCAAAAGAAGGGCGGAGAAGATAATCGCGCAATATTCCTTTTGCCGAATATTCGAGTTATTCTGATTGGCTCTGATGCAAAAGAAGGGCGGAGAAGATAATCGCGCAATTTTCCGTTTGTCGAATATTCAAGTTATTCTGATTGGCTCTGATGCAAAAGAAGGGCGCATCAGAGCCAATCAGAATAACTCGAATATTCGGCAAAAGGAATATTGCGCGATTATCTTCTCCGCCCTTCTTTTGCATCAGAGCCAATCAGAATAACTCGAATATTCGGCAAAAGGAATATCGCGCAATATTCCTTTTGCCGAATATTCGAGTTATTCTGATTGGCTCTGATGCAAAAGAAGGGCCGAGTAGCTGATGCGATTCTTTTATGTTGCCGAAAATTCGCAATGCGAATTTTCGGCAACATAAAAGAATCGCATCAGCTACTCGGCCCAGGGTCTCTCTCTAATCATACCAGCAATGCTTTTAGACGTCGATGGAGATCACTAGGATGTGATCTGTTTTAAAAATAAATTTGAAAAAATACGAATATTCGCCATAGCGAATATTCGCTGCAATATTCGAGTTATTCGCAAATTCTCGAATATGCAATATTTGTAGCGAATATTCGCAATGCGAATATTCGTGAGCAACACTAGTTTCCACATTTTGTCTCTCATAGTTGAGGTATACCTATAATGACAATTACAGCCCTCTCTCATCTTTTAAAGTGGGAGAACTTGCACAATTGGTGGCTGACTAAATACTTTTTTGCCCCACTGTACACTATATTGTCAAAAGTATTGGGACACTTGTCTTTAATAGCATCCCAGTCTTCATCCATAGGGTTCAAAATTGAGTTGGCCCATCCTTTGTAGCTATAACAGCTTCAAATTTTCTGGGAAGACTGTCCACAAGGTTTAGTAATGTGTCTATGGGAATGTTCAACCATTCTTCCAGAGGTCAGATGAGAAGGCCTGGCTTACAGTCTCCGCTCTAATTCATCCCAAAGGTGTTCTATCAGGTTGACGTCAGTGTTGGAATAACAACAACATGTAATGTAAAGTTTCTTATATAAACTGTTCAATATATACTGTGTGCATTATACCTTTCTATCCAGCAGGTGGCACTGCAATGTTATGGTTTCTATTCTATGGTAATGTAATCACAGGATGTTCTGTTTATGTTAAGTGTATGTACCTGTATCCTCCTGTTTCCTGTAAGCTATGATAAAGACATCCTTCATGAAAGTAAAGTATTCTCTGCATACAAAAAGCTTCCAAGCACATGATTCAATAACCTGCTAGGACTCACTTATCAAACTCGCTCATCCATGTCTTTACAGACCTTGCTTTTTCCACTGGTCTAAATCATTTGGTAGAGAGGGATTATGGTGTGCGTGCGTTCTCATGGGGTTGGGATTGGCCCCTTGGTCCAGTGAAGGGAACTCTTAAAGTGTCAGACATTTTGGACAATTTTTATGCACCCAACTATGTGGGAACAGTTTGGGGATGGCCCTCTCCTGTTCCAACATGACTGCTCATCAGTGCACAAAGCATGGTTTATAAAGACCTGGATGAGTGCGTTTGACTCTGTGTAGGCCAGTCAAGGTCCTTCACCCCAAACACTTTTGGGATAAATTAGAGCTAAGGTTGCGAGCCAGGCCTTCTCATTTAACATTGGTGCCTGACCACACAAATGCTCTTCTGAAAGAATGGCCAAACATTCCCATAGACACACTCCTAAACCTTGTGAACAGCCTTTCCAGATAAGATGAAGCACTTATAGCTGCAAAGGGTGTGTCAACTCAATATTAAACCCTACAGACTAAGACTGGGATGCCATTAAGGTTCATGTGTGTAAAGGCAGTCATCACAGAACTTTTGACTAGTGTACATAAATATGTGGGGTCCTAATCTCTGCACCATAGAAGCCATGTTTTTTATACACTGCACCGAGTACGCCCAAAAGCCTGAAAAAGCTGTAGCGCTTACCACCGAAGGAGATGCTTGATGTTTTGGGTCCCCTGTTCATGTGTCTATGCGGGGAATGTCTACTGCAGAAATCTGTATTTACACCTTAAAGGCTCAAGGTGCATAGGCACCGGCAATGACACATCAACTGGTTAAGTAATAGCAAAACATATATTGCAACAGGGTAAGCAAAGAATAAATATATTGAAATGAATAAACGATAAGGGAATTATACTGCAGTGGTTAAACAGTATATAATAAAATAAGCATTAGAAGAAAAATGCATCAGCAACAATAATTGTTTAAAACATGTCCCCTCATGAATATGTATGAAACAACCCTAACTTTGGGGTATATATATATATATATATATATATATATATATATATATATATATATATATATATATATAATATGCCACAATAACAGTTCAGCAGTCAGTATTATGTTTCCCGGTTTTCTTCTGCTGGCCAGCTTGTTGGGGCCCTACTTTTTATAGTGGAGCATTCATATCAATGTCCCATTAGGAACTGATTCAGGCACTGCCCACTATGTTCCTTGCAGACAACTCTGTCCCTCTTTTGCAAGGTGTAATGCAGGGTTGGCAAGTGGCCTCTCATTACTTTTTCATTGAACAGAAGGAGATCCCCCTGCTGAAACAAAGTGTACCCCAGTGTCCAGCTTTCAGGGAGTCTTATGATGTTTCAGAATGTCTGCGACTGTGTCTCTTTCACCCAGGTGCAACATTCCCCTCACAGCCTCAGTATTCTTTGCAAGATGTCTCTCCTATGACATGGTGCTCTCTGGCAGGTACAACAGTTCAGTCCCTATCTAAGGACACAGGGAGCACTGGCACTTAGCAGTGTAACCAGCCTGAACATACCAGCAGCTTCCCCTGGTACTTGTAGTCCCACACTGTACCTGTTTCCTTCTTCCTGGAAACTACATTTCCCACAATCCCCCACAATGCTCCTTAGAGTCTCTAGCCGTTTACATCCTAAGTGCACCCCCTAGTGGATAGAGGGAGGCTTGAAGTGATAGTAAAGTCCCCTTGGACACTTCTACCTACAGGCAAGCTTATAATAAAGCTTATCTGTAGGTACATAGAATATCCGTGTTGCCTGTGAGGTCACCTTATGTATGCAATCTGAAGGAATGGCATACTTGTGCCATTACTTCAGAGCAGTGCCGATCCTGACCTCCCTGGAGCCCTAAGCAAAATGACATGCAGGGGGGCTGCCGAAAATGACATGTCACACTAAAGTTGAGAATCGGGGGGGGGGGGGGAGCTGCCGACAGTGACATTGTCGACAGTGGTCTGCTGTCAGAAATGACATCTTACATTAAAGTAAGAAGCGGGGGGTGCTGCCTTCTTACCTCTTCTCCCATGCAGCCAGCAAGTTGAGAAGCGGGGTGAGGGGCCAAAAATTACTTCTCACCAGACGGGACCTCTAGTAATTTGGGGGGCCCTCCGCAGCTTTGCGGGGCCCTAAGCGGCTTTCATAGTGAGCCTATAGGGCGGATCGGCCCTGATTTAGAGCCCTGTGCTGTAAACAGTGACTCCCATGAGCATACGTGGGACTGACATCATGGTTCGGCCACTCAAAGGACCACAGCCCACGAACCCGGAAGGAAGACTGGTTGAAGATGGAAGACCTGTCAGTGATGCCAGCGCACCGCTGGAGGGCTTAATTTCAAGGTAAGTCTTTCATGCTGTGCTAGTATACGTTGCATACTAGCATATTATGACTTCACCTTGCAACTTCCGCTTTTATAGTGGCTGATCTTTGTACTGCAGCAGATGTCTTTCCTTCATCCATGCCTCACTGGCGGGAAAGGGAGAGTTGCAGACTGAACTGCACAGCTATATGCAGTTTGGAATAAAGGGCTCTTTAATTATGGGTTATATTTGCACTTCTTACGCCAGCATTTGACCAATAGAATATAAAACAGTGATTTGCATAGTTCCACCCACAAACCCAAAATGAGGAATAATACAGCCAAATGTAAAGTTGACACTGAACAACCAGCACTCAAAGGATTTCCAATGGAGATTTGCTTTATAACACCACCATTTTGGTGAATAGCAGCACCTTGAGAAGGGTGTGCCGTGACTCGCCAAAACATTGGCATAATAAAGCAACTTTATCAGTTTCTGACTGTCATCTTGTGAGTTGTTACAAATGTACAATGTTCCAGTCTGATCACTACGGTAGAGGAGACTCAGGAAATGCTTCCTTCTGCCTGCAGCAGACTGATGAAATCATTTCATGTTAGGCAAAGTCGCTTATCTGGAGCTCAAGGACTTCTTTGTAGTGATAATAGGTGCAGTTGTATTTCAATTTAATACACTTTGTTTTTATATTTTGTAATAGCCAATTTTTTGTAAAAAAATATAAACCACCTAAGCATATTTAATAAATCCAGGTTTACCAAGCAAGTTATCTACTATAACCTTTTTATTTTTACTTCTTGTCTTTTGACAGCTCTAATAGAATCCTTTTGGAGTACTGCCAGTTCTAATATTCTTCTGCTTTTGGATGTAGCCTTCAGTGGACACTGGGTTTTCTGCATACAGAGCTTTATCAAAGAAAGCATTCCCTTTTATGTGCATTCTCTCTCGGCTTGGCCCTGAATTGCTGCCCATGATCAGCAGGTAGCACAACTACCAAGATGTAAGGAATACTGATAGCACCTGAAAAAGCACATCTTCCATGCAGCAAATTTTGTTTTCTTTTTCTCTGAAGACATACATAGGTTTCACTTGATGGAATTGTGTCTTTTTTCATCCTTATAATCTATGTACTAAATGATTATAGGGCTGCTGGCATAATGATCAGTTTTATATTTCATTATAAATATGTACTTACTCATCATTAGAGACCAGGCCATCTTTTTTCTTGGTTTCTGTGGCTGGTTTACATTTTCATAGCAAGATGCACCCCTGCTGTGTTAACACCAACCTGTATGTACGTTAAATGATTGCTTAACATGTATGTAAAGCCAAGATCTTGTTTTTTTTATATAGTACGGGCCAGATTCTCGTAAGAGATACAACGGCGTAGCTCCATATACGCCGCCGTATCTCTGTTTTTTCAGCTAGGTATCTATGCGACTGATTCTTCGAAAGGTGGCGTTCCCGTCAATTTCTGCGTCAACTATGCAAATGAGTCTGATACGCCGATTCCCGAACGTATTTGCGCCCCGTCGTCGTAGTTTACGTCGTTTGCAAAAGCGTAAGGTTACTCCTGCTATATGAGGGGTAACCTTGCGTAGGTCCGGCATACGCCATGTTAAGTATGGACGTCGGGACAGCGTTGTGTTTTCCGTTGTTTCCGTAACTCGTCGCGATTAGGGCTGTGCGTTAATTATACAAAACAAAATGTGGGAAAAATAGGCCTAATTTCACACTCTCGGCGCTAATGGGGTATAGGTATTTACAGTTGTGCAAATAAAATTATCTATGTCCTATATCTAGGACATGAATAAAGCAGCTGCTCAAAATAAAACAAAACATATACACATAGTAAAATAATGATAAAAATCATCAAAAGTCTTTATCAATAAAATACAGCAGCGCTAGTGATCAGGGCACAGTTCAAATCCGATCACTCATTCACATTAAAAGAGATAAATGAAAGTAAGAAAGTTCTCCAGAGCTCAGAGGGTGCACAAATATTCCGTGACAAAAAAGGGGTGCTCTTCAAGACAATTTCAACTGTCCATGATTAGTGACATCACTCGTGAGCCGAACAAAGCATGCGAAGATCCTGTGACAATGTCCCCTCAAGGATGTCTACTCACCAGATTGATGTTATAACAGGCTTTGAACAGTAATGTCATCGGATTCCCTCTTCCTCATGGAGATGATATTCCAGCAGCATGCAGTACTCCTAATGACCATCCGGTGTCAGGGCACATAAAAAAAGCTCGATATGGTGTGATACCATTTAAAAAACTTTTATTTTAACATGCTGTTAAAAATCATGCATACAAACAGCAACAAAAAAAGCTCCACAGAGCAGTAACTGATACAAGGTGTAATGCCTTTCAGCCGGTCATCAGCTCACAGAGGGTGATAGATAGTTTGTGGATGCGAGCGTTTGCCGCTAGCACACTAGATCACTCTCCTAACTGGAGCACAGCTGAACCACAGTGTCAGGCGTACATGTATCAAAATATCGCGAGATCAGGCCCTGACGTTTCGTCCTTCTGACTTCTTCTGAGGGCGTACCTCCTGTAAGTTGCCGTGGCGTAGTGTTACATAGTTAGTCAGGTTGAAAAAAGACACAAGTCCATCCAGTTCAACCATAAAAAAAAAAAAAAAAAAGTAAAACACAGTACATCCTCCCATACACCCAACTCCATACCCACAGTTGATCCAGAGGAAGGCAAAAAACCCCAGCAGAGCGATGATCCAATTTGCTACCGGAGGGGAAAAAATTCCTTCCTGATCCCCCGAAAGGCAATCGGATTTACCCCGGATCAACTTTACCTACAAAACTTAGTACTCAGTTATATTATGTGCATTTAGGAAAGAATCCAGGCCTCTCTTAAAGCAATCTACTGAGCTGGCCAGAACCACCTCTGGAGGGAGTCTGTTCCACATTTTCACAGCTCTTACTGTGAAGAAACCTTTCCGTATTTGGAGGTGAAATCTCTTTTCCTCCAGACGTAAAGAGTGCCCCCTTGTCCTCAGTGTTGACCTTAACGTGAATAACTCAACACCAAGTTCACTATATGGACCTCTTATGTATTTGTACATGTTGATCATATCCCCCCTTATTCTCCTCTTCTCAAGAGTGAATAAATTCAGTTCTTCTAATCTTTCCTCATAGCTGAGCTCCTCCATGCCTCTTATCAGTTTGGTTGCCCTTCTCTGCACTTTCTCCAGTTCTCCGATATCCTTTTTGAGAACTGGTGCCCAAAACTGGACTGCATATTCCAGGTGAGGTCTTACTAATGATTTGTACAGGGGCAAAATGATATCTCTATCTCTGGAGTCCATACCTCTCTTAATACAAGAAAGGACTTTGCTCGCTTTGGAAACCGCAGCTTGGCATTGCATGCCATTATTGAGCTTATGATCAACTAAAACACCCAGATCCTTCTCCACTACAGATCCCCCCAGTTGTACTCCCCCTAGCATGTATGATGCATGAATATTCTTAGCCCCCAAGTGCATAACTTTACATTTATCAACATTAAACCTCATCTGCCACTTAGTCGCCCAATTAGACAGAGCATTGAGGTCGGCTTGTAAATTGGAGACATCCTGCAAGGACATTATTCCACTGCATAGCTTGGTGTCATCTGCAAAAACAGAAATGTTACTTTTGATCTCAGACCCAATATCATTTATAAATATATTGAAAAGTAAGGGACCCAACACTGAACCTTGGGGTACACCGCTGATAATAGCTACGCTACCCTGCCAGGTATAAGAATCTGGCCCTACATGTGTAGTGCAGGTTTCAAGGAAAAAGAACAGAGAATCAATTATTTCAAACAACCTTGTCCCCATTGATACACCAGGTTAGGCAAATGGATACTACAATACAATTTTGGGACCACAAATAAAAATATAATGCATTATGTTTCAGTATCGGGAAGAAAGCATCAGACTGATTAGTAGTAAAGAAACACAATATATTGTTAGGGTGGAAGTAAATGGCAATATATCCATTAATTTAGCAGAGTATTCATTAAATTACAACTTACTAGACAATGTATTCATAATGTTATAGCAGTAGCATTGGTTAATAGTACCAACAATGATGATAAATAGTACTTTAACTCCTTTGTAACCTGCAGGCAGTAACGGTTTTAAAGTACTCTATATGAATGGCTATGTTTAAATATAAGAGGTACCTCTTACTATGGACACAGTTCTTGTGAAGCAGCTATTTGAGTTTAGCCCTAGTTCTTCATCCGGCTAGTGTTGGGGCTAGTCTTTACGGTGGTGCACATAAGTACAGTATAATAAAAGAAGAGAAACTGTGCTGTAAACTAATAATTCCTAAATAACAGCAAACTCTTAGCTGTGAGATATACACAGAGATAGTAATGTTTACAAAATATAGCTGTGCTCTACCCCCTAAAAGTAACAACATTTCTTATTCATGATAAATAATAATATAATATCAATATGATAATCTGCCATTTAAATCCTAATAACATGATGATAAATGTCCACAAAAATCTAAAAAGAAGAAAATGTTCCTTGATGAATTGCAAAAGAAGACATCATGTCCTCCATAAAAAGAGATGTAAATTGTGCAATAAATAAAGATCCCCCTCGTGATGTATCAGATCACATTAACAAAGTGAGTATCCACCACCACATGAATAATGCGCTTACCAGCTTGCACAAGCTGAATCGCTTGTTGCTAATACCCAGCCAGGGCCTTTTCCTCACCGAATGTCAAAGAGATGGGCAGTCTCCCCAGATAAGCTTGCACAGCACATTGATGAACCAGATATTCCTATCTTCCCACTAGGTAGAGGGATCATCTCAGGCTCCATACAAAGGTAATCCAAAAAAAAAAAAACTCGCCATAGTGTAAAACCACACTTAAAGTGATTGTGAATCCTTTTACAACCACTATTTGCTACAGGTAATGTAGGTTGCTATACCTGTAGCTATGCAGGATATCTCATAAACCTGCATGGTTTAGGAGATATCCCCTGTCCCCTGCATGTGCCGATGTTGCTTCAGTGCACATGTACCGACGACGACGCGTATGTGCCGTTGCTTTAGTACGTGTGCCGTTACCGGTGGCTCCCGCTTGCTGTGATTGACCAGAGCCACGATACCCTGAAGTAACCCTGGGAGTGATGTCGGCCGCCAGAGAGGTGTACGAGAACGGCTGCAGGGGCTTCGATCTCAGGTAAAAGTTGTTGTAAACCCTATGAGAAAAAAAAAACTTGTAAGAGAAATGCATAATGAGCTAGTTTGCATGGCATACTGGCTCATTATGAATTAATTCTGTGCACAGGGGCTTGACAGGGATTTGCCAAAGGAAAGTGAAAGGTAAGCCGTGGTCAGGGATTCCAGAATTCAGAATAAACGATAAACATAGCCAGGGTCAGAAGCCAGAGTCAGTCTTGTAGCTGAAACAAAACAGAGGAACCTTTGGCAATGACAGAACAGAACAATGTATACAATAGGAAAGGTAACTGTCAGCGCAGATACAAAGTACATGTATGGTAGGGGTATGGTGATTAGTCCATTAGAAGTAATAGTAACAGGCAGTTCAATGGTTAAAAATGCAGGTGACTTGGTTGTTCAATGGCGGCTGCTGTCCTCAGAGAGCTGACTCTGTGGTAAACAAAAGAGCCTTTGTCCTCCCTGTCTGACCCTCCTCCTGGAAGTGTTCCTCGGAAGTAACCACGTGACCTGTCACGTGACCCGTCACGTGACCCGTGAGGCTGGAACAGGCCTCATCCTGATGGCCACAGGACAAGCCTGAAGACTCAACACATTCTGCTATCTTTACTTCTAAGCAGCCCATGGATCTGGGACGAGGACTACAGGATGTTACAGATGAGCCTTCTTTCCTTACCTTCTTGTAAGTGTGTTTTGTACAATGTGTCATTAAAAGAACCTCTTTGATACTGCACTTAGGTGGCGCTTCCTTTCTCTACCCCTCTTTTGTTTACAACAGAACAATGAACTGACAAATCCCTCAGAGTGAGGCAGTGTTTTATACCCTAGTCGATTGGGTAACCTGCCTCAGCTGAACTAGGATAGACAGGTGCAGATTACAAGGAGATCCAGAGAAGGGCGATAAGCACATCATTCAGAACCAGGCTAGATGGAAAGCAGGCAGAAAACCAAAATGAGGAGTGGCTCAGAGGCAAAGAACTGAAGCAGCAACAGAGAGGTCCCAGGTTCCATATCGTCCAGAGCCACGTGGGGAGTGACCATGCCTAGCCGTCTGCTTGGCACGGTAGGAACAGTGACAAGGTGACAGCGGCAAGTGATAAGCTGCATATGGTGGCAGATGACGAGGGCAAGTGACAGATTGCATCTGGTGGCAGACAACGGTGGCAAGTGACATGCCCATCTGGTGGCAGGCGAATGATGGCAAGTGACACATTGCATCTGGTGGCAGGCAACAGTGGCAAGTGACACACTGTGTCTGGTGGCAGGCGACGATGGCAAGTGATAAGCTGTGTCTGATGGCAGGTAGCGGTGGCAAGTGATAAGATGCAAGTTGACACCCTGCATCTGGTGGCAAGGAACGGTGGCAAGTGATATG
Source organism: Rana kukunoris (assembly GCA_029574335.1). NCBI lineage: Eukaryota > Metazoa > Chordata > Amphibia > Anura > Ranidae > Rana > Rana kukunoris. The sequence goes on along the minus strand of CM056059.1, from coordinate 29,127,723 downwards.
CTGCATCTGGTGGCTGGCAGGTGACAGTGACAAGTGCTACCTCTGATTTTGCATTATGGTGAGTTAAACAATTTTATTATATATTACAATGCAATAATAGAAATAATGTGTTTCAGTCATCCTGACCCCATATCGACTATGGTGTTGGGATGATTGAAGCGCTAACACCAGAACACCAATTTTAATTTAAGTTAGTTTAGGTGCATAAGAGTTTTTTTTTTTTTATTGCTGTTAGGTCATTTTTATTACAGTAAGATTCCCATATATATCTGTACCCTGCCAATTACTGCATATAAAAATAGGTACAGTAGATTATTGAATGGGTATAAGGTGAATTATGTCAAGTATTAATGATGTTATAGCCCATCAGCCACGATCATAAAATATGTAGGCATCGTGGTCCTCTACTTATGCAAGGTAAGCCACCATATACTGTAGAATTATCCCTATTTACCCCTCCCACTTCAAACTTTATGAAAGGATTTGTCACTTTTTGGGGGCCCCTAATGTCATGGAAGGCCTTTTGATACCTCATGTTTGGGGGTTCAGAATGTACCTCTCCTGGTACGGTCTCTTTAGGATGAGGGGTATGAGAGGTGACACAACTCCAGATAAATAGCCGTGATTTACCAGTATAGGCATGACTTGATAAAGGAGGCCACGCCACCAAAACGCATCATCATAGCAACCTAACATGGTGATATATTGACCCTGACTCCTCCATCTTCCCTTGGGTACTTCATTCTCGCTGTCCACTATGCATGCTGGAGCCTGGGTCGGGTAGTCTGTTATCTGTTTTCTCTCGACACATCTTGTAGTGACCATCCAGTAGAGGGGAACATACGATTCCATGTGCTTGTTTTTACTTCTCAAAATGTGGAAATACTGTGGGCTTTTCTTGCATGTCCCTAATATAGCAGTACAGTATTACACTAGGGCAGTCGTGCACTCTTCCCTTTTTTTCTTTGTTTTTGTACAGATGCTTTTCCACCACCCAGTTGATCATCAGGAGAGCTGCAATGCTTTAGTAATAGAAGTTCCTTACACGTTAAGATTACCAGCCTGCCTTGAGGGAGTTCTGATGAATGCATGGTGATTGATCGTAAAAGAGATATCTGTGTTTGATAATCATTAATAATCATTAATAACTATTGCATTTGTGACGTCACATGCCCAGCATGCACCAGTCCCTGATGTCAGAAGGGGCGGTGCCACCGGGTGGGTTGATAGTTGGCCCCACCCCCTACCTACATTAGACATGTCTAAGCACAGAGCAGGCATTCGGTGGGAGGCCTTCCAGGACAGGGAGCATTTTTCTTTTTTGGGTCAACGGGCGGCCTGATTGACAATGGATTTATGAGGGACACCATTTTTTGGGGTTTAAAAAAAAAGGATTTGTCAAAAACTCTCTTGTGTTTATTACTTTTTGCTACTTTTTGGTGAATAGGTAGGCATACTATGTGAGTGAGTAAATAACTTGTATAGCGATACAAATGCGAACTGAATCGCCTCAAGGGGCATAGTATCCATTATCGTCCTTATCCTTCAGAAGAGATGGGTCTTGAGTTTTTTTCTGAAGACCCGATGTCCCTAAAACTCATTCACATAGGTAAGGGGGGGTGATCTGGGGGCCCCCTTGTTAAATACAGATTCCTGCATATAGACCCTGACAAACACCGGACAAGGGTTGTTGGGAAGAAGACCTTGTCCCCATCAGCAGAGAGCCTGGTATGGCATGTGGGTCTGGTATGGATTTTTTCAATATCTGGGTGCTGGCAATTGCAACCGCCAGTAATTTTAAATGGAATTTTACAAAACAAATCTTTACAAATGTCAATTTTGCTGCAGCATGTTTTATGCATGCTACAGATGCGCCACTGTACAGGCACATTAAGGGGACCCCCAGGCATTATATTTAAAGGAATTTTGATTTTTATTATTGTTGCACTTTGAGCATTATTAAAATCAATGGACCAGATTCACAAAGCACTTACTCCGGAGTATCACGAGTTAGGCATGCATAAGTCTAAAAATGCACACGCTTATCTATGCACCGTATCCCCAAAACTATATACGACGTAATTTGGATAGACCGGCACAGCGTGCGTGCAAAACTGCACTAGACACACCATTGATTTGCTATGCAAATATGCAAATGAGGGAGATACGCCGATCCACAAAAGTAAGTTTGTGCGGTGCAGTCTACACGATGTGCTTATCAGCTGCACGTCCTGTCTAAAATTAGACCAAATAAAAGCAAATTTAAAATTAGACAATCCGTCTACATGTCAGCAAAAGCAACACCATTAGGGCCGAGCTGAGCAGCCACACTTGCAGGACATTAATCTGTATGCCAACATGCCAGGGGCATCCTTGCTCATAGCTATACTACTGACTTTAGATGAGCGCAGAAGGAGGAGGGCACGGAGGAGGGCACGGGAGAGGATCTTTGTCAGGTATATCCGTGAGGTGAGCCCAATGGCAATAGGCCCCCCTTTTGGCTGGAATTGGGGTGCAATTGGAGAGATACCCTGTGTTAATAGAAGGGTAGATGTTGGTTCCTCAGCTTTCACTAATTTCAGTGAAATTGAGTAAAGGTGGATTAATTAGGTCAGGAGCCTGTGCAGGCCAGCAGGCCCAAAGATTGCTAAAGTAAAATGATCTTATGCTGCTATAAGGATGCCAGTTGTGACCGATGCACCCTAAACCATATAAAACAAAGAAAAAAATGTAAAAAAATAGGTAGGAATCCCTACTACCTAATTAATCCACTTTTACTCAATTTCACTGAAATTTGTGGAAGCTGAGGAACCAACATCTACCCTCCTATTAACACAGGTTATCTCTCCAATTGCACCCTAATTCCAGCCAAAAGGGGGGCCTATTACCATTGGGCTCACCCCACGGATATACCCGACAAAGGTATTAATTTAGCAGCGCCATTTCCCTTTCTACTATCCATATTTATATTAGCTCCCCACATAGGGATCCTACTGGGAGGCAACAGCTACTTTATTTACCATAGCGCGGACTCCCCTGTTCTTACACTGGAGAGGATCTGCCGACCACCACTGAGCAAGGTACTGGCAACACTCCATTTCCTTGCCAGTGGCTCTTTTCACCCTAATGGGTAAATATATATTTTATATACATTTTTTTCTGTTTAATATAGAAAAAAATGTATATAATAATTAATATAATAAATATATATATATATTTTTTTTAACTAATATAAATTTACAAATTTTAATATTATTATTATAATTATCTTATTTAATATTTTATATATATACACACCGACACGACACAAACCTCCAAACAGCAACAGACAACGGAATAAAAGCACCTTGCTTCAGGAAGGGAAAAAAATTGGATGTACTTTTGCAATGGAAGGGCATTTCTCTCGGTCTATTTAAGCACTGTGCATAGCTCACTAAGTCTGAAGGGCCTAGTTCCTATCTAACTGATTGCGCCGTGCCGAGTTCTGAGCATGCTCAGAGAGGTGCTGACCATAGTCTGCTTCATGTGCACATGCCCAGTCTGGCCGGCCCTTCATTTGCATGGGGTCACGGCTCATTTCAATGGAACACGCCCACGTCCTTCCCACTTTGAATTACACCGCCTTATGCCTCGGAATTTACATTGCACCGGTGCAAATTTGGCCGAAAATACTACGAGGATACGGTACTTGCGCCTCGAAATTAAGCCGGTCTAACTTAAAGGAGTTGCACTACACCGGTCCAAAAATGCGCCGATGTACGTGAATCTGGCCCAATGCTTCTAAAAAAAAAAAAAACATTAATTAAAACGTGTCACCCAGGGCAAAACCCAGCCCCAATACTCCTTTTGCATACAAGCCTTCAAAATGGGCACTTTTGATTTCTTCTGTTCGGCTCCCATAGACTTCAATTGTGTGTGCCGTTCGTGTTAGAACATTTCCCTTGTTGGGGAGTTCTGCTGCAAACCAAACAGGGGGATGTTCTGCTCATCTTTAATACTTATACTGTACCAAAAATATCTGATAAAATACTTGTTTACTTTGCTACAGTCTGGTGTCTGTGTACTTGCATCATCACTTCAAACATGTTCGAACCCAGGGTGTTAGAGGTGTCTGGGGCTTGCAAGATCAGGGCAACCTTTTGGGGACAGTCAACTTCCAGCGGCGCTCACAGGGGTGGGGCTACACTAAATTTACCTAGCAGTCTTAGTCTAGGAGGGTGCTACACCACCACAGTGATTATTGCATGATCTAGGCTGTTTAGCCTTTAGGTTAACCGAGGCAAGAAAGAGGTACAGTGTAAAATAATACCTGAAAACTGGCGCATACAGATTTTGTGAAAATTACATAGGCAAGGTTGAATAAAGACAATAGTCCATCCAGTTCAACCTGTGTAGGTGCACATGTGTCAGTGCCTATAATTATTTCCCATATCCCCGTATGTTGTGCTCTTCCACGAGTCTCTTAAAAATACCTATACTCCCTGCAGCCACCATCAATTGTGGAAACGGGTTCCACATCCTTATTGCCCTGACAGTAAAAAACTGCCTGCACAGTTTAAGTTTCTCCTCCAATCTCATTGTGTCCCCATGTCCTCTTACACTCAAATCGCTGTCATGTCCCCTCTCAAGAGTCGTTTCTCCAACGAGAACAGATTCAGTGTTTGCAGCAGTTCCTCGTAATCAAGGTCCTCCAGTCCCCTTATTAGTTTTGTTGTCCTTCTTTGGACTCTCTCCAGTTCCAGCACATCCCTCCTGAGGAACTGGTGACCAGAACTGGACAAAATACTCCAGATGTGGCCTAACCACAGTTTTATAAAGTGGTAGAATTATCATTCAATTTCTGGAGTATATCCCTTTTTTATGCATGCCAATATTCTGCCGGGTTTGGTAGCTGCAGCTTGACATTGAGGCATAGCATGCAATCTGTCATCTACTAGGACCCCTAGATCTAGATCTTTATCCATCCTGGATTTCCCCAGTGGGTCTTCCCCTTAGTGAGTAGTTTGCATTTATGTTTTTTGCCCCCAAGTGCATTTCTTTAAATTTTCCCACATTAAACCTCATTTGCCATATATTGGCCCAATCCATTATTTTGTTCAGGTTTTTCTGTAAAATTTCTATATCCTGATGTGAAATTATTGCCTATTAGAGATGACAAAAAAAATGAGATTGAGCCATTTATCCTATTCCCTATATCATTTATGAATAAATTGAATTGGTCCCAAGACAGAACCTTGGGGCACCCCACTTACCACTCCAGACCAGTCTGAGTACATGTTATTTATGAAAACCCTTTGGACACGCCCCTGTAAACCACTATTTTTACCCAAGAACGGACCTCATGGTCCATGCCTGCAGACCTGAGCTTGTATATTAGGCGCTTATGGGGGATTGTATCAAATGCCTTTGCAAAACCCAGGTACACTAAATCCACATACCTCCCCCTATCTAGATGGCAGCTCACTTCCTCGTTGAATGTTAGCAGATTGGTCCGGCAGGAATGACCTTTCGTAAACCCATTGCTGATTATCCAAAAATGTACTGAGAAAAAAATGAACATTAGTAATATAGTCCCTTATCATCCCCTCCAATAATTTACCAATGATTGATGTTAGGCTGACTGGCCTGTAGTTTTCTGGGATTTGTTTCTGTCCTTTTTTGAATATTGATACCACATTGGCTTTTCTCCAATCAGCTGGTCCCAATCCTGTCAGTATGCTGTCCACAAAGATTGGGAACAATGGTCTGGCTATAACCTGACCAAGCTCTCTGAGGACTCTCGGGTGTAAGCAATCCAGTCCTGGTGATTTATTTGTATTAAGTTAATCTAGTCTTTCCTTCACCGACCTCTGTTAGCCACGAGGGTATGCCCAGTGATGTGTCATTAACAGTACTGTCGTGGTCGGTATACCCTTCCTTTTCCTGCATAAATGCTGAGAAGAAAAAGGGATTTAGTACAGAAAGTATCTAAAAGTTCATGTATCTGTCTAAAACTTGCACTTGCATACTATGTCAATTTTAGACTACACACGATACACTTTCACAAAATCTGTCTTCTCCAGGGTGTCTCTCTGTACACCTAAAGAGAGTTGATCTTAATTAGCTTTGTGAAGTACAAACTGTCTGTATTTTACTTTGAATTTGGCTCATTCATTGCATCACAATGTAAAAGTGGTGCATTTCAGAACTACCCGAATTTGGTGCACAAGTCGCTGTCAGAACCAAAACTGTTGCAGATGTTTTTTTTAATTAGGCACAATACATTAACAAGAGCAATTAACACCAGAAAAGTGGCACAGCACTTTTTTGAATCCCCCCCCTATTCGTTTTGGTAAAGCTGGTATGTGCTCTATTCATATGACATTCAAATAGATTTTTATGATAGCCCCACAAATATTATGTCTTTAAAGGCCAACATCCATAGCATATTGATCTTTTATATAATAAATTAGATTGCAACTTAAGTTGTCATGTTTAACGCATGTTCAGGTCAGTTTGGTTAAAAATATTCCCAGCCGTGATGATAAGTGTACTGCACTTGTACCCTGGGGGTGTGCATAAAACCGTGAACTCAGATATGACAGAGGGATTGTAAGCAGTTAACAGCCACGGAAGGCCAATAAAACACATCTTCCTACATGACAGCGGAATATTAAAGCTCTTGTCTGCAGCTTCTACATTACACTATAGATTTGTTATAATGAGTATAGAAAATAAAGAACTGAATTATTTCCTTCAACAGACAATTTGAGTTTTTCTTTTATTATCAAGGGAAAAATAAAAATGGAATATCATTTCTTTAGGCAACCCCACCCGGATTAGTTCCTCTAGCTTTTATTATGAGCCCTATAACTTAATCAAGATGTTTAACCACTTGCCTACTGTGCACTTATACCCCCTTCCTACCCAAGCCAATTTTCAGCTTTCAGTGCTGTCGCCCTGTGAATTACCCTGTCAATTGCGCGGTCAGGCAACACTGTACCCATATGTTATTTTTATAATTTTTCTCACACAAATAGAGCTTTTTTTGGTGGTGTTTAATCAGCACTAGTGTTGCTCACGAATATTCGCATTGCTAATATTCATTACGAATATTGCATATTTGAGTATTCGCGAATAAATCGAATATCGCGGTGAATATTCGCTATTGCGAATATTCGTATTTTTTCAAATTTATTTTTAAAACAGATCACATCCTAGTGATCTCCATCGATGTCTAAAAGCATTGCTGGTATGATTAGAGACCCTGGGCCGAGTAGCTGAGACGATCCTTTTATGTTGCCGAATATTCGCAATGTGAATATTCGTATTACGAATATTCGCAAATACTTTCTCTGCCCTTCAGTGTTTTGTGTATAAAAAACAAAAAAACTAAAAAAAATTAGCTTTAGTTTAGTCATATAAGTTTGTGTAAGTAGAGTTAGTGTTTAGTGCATATTAGTTTAGTAATCCAGGAAATGATCTCCGTTTTCGCGTGTTGACGAGAATTTCGCAATCAATTTCGCATTAGCGAAATTTCGCATTCGCGAAATTTCGCAAAATTTTATTTTTTATAAAATATCACGAATATTCGATATTAACGAATATTTCGCGAATATTCTTCTATATATTCGTGAAATATCGCAAAATCGAATATGGCGTATTCCGCTCATCACTAATCAGCACTGAGTTTTCAATTTTTTGCAAAACAAAAGAAAAATAAAAATACTGAAAAGTTTGCAACATTTTTTAACAAACTATAAACAACTTTTTTTTTCAAACAGATAATTTTTCTCCTTCACTGATGTGCGCTGATGAGGCGGCACTGGTGGGAAATGATGATGGCTGCACTGATAGGTGCACAGTAAGGCGACCCTAACAGGCTGCACGGATAGGTGGAGCCAATGGGCACTGATTGACAGCACTGATGAGCACGGATTGGCAGCACTGGTAGGCTCTTTTACTCTTTTTAAATATGGGCACTACATTGGCCCTGCGCCAATCCAGTGGTACTTTTCCTGTCATTAATGAGTCCCTAAAAATTAGATACAGTGAATGAATGAAAAACTTATATAGCGCGGCACATGCGAACTGAATCGCCTCTGGGCGCTCGTTGTTTCTGTCTCTCTAGTCATCAAAAGGGCAGAGTTTTTATCTGTCTTCTGAAGCTCAGGTAGTTTTCCTCCAACCGAGTGCTGGTTGGTAAAGCGTTCCATAGTCTGGGACCCTGGAAAGCAAACCTTCTTTCTCATTTGTACTTGTATCTGGCTTTGGGTATCTTGACCAGATTTTGGTTGGTGGATCGCAGAATGCGATTGGGATTGTGGGCTTCTATCTTGTCGCATAGATATTGCGGAGCCTTCCCATGGATGCACTTATGTGTCAGACAGAGTGTTTTAAAAACAATTCTGTATTTTACTGGCAGCCAGTGAAGGGTTCTCAACGAAGGTGAGATGGATTCCCAGGTTTTTTTTCCAGTCACCAGTCTGGCGGCCGTATTTTGAACGACTTGCAGACGAGCGATTTGGTACTTAGGGAGTCCAAGGTAAAGGGCATTTGCATAGTCCAGTCTGGAGTTCACAATTGTTCCCACCACGACTGCTACGTCTTCTTTAGGGATAAACGGAATAAGTTTGCATAGTAGGCACAGCAGATGGTGCGATCCGCTGACTACTGACCCTATTTGTGCGTCCATTGTCATGTAGGTGTCAAAGATGACCCTGAGACTTTTGACTTTGGAGCTAGGGGAGATGATCTGGTCCAGAATGGGCGGGGGTGTCCAAGTTGTTGTCAGCTGATTCTTGCGTCTGGCATGAAACAGAAGGAGATCTGTTTTGGAGCTGTTAAGTTTGAGATAACTCTTGGTTATCCAGTTTTCTATCAAAGAGAGACAATTCTCTAAACTGGGATGATGATCCTTTTTATTGCAGATGCGAAAATACAGTTGCGTGTCGTCTGCATATGAGTGATAAAGTAGTTGTTGGCTACTGATGATTTCAAAGAGAGGGCGAAGATAGATGTTGAAGAGCACCGGAGATAGGGGGGATCCTTGAGGGACTCCACATGATACCGCGCGTTTTTCAGAAATGAAAGGTCCTAATTTCACTGTTTGTGATCGGTTTTCCAGAAAGGAGGAGAACCATGATAGATCACCTTCTGCGACTCTGGCTACCTCAGCCAGCCGAGTCAATAACAGTTTGTGGTCTACCGTATCAAAGGCTGAGCTTAGGTCCAACAGAACCAGGAGACAAGATTCTCCTTCGTCTGCGGCCTCAAGAGCGTCGTCCCATATTTTGAGCAATGCTGTTTCTGTCCCGTGTCCGGGACGGAAACCTGATTGGAATGGATCAAGTAGATTATGGGTATCTAGATGCTGTTGCAGCTGTTGTACCACTACTTTCTCCATTATCTTGGATAGAACATTTAGGCCTGTTATGGGACGGCGGTGATTAGGGTCCTTGGGGTCTAGGGTGGGTTTCTTCAAGATGGGCTGGATTATGCCCTCTTTCAGCAGGGAGGGCACTATGCCTTCCTTGAATGACTGGTTTATGAGCTGCGTGATGGGTAGTGCCAAGATGTCGGCACATTCCTTCAGCAGCTTAGTGGGAATAATATCATTAGGCGCTGTGCAGTTTCGCAAAGTACCGATGATATTTCTTGTGGCATCAAGGGAGATGGGTTCCAGAGTGAACTCGGTTGATTGTAGAAGGTTTCTATGGGTGTTCTGTGGTTGATTAAGAGGGTGGTTGCGAGGGGTATTATTTTGTCGAATGCTTTCCCGGATTCCCTCAATTTTATTGATGAAGAAATCCGACAATTCATCGCAAAACTCTTGGGTATCTGAATTCGGGGCTTCAAGACAGCCCGGATTCATGGTCTGACTGACCAGCTTGAAGAGTTCGCAAGGGCGATTTAGGGCGCTATTGATAGCCTTAGAAAAATAATTTTTCTTGGCTTGGAAGATTTCTTTACGGTATTTCCTTGTTGTTGTCTTGTAGCTGATCAGATTCTCTGCTGACGCGCTTCTATTCCAGGCGGCTTCCGCCCTTCTGTGCTCTTGCTTCAGTAGCGATAGCTGGTTGTTGAACCAGCCGGACTTGTTTTTCCGGATGTGGGCTTTGCGTTTCGGTGCTACTAAGTCGGCAGTCTGCAGAAGCACTGTATTTATGGCATCCAATGTGTCTGAGACTGTTCGGAGTGGTTGGAGTGTTTTTATTTTATTTCCTAAGGTAGATTTGAAGAGTTCCGAATGGAGCTTCTTCTGAGATCTAGTCCAGTGTGTTATCACCGGCTTAGGTGTTTTTATCAATGGGGGAATTTTGGAAATTATGAATTTAATTGCATGGCAGCGGTTCATTTTCCAAAATACTTATTTCCAAATTTTGTTTGAAAATTAGGTCGAGCGTGTGACCTGAAGCATGTGTGGGGGCACATACTAGTTGTTGTAGTCCTAATCCTTCCAGGTGGTCAATACAGGCATCGGCAATCGGATCCTGTGAAGAGTTGGCCCAGAGATTGAAGTCCCCGAGCAGCAAAAGATGTTTGCTGTTTAGGGTATAAGTGGAGATAAATTCCGTCAGTGATGCTAAAAACTGCGATTTTGGCCCTGGTGGCCTGTAGCAGAGTAGAATACGGATGGTCTCCTGGGGATTTGATTGCAGTTGTAGAGTAAGGGTTTCCATGAATGGAAGAGGATTTTGAAGGACTGGTTTAGTGATCGCAAGATGCGTCTTGTGGATCACCGCCAGGCCCCCTCCTCTTTGCCCTATTCTATTTTCCGTTATAATACAGTAGTTTTCTGGCACCAGTTCTCCTAGAATGGTGTTACAGTCGGCTGTGAGCCAGCTCTCTGTAATAAAGAGGCAGTCTAAATCGTATTGTAGTATGAAATCATGGATTTCCAGTCGGTGTTTTACTGCCGATCTTGTATTGATCAAAGCACATGATATGTGCTTAGGTTGGGATGGGTGACTGAGTTGCTCAGTTCTTAAGGACTTTTTGGTGACAGCTGGTAGTATTGTGGCAAATCGCCTCAGACCCCAAATGGTTTCTGCCAAGTATCGCAGATTAGCCATAGTTGCCCGTCGCCGGGGGGGGGGGGCGGTGGTCGGATGGCAATGGAGGGAAGATTCACTGAATCCTCTCTCCTGGCTTTGGTCCAGAGGAAGGCAAAAAAAACCTGGCCGAGCTATGTCAATGTGCTGGGGCAGGAAAACAAATTCCTTCCTGATCACTGAAAGGCGATCAGCAAAAAACCCTGGATCAAATTTGTAGTTTGTGAGGGGCAGGGGGTAGGAGATGTCTCTGTTGCTGGGGAGGTGTACCAAGATGGCCGCTGGCCTGACACTGAGCCCAGGCTTGGGGGCTATCAGTAGGGGGGACTGGCAGCAGAAAGGCGGCTGGGTTGAAATCCTGGGGGTGGAGGGGGTTATCCAGGGGTATGCTGGGCAGTCAGGGCAAAAAACTAGGGGAAATAGTGTGCTGGGTATAGGGCGCCGCTAAGCCGCGGACGAAGCCGCGGTCTTTCCTAAGACGCGGCTGCCGCGGACCTAGCATAGGCTGGCGCGGATGGTTTAAGAAGAGCAAAAAATGGGAAAAACAGCAGCGAGTGGTGAGGGGTGGATGCGGCAAGGAGAGGATGCCTCAATGGTGGACAGTGGAGGTGTGGATGCCAGAACGGGGGGGATTTCATTGTCTGCCTCCTGGGATCGGGTGCTGCGGCTTGTCCTGAAAAGGACGGCCGCCCACAGTGCCAGGGAGACAGATAGAACTCACCTTCCAAAGGAGGGGAGGAATGCTGGAGAGAGGCTGGAAGCTGGGAGCTGGAGGGGAGGCTAGGTTCAGAAGCAGGCTGGAGCTGGAGCTGGGGTGGGCTGGGCTAGGATGAACCCTGCCTGCCTGCCTGTCTACCTCCTACGCCTGCCTGGAGCTATGACACACACGTTCCTACTACCAGGAACGAGCGCCGCTTGTAGCTCCTGCTGCTAATCCGCCTACCTCACTGACTGACTGTGTGTTTGAAATGACAGAGCTAAATTTTTTAGGATCCGTGGGTGGATACCCTCAGGTCCAGGTGCTTTATCCACCTTTTTTCTGTCTTTTTTCTGTCCCCCAAGGCTCACCTCTGTCACCAGTGCTCTTCAACATCTATCTTCGACCTCTCTTTGAGGTCATCAGTAGTCAACAACTACTTTATCACTCATATGCAGACGATACGCAACTGTATTTTCGCATCTGCAATAGAAAGGATCATCATCTCAGCTTAGAGAATTGCCTCTCTTCGATTGAAAACTGGATGACTAGGAGTTATCTCAAACTCAACAATTCTAAAACAGAACTTCTTCTGTTTCAGGCCAGTCGCAAGAGTCAACTGGCAACAACCTGGACACCTCCGCCCATTCTGGGCCAGATCATCTCCCCTAGCGCCAAAGTCAAAAGTCTTGGGATCATTTTTGACACCCACATGACAATGGACGCACAAATAGGGTCAGTAGTCAGCGGATCTCACCATCTGCTGCGCCTACTCCGCAGACTTATTCCATTCATTCCCAAAGAAGATGTGCCAGTCGTGGTGGGAACAATTGTGAACTCCAGACTGGACTATGCAAATGCCCTCTACCTCGGACTCCCAAAGTACCAAATCGCACGTCTGCAAGTCGTACAAAATACGGCCGCCAGACTGGTGACTGGAAAAAAACCCTGGGAAGCAATCTCACCGTCGCTGAGATCGCTTCACTGGTTGCCAGTAAAAGACAGAATTGCTTTTAAAGCTCTCTGTCTGACTCATAAATGCATCCATGGGAAAGCCCCGCAATATCTTTGCGATAAAATAGAACCCCTCAATTCCAATCGCATTCTGCGATCCAGTGACCAACATTTGGTCAAAGTACCCAAAGCCAGACTCAAGTCCAAAGGAGAAAGAAGGTTTGCGGTCCAAGGTCCCAGACTTTGGAACGCTTTGCCAACCTGCATTCGGTTGGAGGAAAACCACCTGACCTTCAGAAGACAGATTAAAACTCTGCTCTTTTGATGTCAAGAGAGACGGATACAACAAGCGCCCAGAGGCGATTTGGTTCGCATGTGCCGCGCTATATAAGTTTTTTCATTCATTCATTCATTAAATATTTCTGGACCATTTCACTTTTGAGCTATTGTTTATCATTTGGGGCTTTTTCACTACCACCCCCGTTATGGACATGAGCTCCCCCATGCTCCTTTGCACAGAGCTGAAGAAAGTATTTAATAAATTAGCCTTCTCTTTGTCCCCAGTCACCCACTCTAGATTATCTTGTAAGGGGCCTACATGCTCAGACTTCACCTTTTTAATATTAATATATTTGAGGAATTTCTTGAGGTTTGTCTTACTATCTTTAGCAATCTGTCATTCATTTTGAATTTTTGCATCCTTGATTTCCTTTTTACATATCCTGTTATATTCTTTGTAACATTTAAATGACACTAGTGTTCCTTAATTTTTATATTTTTTAAAAGCTCTTTTATTATAGTTTATAGCTTTTTTAACTTTGGCCGTGAGCCATAAAGGTTTTATTTTTAGCCTTTTAAACTTATTGTCCATGGGAATATACTTTGCATCGAGTTCACAAACAGTCTTTTTGAGGAATTCCCATTTCTGTTCTGGGCCCATTGATGCCAATATTCTTTCCTAGTCTTAGTCCTGGAGAGCAGCCCTTATCCTTGGAAAATTTGCTCTCTTGAAATTAAGTGTTTTTATCTTTCCCGTATGTGGTTTTTGCTTACAGCTAACATGAAATGAAATCATGTTATGGTCACTGCTACCCAGGTGTTCTTTTTTTATCTGAACATTAGTAATTTGCTCTGCATTGTTTGAGATTACCAGGTCCAAAAGAGCATCATTCCTAGTTGGGACCTCAATAAGGTGGACCATACAATTGTCCTGCAATGGGTTTATAAATTGTTGCCTATTAACTATCCCAGCAGTGCCATTAATCCAGTTAATTTTTCAGTAGTTAAAATCCCCCATTATTATCACCGTCCCAGCCCTTGCAGCCCTTTCCATCTGTGTAAGAAGCTGAGTCTCTACCTCCTCATTAACATTGGATGGTCTATAACAAACTCCAATGTTTAACTTTGAACTACGCACATCTGTATGCAGATCCACCCATAATGCTTCAGACTCATTACACTCTCCATCCACCAGGTCCTCTTTCACACTCGCTTTAAAATTACTTCTCACATAGAGACAGACCCCTCCACCTTTCCTTTTTACCCTGTCTTTCCGAAAGAGTGCATAGCCAAGAATATTAATAGTCCAGTCATGTAAAGAATGAAGCCAAGTTTCAGCAATACTGATTACATCATAGCTCTTCTGATGCACCAGAGCTTCCAACTCACCTATTTTGCTTGACAGACTTTCTGACATTGGTGAACAAACACTTTACTGCATTAATATATTTTGACCGGTCACATACTATCCTCTTGGGTGTTCCGAGATTGCAACTAGGACCTGTATTCTACTTACCTTGGGTTTATGTGCTTTGGTTACCCTACCACTAATGCCCCTAAAACTACCCTCTTAACCACTTCCCGCCCGGCCAATAGCCGATTTACGGCCGGGAAGTGGTTATGAAATCGTGACAGGCCGTTCTCAAACGGCCTGCACGATTTCATGCCGCACGCGCCCGTGCGGGCGCGCAGCGCGGCGATCGGTGATGCGGGGTGTCAGTCTGACACCCTGCACCTCCGATCTCGGTAACGAGTCTCCGGCGGAGCCTCGTTACCACGTGATCAGCCGTGTCCAATCACGGCTGATCACGATGTAAACAGGAAGAGCCGCCGACGGCTCTTCCTCACTCGCGTCTGACAGACGCATGTAGAGGAGAGCCGATCAGCGGCTCTCCTGACAGGGGGGGTTCGCGCTGATTGTTTATCAGCGCAGCCCCCCCTCGGATCGCCACACTAGACCACCAGGGAAATAAAAAAAATAAAAATAAAATGACCCAAAAAAATGACAAAAAAAAAAAAAATGACAAAAAAAAAAAATGACAAAAAAAAAAAAGGGGGGCAGTAAAAAAAAATGATGCCAATCAGTGCCCACACATGGGCACTGATTGGCAACATTGATCCATCAGTGCCACCCCTCAGTGATCATCAGTGCCACCCCAGTGTCTGTCAGTGCCACCCCACAGTGCCAATCCATGCCCAGTGCCCACCTACCAGTGCCCACCTGTGCCACCTATCAGTGCCCACCTGTGCCGCCTATGAGTGCCCACCTGTGCCGCCTATGAGTGCCCACCTGTGCCGCCTATGAGTGCCCACCTGTGCCGCCTATGAGTGCCCACCTGTGCCGCCTATGAGTGCCCATCTGTGCTGCCTATGAGTGCCCAGTGCTGCCTATGAGTGCCCATCAGTGCCGCCCATGAGTGCCCATCAGTGCCGCCCATGAGTGCCCATCAGTGCCCAATACCAGCGCCGCCTATCAGTGCCCATCAGTGCTACCTAATCGGTGCCCATCAGAACTACCTCATCGGTGCCCATCAGTGCCACCTCATCGGTGCCCATCAGTGCCACCATATCAGTGCTCATAATTGAAAGAGAAAACATACTCATTTACAAAAAAATTAACAGAAAAAAATAAAAACTTTATTTTTTTTTCAAAATCTTCGCTCTATTTTTAGTTGTTGCACAAAAAAAAAACCGCAGAGGTGATCAAATACCACCAAAAGAAAGCTCTATTTGTGGGGAAAAAAGGACGCCAATTTTGTTTGGGTGCAGTGTAGCATGACCGCGCAATTGTCATTCAAATTGCGACAGTGCTGAAAGCTGAAAATTGGCTTGGGCGGGAAGGTGCGTAAGTGCCTGGTATGGAAGTGGTTAAATATGTTCCACACTGACTATCTCTATCTCTGACCCTCCCCCCGTCGCCTAGTTTAAAAACCCCTCTAACTTTTTGCCCAAATTAGTCCCACTAGATTTTATTTAGGGGTAGCAGCGTAAAGGGGGCTGAATATAAATTCACCTTTTATCATTTTCCTTCCACTTCACAATTATGTTCCACTTTGTTTTGTTCTATTACATAAAATCCCAATAAAATACATTTACGTTTTTGTTGTAACATGACAAAATTTAAAAAATGTCAAGAGGTAAGAATACTTTTTTAAGGCGCTGTATTTGCTACTTTAAATTTAGCAGACGAGACATGTCTCCTGAGTTGTTCTTATTTTTAACCTGGTAGAAGGAGAATGCCTTAGAAACAATTGATTATCTGGCACAGAAAGCTTCCTTCTGGGTTAGGCAGAGCATGGATTCAGACTGAACCCACGCCAACCAAAGCTTATCCCTTGTAAAACTGCAGCATATTAACTCATTACAAATTAAAGAGGAGCTCCAGTCATTCGTGTGTTTATTGACCACTTGCTGACCGCCGGCAGTAGATATACGTCGGCAGAATGGCACGGCTGCGCAAAGCAACGTACTGGTACATTGCTTTGAATTTGCCACCATGCGGGTGCATGCCCCTGCCGCTGGCTCCATGACCGTGTCCGTGGGACCCGCAGACTCAATGTCCCCCAGTGTCCCGAAATCGTGTCATGGAGCTGAAGAACGAGGATATGCCTGTGTAAACAAGGCCTCTCCCTGTTCTGCCTTGTGACAAGACACTGATTTACTGCTTCCTGTCATCGGGAGCAGTGATCAGTGTCTTGTCACTTGTAGCCCAGCCCCCACACAGTTAGAATTACCCCCTAGGACACACTTAGCCCCTTCCTTGTCCCCTAGCGGTTAACCCCATCCCTGCCTGTGTCCTTTACACAGTAATCAGTGCATTTGTATAGCACTGATTGCTGTATAAATGACAATGGTCCCAAAATAGTGTCAAAAGTGTCCGATGTGTCCGCCATGATGAAAAATCGCAGATCGCCGCCATTACTAGTAAAATAAAAATGTATAATAAAAATGCCATAAAATTACCCCCTATTTTGTAGACGCTATAACATTTGCGCAAACCAATCAATAAACACTTATTGCAATTTTTAACCAAAAATATGTAGAACAATACATATTGGCCTAAAATGAGAAAAAAAAATGTTTTTATTATGTGGGATATTTATTACAGCAAAGAGTAAAAAAAATGTTTTATTTTTTTCAAAATTTTCACTCTTTTTTGTTTATAGCACAAAAAATAAAAACCACAGAGGTGATCAAATACCACCAAAAGAAAGATCTGTTTGTGGGGGAAAAAAAATAGCTTGGGAGCCACGTCGCACGCAATTGTCAGTTAAAGCGACGCAGTTGCGAATCGCAAAAAGTGGCCTGTCATTTGGCAGTCAAATCCTCTGGAGCTAAAGTGGTTAAAAGTTGTGCTGTGCTTGCTGAATGGTCCAGCAGTCTTCTGGGATCTGTGACGAGGCCCAGGAGAGCGCAGTGAGGAACCTTCTCCCCCCCCCCAAAAAAAAAGAATGACATTCCAAATGTGGCAGGGAAGGGATAGGAGTGCCTAAAGTGGAACTTTCCCTTTTGGGTGGAGCTCCACTTTAAAGATTGAATATTATGATGGCGGACC
Organism: Rana kukunoris; assembly: GCA_029574335.1. NCBI lineage: Eukaryota > Metazoa > Chordata > Amphibia > Anura > Ranidae > Rana > Rana kukunoris. Next base: position 29,110,205 of record CM056059.1, on the reverse strand, counting down.
CTCCCATCCAGAAATAGATTTGAGAAAAGTCCCAGTGAAACAGTCAGCAGTTTATTTACAACAGAGAAAAGTATGAATCCTCAGAACAGGTTACTTACCTTGCAATGTACTGTATATGTGTAGCTTACGTAAAGGAGGTTGTTGGCATAACACTTTAAGGTCAAGTACACACGACATAACTTAATCTTGGTTTGTAAGCACTACTCTGAAGAGCTTGATGATTGTACTCAGCAGGTGTTTAGCAGGCTTCATTCGGCATTTTTTAAGCATTTAGTGTCTGCAGAGCTCAGTCCAGTTATTTCCCATAGCTGGCTTATTCAACCTATTTAATACTTTATAAAGCTGCAGCCACTGCTTTTATTCAGATCCGTAAATGGTTATCTCCTATTGGTGCTAAAGTGTGCAGTACCTCCGAGCAAAATTCACTTGGGAAAAATGTCAAAAAGCATAAAATATTCTTTCAAGTTGAACTTGGGGTATGATCTCAAAGTATAACTAAAGGCAAAACTTTTTTTTTCGTTTTGGATAGAGGGGAGAGGGATTAGAGCACATCAGTTTTTATTGTGGTCATCAACCACTTAAGGACCGCCTCCTGCACATATACGTCGGCAGAATGGCACGGCTGGGAACATCAACGTATATATGTTGGTTTTAGTACCCAGCCGTGGGTCACGGGCGCGCGCCCACGGCGCGCTCCCGTGACCCGGTCCGAAGCTCCAGGACCGGGACCGCGGGACTCACGGACCCGACTCACGGACCTGATCGCTGCTGCAGTACGGCGATCCGTCCCTGGAGCTGAAGAACGGGGAGAGCCGTGTGTAAACACGGCTTCCCTGTGCTTCACTGTGGCCGCAGCATCGATCGCGTCATCCCTGTTATAGGGGGACGCGATCGATGATGTCACACCTACAGCCACACCCCCCTAAAGTTGTAAACACACACAGGGAACACTCAAAGTCACAGCGCCCCCTTGTGGTTAACTCCCAAACTGCAACTGTCATTTTCACAGTAAACATAAATTTTTTGCTGTGAAAATGACAATTGTCCCAAAAATGTGTCAAAATTGTCCGAAGTGTCCGCCATAATGTCGCAGTCATGAAAAAAATCGCTGATCGCCGCTATTAGTAGTAAAAAAAAAAATAACTAATAAAAATGCAATAAAACTATCCCTTATTTTGTAAACGCTATAAATTTTGCGAAAACTAACCGATAAATGCTTATTGCGATTTTTTTTACCAAAAATAGGAAGAAGAATACATATCAGCCTAAACTGAGGAAAAAATATGTTTTTTTTTATATATTTTTGGGGGATATTTATTATAGCAAAAAGTAAAAAATATTGAATTTTTTTTTAAATTGTCGCTCTATTTTTGTTTATAGCGCAAAAAATAAAAACCGCAGAGGTGATCAAATACCACCAAAAGAAAGCTCTATTTGTGGGGAAAAAAGGACGCCAATTTTGTTTGGGAGCCACGTCGCACGACCGCGCAATTGTCAGTTAAAACGACGCAGTGCCGAATCGCAAAAAGGGGCAAGGTCCTTAACCTGCATTTTGGTCCATGTCTTAAGTGGTTAAAGTGGTTGTAAACCCTTAAATTAAAAAAAAAATTAAAAACCTGCAAGACAAAAGGCATAAAAGGCTAATATGCATAGCATACTAGCTCAATATATATTACTTACCTTAGATTGAAGCCCCTGCAGCCATCCTCGACATCTCTCCTGACATCTCTCCCGAAGCTTGCTTCCGGGTATCGCGGATCTGGCGCCGTGATTGCCAAGAGCCGCGATGATGTCACTCCTGCGCATGCATGCGGGAGCCGCCGGTAACGGCACTGCTAACTCAAGCAGCGGCACAATGTACCATTGCTTCAGTGTCCATATGTGCCGATCACTTTGGCACATGCAGACACAGGGGGATATCTCCTAAACCATGCAGGTTTAGGAGATATGCAGGCTAGCTACAGGTAAGCCGATATAGACTTACCCATAGAATAAATAAGAAAAATGTTTTTTTAACCACTTTAAGGAGATTCACCTTCTCTGGTTACCATTATCATTAAAAGTGAAAGTAAAATAACATCCCAAAATTTGGGTTGTCCCCAGAAAAGTAATAGAGGGGAAATCTTGCAATGGAGACACTAATTCTGGTGACCTGATGGTCACCAATGGATTATCTTAATTTGCAGTGATTTCCTATCACTTCCTGTTTGCCTATGAGACAGTAAGGCCTTGTACACACGAGGGGATATTTCCGCTGAACATGGTCCGACGGACCATTTCAGCCGAAAAATCCCCTCGTCTGTAGGGGCAAACGGACGCTTTTTGCCGGATTCATCCGGCGGAAAAATTTCAAAGCATGCTTTGAAATAATTCCGCCGGATAGCTGGCCGTCAGATATGTCCGCTGGTTAGTACGGCAAACCAGCGGACATATCTTGCCGCACATGCGTCGTATCCTGTGAACGGATCCGACGCATGCGCGCGGAAGTGTTTACTTCCTGGTGCGGTGACGTGGCGGTCACGTGGCGGCGTCAACGTCACCGCCGCGTCACCGCGCTGTCCGCCGGCGGGGAATTTGATCCGATGGTGTGTACAGCCATCGGATCAAAACATCCCGGCGCAAATATACGCTGTAAACGGTCCGGGGACCGTTTACAGCGGATATTTCCCCTCGTGTGTACAAGGCCTAAGTGAAGGTAAATCTCCCCAATGGAACAAAGATGGCAAAAATAAACCTTATAGGGGTTATAACCCTCCCTTACGCTATTCAAAATGAAAAAATAAATACAAGTTGTGTCTACAGTTCAACTTTAACCACTTAAGACCCGGACCAATATGCAGGTAAAGGACCGGGCCCCTTTAATATACGCCCCCTGCGATACGGCACTGTGTCGCTTTAACTGACAATTGCGTGGTTGTGCGATGTGGCTCCCAAACAAAATTGGCGTCTTTTTTTCCCCAAAAATAGAGCTTTCTTTTGGTGGTATTTTATCACCTCTGCATTTTTTTTTACTTTTTTCTATAATAAATATCCCCCAAAAATATATAAAAAAATGTTTTTTCCCTCAGTTTAGGCTGATACGTATTCTTCTACCTATTTTTGGTAAAACAAAATCGCAAAAAGCGTTTATCGATTGGTTTGCGCAAAATTTATAGCGTTTACAAAATAGGGGATAGTTTTATTGCATTTTTATTAATATTTTTTTTTACTACTAATGGTTGCGGTCAGCAAATTTTTTCGTGACTGCGATATTATGGTGAACACATCGGACAATTTTGACACATTTTTGGGACCATTGTCATTTTCACAGCAAAAAGTGCTATAAAAATGCATTGTTTACTGTGAAAATGACAATTGCAGTTTGGGAGTTAACCACTAGGGGGCGCTGACGGGGTTAAGTGTAACCTCATATGTGTTTCTAACTGTAGGGGGTGAGGCTGGACGTTTGACATCATTGATCGCCTTTCCCTATATCAGGGGACAGTCGAACAATGACAGTGCCACTGTGAAGAACGGGGAAGGTGTGTTTACACACACCTCTCCCCGTTCTTCAGCTCCTGTGACCGATCGCGGGACTCCGGCGGCGATCGGGTCCAGCGGTCACGGAGCTTCAGACCGGGTCGTGGGCCCGCACCCGTGACCTACGGCTGGCAATTTAACAATCACTTACAGGTACGTGATTGTGCCCAGCTGTGCCATTCTGCCGACGTATATCGGCGTTAGGCAGTCCTTAAGTGGTTAATTGCACACCCACATTGGCCCAATGTAAGTGTGCATATCTCATACCTGACAATCAATGTAGTAGCTGCCGCTATTACAGTAATAGCCACGATCTTCTGGGTCTTGTTCCAAGTGATAGCTCGACTGCATACGGATCATGGGACATTGCCACCATTCACAGAACGCCATGTATTTCTATAACCTCCCGATCGCTATATAGACAAATGACGGTATGTGGGGGTGCTCTCTCATTCTGGGACGACGTTATATGATGTCGCAACAGTCTCACCATGCTTGCGCATACGTGGGGTCGCACAGCGTTTGGCTGCACGCTGTGTCCCTGGGACACGGCACAACCCCAATTTCAGTAAAGAGCCGATGACTAGGCTCTTTACCCATGTGATCAGCTGTGTTCAATCACAGCTGATCACATGTAAACAAGGAAATTCCAGTTATCGGCTCTCCTCTCCTCACAGTGACAGTATGAGAGCAGATCAGTGGCATTTCCTCACAGAGGAGACCTGGTACAGCTAATCAGGACACTAACCATCAGTGCTCTGATAATCAGTGCAGCCCCAACAGTGCCCAGTAGTGATGCCAGTCAGTGCTCAGCGGTGATGCCAGTCAGTGCCCATCAGTGCTGCCTGCTCATCTGTCCTGTCCATCAGTGCTGCCTATCAGTGCCTATCAGTGCTGCATATTAGTGCCACATCATCAGTGTATATTCAGTAGCGTCTCATCAGTGCAGCCTCATTAGTGCAGATCAGTGAAGGAGAAAAATTACTTATTTTCAAAATTTTCTAACAAACTAAGCAAAAAATAAACCCAGTGGTGATTAAATGCCACCAAAAAAAAAATCTCTATTTGTGTGGGATTTTTTTTTATAACAATTTCATACAGGTACAGCGTTGCATGGCTGCGCAATTGTCATTTAAAGTGTGACAACGCTGAAAATTGGCCTGAGCAGGAAAGTGAAAGGGGCTAAAGTGCCCGATATTGAAGTAGTTGAAGAATAGCAGCAACAGATTCGGGCATTGGCTGTAATAGCGCTGACTACAATGATTGGCAGCTTCCACAGCCATCCCTCAGATATGAGATATGCATAGCTACATTGGTCCAAGCCTGACCAATATGAGTATGTACTTAAGATCATACCCAAAGTTCAGTTTATAAGTGAAGGCCAGGCCTACTGGTAAATCAATATTGTATATGATCACTTTTCCTGCTGCCTGCATTGCTGAATGCCTTTCCAATAATCTTCTAAGGCAGGGGTGTCAATCTCAATTTCATAGTGGGCCTCATCAGCATTATGATTGCCCTCAAAAGGGCCAGTTGTATCTGTAAGATTAGATGTCCAGGGCATCCCCTCCCCTTACATTAGATGTCAAGAGCCACCCCACCATCAGAAGTTGAGTCTCCCACGCTTCCTTACATCACAGAGCACCCCCTTTCCTTATGCTGCTGCTGGGAAGAAGCTGGATGCATTGCTTGAAAGCAAAAAGTAAGGGTCCGGAGTAGGACCAGAGGAGGGCTGGAGCTCTCCTGCAGCTGCAGGAGAGGTACGAGGGCCACATTAAATGGCCTGAAGGGCCGGATTCGGGCCTTGTGTTTGACACCTTTGTTCTAAGGTCCACCGGGAAACCAACACTTCACTTCTGGGAGTGTCGATTTCCCATGCAACTCACTGGTTCCTCTTGCTGATCACTGGTCTCCTGTAATGATCTGAAGGTTAGCTGGAGCAATTGGTGAGAGCTGTGCAGGACCCAGAAGACTAACACTCCCAGAAGTGTCTGTTTCCCCATGGATTTGTGGGGAGCATTTCTCAGAATAGGAGGTGTGTTCAGCACCATAGAAGGTGAGTATGTGCACTTCTCTTATAAAGTTATGCCTTTGCCAATAAATGTTGTATAGCATTAAAGTGCAGTTCCACCCATTTTTTTATGTTTGTCTGTGCTGCATGCCCTAATCTCATAGTGTTCAGAATGGACAATTTTTATTTATTTTGTTGCTTGTAAATACCTTTATTTTGTAGTCCTTCATTACTTCCTCCTCCTTATTAGCCTAGGCTTTTAAGTCAAAAGGCTATTTGCAAGGGTTTCTGGGATAGGCATCATGTTTCCCAGTAGTCCTTGCAAACCTGACTGAAACCTAGGGCCAGATTCTCAGAGGCGCTACGACGGGGTATCTCAGATACCCCGTCGTATCGCCGTTTTTTTCCCCGGGTATCTATGCGAGTGATTCCTAGATTCACTTTGGCATAGATACGGGTGAAGATCCGACAAGTGTAATATAATTACACTTGCGAATCGTAGATGTAATGACAACTCCGGCCACTAGATGGCCTTTACGTTGTTTTCTCATTTGCCTATGCAAATGAGGCTACGACTCAGATTCCCGAACGCATTTACGCCGCCCCGTCGTCGCTTACGCCGTTTTCGTCCGCGTAACGTTCCCCCTGCTAATATGTGGAGTAACCTTACGCAGTACCGTCGGATGCCGTCGGATGCCATGTTAAGTGTGGCATCGGGTCAGCGTTGGCTTTTTCCGTCGGTTACGTCGTTTTACAAAGTCGTTCGCGAATAGGGCATTACGTAAGTGACGATCACATCGTTTTGACGTCGGTTTCAACGATGCTTTCCGACGTGAGCTGGAGCATGCACACTGGGCTTTTTCCCCGGCCGGTGCATGCGCAGTTCGATCGACGTAATTTAAATACAAGCCGCCCCCTTTGAATTACGCGGCCTTACGCTGGGCCATTTACACTACGCCTCCGCAAACTACGGAGCAAGTGCTTGGAGAATACGGCACTTGCTCTGTTAAGTTGCGGCGGCGTAGTGTAAATGGCTTACGCTACGCCAGGGCAAATCTATGAGAATCTGGCCCCTAGTGTGTAGCACTGAGCATGTGCGAGATATGCAAAGCTGAAACCCAGGAAGTCATACAGTCTGGCTTCATGATGCCCACACTTAAGAAGCCACCGTCTATTTCTAGATTATAAACTATCTAAGTGCTGTAACAACCTAACAAAACGGGCCTTAGTTTACAGACTAACTTTACTAGAATACATTAAGCTTGTGTATTACAGGGGTATTTATATTTAAAAAGTGAAATTGTGCTTTTAATTGACTTGCGTTACATATAGTGTATATCCAAAAAAGTATTTAAAGACTGTAGTTCCCAATTAAAGAAGTTGCTTGCCTTTAACCGCATTGGCTTTCAGAAATTCTTAGAGTATTGCAAGGCCTTGCCTTCATTACAATAGAAGCCTCCTCATGATTTACATCAAGAAACTGCAGTCCTTCCTATATTATCTGGGAGCCATGCTGTGCTTCTACTAAATAAATTGCTTTTCTAAGCTATCTGAATAATCCATATTTTTTTCATTTTTTTTAACAGGAAATGTGTAATTGAATGCAGTCTGTATAATAAATTATTGCATAAGCAGTCAAAATTAATTTGCCGTGAGAACCAGGAATTGTCTTTTCAGAAGCCCTATTAAAAATGAATGTAAAAATTATGATGGCAACTCATACTTGCGCATATTATTATTTATGCATAGCATTTTGTTATTAGTTGGCTGTTAGGATTATTAACAGATTTTATGTCTGGATACAATGGTGAGAACGCATGCCTATATATTTTCTGGTGAGCAGATTCTTCCAATAGTGGTACTGTCATTTCCAAATCATTTGGTGGTGGAGGGGAGATTATGGTGTGGGGTTGTTTTTCAGGGGTTGGGCTTGGCCCCTTAGTTCCAGTGAAGGGAATTCTTAAGGCGTCGGCATACCAAGACATTTTGCACAAAGCAGGGGGTCCATAAAGACATGGATGAGTGAGTTTTGGGTGGAGTCCTGACCTCAACCCGATAGAACACCTTTGGGATTAATTATAGAGAAGACTGCGAGCCAGGCCTTCTCATCCAACAGCCGTGCCTAACCTTACAAATTCACTTTTTTAGAAGAATGGTCAAACATTCCCATAGAGACACTCCTAAACCTTGTGAACAGCATTCCCAGAAGAGTTGAAGCTGTTATAGCTGCAAAGGGTGGGCCAACTCAATACTGAACCCTACAGACTAAGACTGTAATGTCATTAAAGTTCATGTGCGTGTAAAGCCAGGCGTCTCAATATTTTTGGCAATATAGTGTATATTACGGTTTTCCCTTTAAGTCAGCACAAGTTTGCATATTTAGGCAGTGAAACTTCTACTGAGGTTAGCTAATACAGTCTAGCGCAAAAAATTGACTTATTTGATTTACAAATACTGCCTGGAAAAATAAGTACAAAGCTCATGCTGACTTGTTAGAAATTTTTCTTGATAGAAACCAGATAATTAAAAAAATATGGGAACAAAGGAAAAAAGCTTATTGACACACAGAAAACAAACACAAATATTAACGCAACATGAAAAAGAAACAATTCATTCAAAACAACTTATTGTCAAAAAATCAGTATGCCAGAAAGATAGACATCTAGAACCACCAAAACATTTAAAATCAGGCCACAATACTTCAATAATTTGCTCTATAATAAAATACATTGCAAAAACGATTTTACTGACAGAATATATATTGTTACACCTGGGTCCTTAAGAGATTCTCAGCTGCTCCAATGTATTGCTCCATGTGGACATGCAGGCCCGGATTCACAAACGATTTACATTGGCCTACTGTATCTCCAGATACGCCGACGTAAGTCCAAATATATGCCGTCGTATCTTTATGCCGATTCACAAATCGAGATACGTCGGAAAATAGGCTTCCTCCACCCGACGTAACTTTCTTACGCCGGCGTATCGTGGGCGTATAGTTACGCAGGACGCATTCGGCGTTCCCATTATAAATATGAGTAAGATACGCCGATTCATGAACGTAGATGCGCCCTGGTGCTTCATATACGCGATTTGCGTAAGGCTTACGTAAAGTTACCCCTCATATAGCAGGTGCAGGTACTTGAATAGGGCAGTGCGTAGGTTACGTTCACGTCATAGGCATTGCGCCAACATATCTTAGGGAGTATATGCGACGTGATTCTGAGCATGCCCAGTTCGACCGGCCATTCATTTGCATAGGGTCACGCTTAATTTAAATAGATGATGCCCACCTCCTTCCTACTTTGAATTAGGCGGGCTTACGACGGCCAATTTACGATATGCCGATGCAACTTACGGAGCAAGTGCTTTGTGAATACTGCACTTGCCTCTCTAAGTTACGTTGGCATAGCGTATATGAGATGCGCTACGCCACTCTAAAGATACGCCGCCCTACGTGAATTTCGGGGCATGGTGACCATTGTTACTTTCTGAATGGGAATGTTACATGCTTCTGCTTAGGTGATGTGCAACTAGCTTTTGTACTTTTATTAGCAAATGTATGTTCCTTATATATGGGATATACTGCACTGTGCAATAAGTGAACACAAAAATCAGAAAGAAGCAGTCCTCTATTGTGACCACACACAAATAACAGTCCAAAAGTGTAGAAAAACTGCAAGGTTGAAATGAAGAGTCCCACATGGATGCAGTGGTGTATATAGGTTTTGTGCTGGCCTAGGCCCAATCTAAATATGATCCACCCCTTCCGTTTAAGGCCACACCCCTTCCTGTTTTAAGACCTGCCCACCAGTTCTGAGGGCCTTGGGGGGAGGGTTCCCTTATTCTGTAGAGATTTCCTCTCACTTCCTGTTTGGCTACAGGGAAGAACATGTAGAGAAATCAACGGATGGCAAACAAAATTAACAGGGGCTATAACCCTCATTTACTCTATACAAAAATGGAAAAAAAGTGTTGCCTATAGTTCTACTTTAAGCACAAATTTCTGCTAAATTTATGGAGAGGACTAAGAGGATAAAACCTTGTCAGTGGTGCAGCAGAAAACATATAGCACAATGATGAAGGTCCAGGCAGTGAGCAAAGGAAGGATTGGAGGCAGGAACAATTAAATCCATCTGTTTATTTTTCTCATCAGCAATCAACAGAAATAAAATTAAGATTCCTTAATTTGTACAACTGACACAAGCAAAGGATTGCAGGAGCGTCCTACTGCATACCTGTCAGGTATAAGTGAGCATTTCAGTGTCCCTTTTGTCTGCGCCATTCCTATCATACCCGCAGCAGTTTGGGTGCTTTATGGGGGCGCCAGACCAATTTGTCTTGCGGACCAGTCCACCTCATAAGACTGAGGTTGCACTAAAAGTGTAGCGCAAGACGGTGGTGACTCTTTTCATGCTGCCCCCCTGCAAAGTGCTGCCCTAGGCTTGGGCCTTGTTGGCCTAGGCCAAGATACAGAGTTGCATGGATGTGACCCTCTCTGTGAAAGGATAGAGATACCTTGTATGGTATCACACTATTTGAGTTTTTTTCCAATTACACATGTTATATGGTTACCGTATCTCTGGCTCCAACAAGACTACATGTATTTACACTTCCTGGTGTTTACTGGAATTTGCGGTGCCGACTGATATGTGGATTAAGGACCAGCTGGATACATCTTGCTGACTGATTATATAAGCCTATTTTGACTTGGGTGGTACAAACGTCACCAAGTCAACACCATCTGGTAAGTCTCCCCTTATATCAGTGGTGGTGTCTCTATCCTTTTACAGGGAGGGTCACATCCATGTGGGGCTCTTCATTTCAACCTTTTTTTTCTACACTTTTGGACTGTTATTTGTGTGTGGTCACAATAGAGGACTGCTTCGTTCTGATTTTTTTTTTTCACGGATCACACTCAGTCACTTGGTGTCACTGAAATTAAGATTTCATATATATATGTATGTTTACAACATTTGATATATGTTGTTAACTGACTTTTTCACTTGTTCCGCCTATCACGGACGAGCATGAGGAGAAGTCGGGGCTTTGTTACACTGGATAGCCGCCGACTAGACTGCACAGCACCGGGATATTAGTTATATGAGGTTGCAGATGGACACAGCGAGGTAGGGAGACTCGAATATAAGACGGAGGGGGGGGGGGTTCAGCACAAAGAAATGTGCTGAAAAACTTGGCTAATACTTGATTATACTTGATTATGTATGGTATCTAGTCTACAAGAGCCAATATTCCTACTCTTTAAAGTGTTTGTAACCCTAAAAAAGATACTGTTCCCTTATAGCAGGCTAAATAGCACAGTGCTAGTGCTGTCTAACCTGTCTCTCTGTAAGCTCCTGTAAACTGACCATGGTTTATCATGGCCGCTGAGCCCTGACACCATGGTCAGATTACGTGCGTCCATCATCTGCAGCTCTTCTCTGAACTTTCCTCCCTCATCTCCCTGCCTTTCAGCTCCTGTGTCTGTATGAGCCGTCTCGCCCCCTCCCTTGTATGCAGAAATAATACAAAGTGTACGTTTTTTTGTTTTTTTTAACTAAGCCTCTAAATACCCTTTTTGTATATCTTCAGGCCAGTTACGTGACTCCTGGCCGCTCTATTCCTCTGATCCATGGCTACAGCAGGAGGGGCTGAGTAGCCAGCACCGCCGTCACGTGACCTCTCCGGCTGACATCAGAGGGAGATCTCAGCTCCTCCCACTGTAGCCCTGCATTAGTGTAGCAGAGCAGCCTGGAGTCACTTTACCTGCCTTTAGATATCTGAAAAGGTATCTTGAGGCTTTGTTTAAAAAACACACTTACAGAGTGTACTATTGAAGGGGGGGGGGGGGCTGGTAGTTAATCTACTTCTTTGGATTACAACCACTTTAAGGACAGCTTACTGACTGGAATAGTTTGGCAAAAAAAGCAATATTTAGGAAAGACCGGTCTTGCCAAACCAACCTTTAATGAGGAAGTGATCTGTAGTCTGGGTAGAAGAAGGCCTGCAGACGTAGTTTACCTGGATTTAGCAAAGCACTTGATATAGTACCCCATAAACGCTTAATTTACGAATTGAGGTCTGTTGGCACTGACAATAGTGTATGTACCTGCATAGAAGACTTGTTACAGGAGCATGTCCGAAGAGTGGTCATAAATAGAGGAGCTTCTGAATGGTCTGGAGTTGTAAGTGGGGTACCCCAAGGCTCTGTCCTGTGACCAGATCTGTTTAACTTGTTCATAAATGATATAGAGGTTGGAATAAATATTTCAGTCTCAAGCCTCGTACACATGCACGGTTTTCTCGGCAAGAAAGCTGCTGGCAGAGCTTTCTTGCCAAGTAAACCGTGCGTGTGTACACGGCTTTGAGGTTTCTCATTAGGAAAACTGCCCAGAATGTTAACAAGAAAAATAGAGAACCTGCTCTTTATTTTCTCGTTGTGATTCTCTGCAGTGTTTTCCTGACGAGAAACCCGAGCGTCTGTATACTTACCTGTTGCCGTGGAAACCCGCACATGCTCAAAATGACTTTGACGCATGTGCGGTAGCTTCCAAGGCATAGGTAGGGTGTAGCACGATGGCGGTAGAACATCGAATGTGACGAGCGAATGCTTGTCATAGTCGATGACGTCACAGCGTTCGTGCCTTTTTTAAAAGAATGGTGTTTCTCCATGGAGAGGTAAGTATACAGACGCTCGGGTTTCTCGGCAGGAAAACACTGCCGAGAATCTCACAACGAGAAAATAGAGAGCAGGTTCTCTATTTTTCTCGTCTAGATTCTGGGCAGAAACCTCAAAGCCTTGTACACACGCACGAGTTATTAGGCAACAAAGATCTGGCATCAGCTTTCTTTCCGAGAAAACCATACGTGTGTACGAGGCTTTAGGCTGGATTCACACCTAGGCGGTTTTAGTGCTTTTTGCATTTTGCAGATTTGCACTACAGAACGTGTTCCATAGGAAACCAAGTTAAATGAATTGTAGTGCAAATCTGCAAAATGCAAAAAGCACTAAAACTGCAAAGGTGTGAATCCAGCCTTACGCTAGGCTCACAGCAAGGGTCCGAGCGTCCTGGTTTACTGTTTCAGGTCCAAATTCAGCCCACATTTTGGGCTGAATTCAGACCTGAAATGGACCAAAAGACGCAAGATAGTTCAAGCCGTGATTTGTCATAATTTTTGTCATAATTGTGATGATTATGGCTTACGGCTCATGAAAACCCCAAATCCACAATCTCAGAAAATTCGATTATGGAAAAGGTGCAATATTCTAGACTAAAAGTGTCCCAGCTAATCAGCTAATTAAGGAATAACACCTGCAAAGGGTTCCTGAGCCTTTAAATGGTCTCTCAGTCTGGTTCAGTAGGAATCACAATCAAGGGAAAGACTGATGACCTTACAGTTGTGCAGAAAACCATCAATGACACCCTCCATAAGGAGGTATAGCCTCAAAAGGTAATTGCAAAAGAAGTTGGATGTTCCCAAAGTTCTGTATCAAAGCACATTAATAGAAAGTTATGTGGAGGGGAAAGTGTGGAAGAAAAAGGTGCACAAGCAGCAGGGATGACCGCAGCCTGGAGAGGCTTGTCGGGAAAAGGCCATTCAAAAGTGTTGGACTTTCACAAGGAGTGGACTGAGGCTGGAGTTGGTGCATAAGAGCCACCTGTCAGGTTTCATATCAGGCTAGCAGCAGACAACAGTTCAGGTGTGCTAATATGCCTATAGTTCAATAACAAGAGCACATACCATGAGCAGGTCTTGAGAAGCAGGTCAGCGCTGGGACTTGTAGTTCACCGCGGATGCAGGGTTGAGACGAGCGGGACAGCTGGCACTTATAGTTCACTGCTGAAGTAGGTGTTTTGATGAGCAGGAAAGCTGAAACTTGTAGTTCACCGCAGGTGTGGATGTTGGTGGTGTTGCTGGTGCTAGTAGTGCACCACTGCAATGGATGTGGTCTAGGCAAGCCGGGTCATACACGGATAATCAGAGTTCGAAAGGTACCAAATCGGAAGCAACAAGCAGGGTCAAACAAGCCGGGTCATACACAAAGTTTACAGATAAACAGGTCAGGCTGGATCTCACAAGGCAAGCAGAGTAACTCTATCACGAGCACTGATTGGGTGAAAACACAGGTGTTTTAAAGGAGAGCTGGCCAATCAGTGTTTCCCAGCCAAGGCTGTGTCAGGTGAGTGCGCTGGGTCCTAGAGGGATCCAGTACTGACAGTACCCCCCCCCTTCTCAAGGGGTTGCTCCTGCACCCCCAGGCTTACTTGGATATCGAAGATGGAACTTCTTCTTAAGGCGATCAGCATGGAGATCGAAAACTGGGATCCAGGATCGATCCTCTGGGCCAAAACCTTTCCAATGAACTAGATATTGTAAGGAATTGCGTACTCGTCTGGAGTCAAGAATATATGCCACTTCATATTCCTGGCTATCCGACACATCTACAGGTTCTGGTTCATTTACTTGGAGACTAGAGTGAACAGGTTTCAATAAAGAAACATGGAAGACATTAGGAATGCGCATGGACGGGGGGAGTTTTAATCTATAGGACACAGGATTAACAATCTCCGAAATCTCATAGGGCCCGATGAATTTTGGGCCAAGTTTCTTGGATGGAACATGCAGGGACAGATTCCTGGATGATAGCCACACTTTGTCACCAACTTTATATCCAGGGGCCTTTGAGCGCCTCTTATCAGCCGTTTTCTTAAATGCCTGCACCGAACGAGAAATAGCACGATTGACGTCAGACCAGATTTTGGAGAAATTTTCAATCGTGGTGTTGGCATCTGGAACATCAGAGGGTGGAAGATCAAAGGAGCACACACGAGGATGCAACCCGTAAACACAGAAGAAGGGAGAGGTCCCTGTAGAAGAGCTGGCACAATTATTAAAGGCAAACTCTGCCCATGGAAGGATGTTGACCCACTCCACCTCATCATTGGCCATCAGACAACGTACCATCTTCTCCAGAGTCTGATTAGTTCTTTCTGTTTGGCCATTTGTCTCGGGATGATAGGCTGAAGAATATGATAACTTAATCCCTAGCTGAGAACAAAGGGCCTTCCAAAACTGGGCTATAAACTGAGAGCCGCAGTCTGAGACAATGTTAATTGGTGCCCCATGGAGCCTGAAAACATGTTTAATGAATAAAGATGCCAGATCTCTAGCAGACGGCAGTTTCGGAAGTGGAACAAAGTGGGCCATCTTACTGAACCTGTCTACCACCACCCAGATCTTGGAACATCCCTGGGACGGAGGCAAGTCAGTGATAAAGTCCATAGATAAATGGGTCCAGGGACAAGTAGGTATTGGTAGAGGACGTAGAAGACCGGAGGGCTTAGAGGTACTGCCCTTGCTTCTGGCACAAACCTCACAAGCCTGGACAAGGGCTAGCACATCCTGCCTAATCGATGGCCACCAGAGGTTGCGAGAGATAATCTCATAAGTTTGTCTAAACCCCGGATGCGCTGCAGGCTTTGACGCATGTACCTGCTGCAAAACCTGCAAACGAAGAGCCAAGGGCACAAAAAGCATACCAGAGGGAGTGGAAGGGGGGGCTTCAGCCTGTGCAGGTAATAAGGCCTCAGAGATGTCAGTCTGGGTGAAAGCCAAAATCCTGTCCTCAGAGATAATGGATTGTGGAGGAAGCGGAGGTGGGGATTCTGATAAAAAACTGCGAGACAAGGCATCGGCCTTAACATTTTTTGGCCCTGGTAAATAAGAAATTGTGAAGTCAAATCTGGAGAAGAACAATGACCACCTGGCCTGACGTGAGTTCAGTCTTTTAGCAGAACGGATGTATTCAAGGTTTTTGTGGTCAGTCAGAACTATGAATGGATAGCGAGCTCCCTCCAGCCAATGTCTCCATTCCTCCAAAGCTAGCTTTATGGCTAACAGTTCTCTGTTGCCTATATCATAGTTGCGCTCTGCTGGGGAATATTTACGGGACAGGAAGGCACAGGGGTGGATGGCAGCAGTTACAGGGTACTTTTGTGACAGAAGCGCCCCCACCCCTACTTCAGATGCATCTACCTCCACAATAAAAGGCAGCTCAGGAACAGGATGGCGTAGAATTGGTGCAGAGGTAAAGGCTTTCTTCAACTGAGTGAAGGCTGTCTGGGCTTCAGTAGTCCATTTAAACTTAGACTGAGACTTCCTGGTGAGAGAGGTGATGGGAGGTGGCAAAATTCCTAATGAATTTCCGATAGAAATTTGCAAAGCCCAGGAAGCGCTGAACTGCTTTCAGGTCTGAAGGTGATGCCCAGTCTAGAATGGCCTGAATCTTGGCTGGATCCATGGTTAGGCCTGTGTCAGAGATTAGGTAGCCCAGAAAAGGTACTTGTTTGACATGAAATGAACATTTTTCAGGCTTAACAAAAAGGGAATGAGCCTTTAATCGGGCCAACACTGAGCGGACATGCCTCTGATGCGTTTCAAGATTGGGAGAATATATCAAAATATCATCCAAGTATACAAGCATAAAGCGACCCAACAGGTCACGGAAAAGGTCATTCATAAAGTTTTGAAAGACAGCTGGTGCATTCCTGAGACCGAAAGGCATGACAAGACATTCGTAGTGGCCATCCTTGGTGTTAAAGGCTGTCTTCCACTCATCTCCTTCACGGATGCGCACTAGATTATAGGCTCCCCTTAGGTCTAGTTTGTAGAAAATCTTTGCTCCCTGGATTTGGGAGAACAACTCTGTGATGAGAGGGAGAGGGTACCGATTGGGAACGGTTATTTTATTTAGACCTCTGTAGTCAACACAAAGTCTTAGACCCCCGTCCTTCTTTGGGACAAAGAAGCAACCTGCGCCTGCGGGAGAAGTAGAGGGACAGATGAAACTTTTAGCTAGGTTTTCCTGAATGTATTCTTGCAAAGCAAGGTTCTCTGGTTCGGACAATGGAAAGACTCTCCCTCGTGGAGGTGTAGTGTCAGGCAAAAGGTCAATGGGACAGTCATAACTGCGATGAGGTGGTAAGGTGTCAGCACTCCCTTTAGAAAATACATCCTGAAAGTCCTTATAACAAAGCGGAATCTGTTCCATTCCCACTTGACAAGCAGCAAGTCGAACAGGGTGCTGGATGCAACTTTCTTTACACTGATTGGACCAAGCCAGAATATTTCCTGTTCGCCAGTCAATTACAGGATTGTGCTTCTGAAGCCAAGGAAGGCCTAGGATCAAAGGAGTGGATGGAGAGTCAATGACAAGACATAGTTACATAGTTACATAGTTAGTCAGGTTGAAAAAAGACACAAGTCCATCCAGTTCAACCATAAAAAAATAAAAAAATAAAACAAAGTAAAACACAGTACATCCTCCCATACACCCAACTCCATACCCACAGTTGATCCAGAGGAAGGCAAAAAACCCAAGCAGAGCGATGATCCAATTTGCTACCGGAGGGGAAAAAATTCCTTCCTGATCCCCCGAAAGGCAATCGAATTTATCCCGGATCAACTTTACCTACAAAACTTGGTACTCAGTTATATTATGTGCATTTAGGAAAGAATCCAGGCCTCTCTTAAAGCAATCTACTGAGCTGGCCAGAACCACCTCTGGAGGGAGTATGTTCCACATTTTCACAGCTCTTACTGTGAAGAAACCTTTCCGTATTTGGAGGTGAAATCTCTTTTCCTCCAGACGTAAAGAGTGCCCCCTTGTCCTCAGTGTTGACCTTAAAGTGAATAACTCAACACCAAGTTCACTATATGGACCTCTTATGTATTTGTACATGTTGATCATATCCCCCCTTATTCTCCTCTTCTCAAGAGTGAATAAATTCAGTTCCTCTAATCTTTCCTCATAGCTGAGCTCCTCCATGCCTCTTATCAGTTTGGTTTCCCTTCTCTGCACTTTCTCCAGTTCTCCGATATCCTTTTTGAGAACTGGTGCCCAAAACTGGACTGCATATTCCAGATGAGGTCTTACTAATGATTTGTACAGGGGCAAAATGATATCTCTATCTCTGGAGTCCATACCTCTCTTAATACAAGAAAGGACTTTGCTCGCTTTGGAAACCGCAGCTTGGCATTGCATGCCATTATTGAGCTTATGATCAACTAAAACACCCAGATCCTTCTCCACTACAGATCCCCCCAGTTGTACTCCCCCTAGCATGTATGATGCATGAATATTCTTAGCCCCCAAGTGCATAACTTTACATTTATCAACATTAAACCTCATCTGCCACTTAGTCGCCCAATTAGACAGAGCATTGAGGTCGGCTTGTAAATTGGAGACATCCTGCAAGGACATTATTCCACTGCATAGCTTGGTGTCATCTGCAAAAACAGAAATGTTACTTTTGATCTCAGACCCAATATCATTTATAAATATATTGAAAAGTAAGGGACCCAACACTGAACCTTGGGGTACACCGCTGATAACCTTGGACATGAAATCTTCTCCCAGTGCAGGGCCCCCCAATTGTAACTGGAAGGGATTGGTGGACTGAAGCACAAGGTCTTGTGAGAGAGGCCGGTTATCCACAGAAATTAGGCGGACTGGGCAATCTAGCATATGAGTTTCCAGGGACAAGGAGGTAATCAAAGTCTTATCAATAAAATTCTCAGCAGCTCCAGAATCTACCAAGGCCAGCAGTTCATGAGTCCCTGTCCCAAAGTGAATAACACTGGGTAGAAGTATACGACTGTCCCCCTGGGAGATGAAAGCAGACCTAAGGTGACCTCCCCAATAATCACCTAGGTCCGGGAGTTTCCCGGACGTGTAGGGCACGAACGGAGCATGTGACCCCTGAGACCACAATACAGGCAAAGTCCCATATTACGCCGGCGTGTGTGTTCCTGGGCAGATAGCCGGGTGGAGCCTAGCTGCATAGGTTCTTCCACTGAACTGGCACTGGAGGTTGGATGGTCAGGTGGTAAGGGAGGTATACAGTTTGCCACAGCCATATTTTTTTCTCGCCCCCTCTCTCGCTGACGGCGATCAATTCTAATGGCTAGACACATAGCTTCCTCCAGTGAGGGTGGATAGGAGAAGTTGACCAGAGCATCCTTAATTGCATCTGAAAGACCTATTCTGAACTGGCTGCGGAGAGCTGCATCATTCCAGCCAGATTCTGGGGCCCACCTGCGAAACTCTGAGCAGTACATTTCAGCTGTGGTGGTTCCTTGCTTTAAGTTACGCAGGGTTGATTCTGCAGTAGCCATACGATCTGGATCATCGTACAGCAATCCAAGGGCTTCAAAGAAGGCATCTACAGTTAGCAGGGCTGGATGGTTTGGTTCAAGGTTAAAGGCCCAAGCCTGGGGGTCACCCTGTAGCAGAGAGATAATGATCTGAACTCTCGGGGGTAGATTCATGTAAAATGGCGCATCGTTGCTCCGGCGTGGTGCATCTTTTTTCCGCTACGCCGTACCAGCGGTGAGAGGCATGTACTGTATTCATCAATTTTCCACTCACCTGCGTAGCGGTTTTTCGACGGCGTAAGGCGGCGGAACTGTAAGTGGGCGTCAACACATGCAAATGATGGTCTGACGGTGGCCCGGCGAGATCCGCACGTGTATCTTAAACGGCGCATGCGCACTGATGTTACCTGCCTGGCTGGCTCCTTTGCACATGCGCAGTACGGTGCAACGTCACCACCAAGATCCGCCGCACCACTTCCTACTAGTGCATAAATACGCACACAGAAGCGCCACTCCCTTGCAAAGCGTGACCAGCATTTTTTTGGAATTGCCAGGGCTTTTGCTTTTAGGATGGCTGCACAAGACACTGCCAGTGACCGCAGAATGTTTAATTTCAGCCCTCAGGAGAAGGCTGTGATCACTGATGCGCTCTCCCAACATGGGTCCCGCCTCTATGGGCCACAGAGTGCCCACACTGGCAAAGCGGAGAAGACACGCATTTATGCGGAAATCACCAGGCAGGTGAATGTTGTTGGTGTGGCAGAGAGGGAGCCCAAGCATATCCGGAAAAAAATTAATGATATGCGGAGAGTGGTCAAAGACAAACTTGTGGCCATCAGAAAGCATGCCAGTGGCACAGGAGGAGGACCAGCCACAAGAATGACCCTGACTGCAGAGGACATGGTGGTGGCCAGTTTGCTGGATAGGGAGCTGGTGGAGGGTCTTCCTGGCTTTGAATCAGGGGAGCAGCCTTTGAGGTCAGGTAAGTCTGTTTTATCTGTTTTGTGGTGACTTGCATGGGTGGGGGGGGGATACATGTGACAAGTGTGTGGCTCCTCCAACATGTGTTTGTTTTGTGTCATCCACAGATGTGCAGGATGGAGCTGGCCCGTCAGTTGATGCAGGGCGACCCACCCCATCCATGGTGGAGATTGCCCCTACAGCAGTGCTTGAGGAGGTTGAGGAGGAGCACGTCGGGGTAGAAGAGGCTGCTGTCTATATTCTGGAGGAGACCCCCATACCTGGCCACTCCCAAACCACCCCCCCCATGCAGGATTCCCCTTCAAGGGACACCATCCCCTCCAGGGATTCCCCCTCAAGGGACACCATCCCCTCCAGGGATTCCCCTTCAAGGGACCTCCTCTACACCCGTCCTCCAGCCTCTCAGGCCTCTAGGAAGGCAACGAGGAAAACCAGAGGAGTCCCTGATGATTTTGAAGATCACCTGGCAAGGGACCAGACAAGACAGACCCGCCATATTGGTTCTCTTGCGGGTGATCTTCATCGGGTGGCAGATAGCCTGGCGTCCTCGGCCGAGAGCCAGGCTGCTTGCACTGTGGCAGTGCAGGAAGCCATCACCCAGCAGGCTGGGCAGAATACTGCAATAAATGATAGCCTGCAGGACGTTGTGGGGAACGGGGCAGCCCTTCTGTCCTGCCTGGTGGACCTGCAGACCACCACATCTGACCTGGTCACCGAGGTCCGGAGCCTGTCAGCTGCTGTCCGTGAGGAGGGGAGGCAGACACGGCGACAGCAGCGCAGCAATACTACCCGCCGGCTGCGGATGCAGGCTGCCACCAATACTTACCTCCACCGGCTAGCCGTGGCAATGGAGGGCAGCCAGGCAGCCAGGGAGAGACTGGTTGAGGTTCAACCACCTGCCCCCCCAGCCCCCCCACCTGTGGCTCGCCCCAGGCAACTGCGCCCCAGGAGCCTAGGGACAAGAAGAAGCCCACGACAGGGCCGTTGATGTTTGTCTAATTATGTTTTATACTCAGATTCTGATTTATATTTTTGTTTATCTCCCTGCACACGGTGAGGAGTGCAGGCTACAGTGTGAATGAGGTGTGAATGTGTGGGGGTGACACTCCTGCCATTAAGGGGTGTCACCCTCAGTCATAGGTGAGAAGTTATCACCACGACACGTGTGAATGGTGTATGAATGTACAGCAACATAATTGGAGCCGTGGCGTGGCGTTGCTGCTCCCAAGTCCCATGTGGTGTACTTGGGTCTAATCCAATTTGATGTGGATGTGGTGTGTGTGTGCTAGGGACCACATTGGTGTGCATGCATGCATGCTCATTGTGCCATGATTAATGTGTGTGTTTAACGTGAAAAGTAGCCTACCACAAGGACCCTCCTGACTGCTCTTCCCTCAGCAGACGGGGGACCCTCGGGCAAGGGGGGACTGTGTGGGTCGGGGGTCAGGTCATCACGTAGCTCAATCTCCAGGCCCTTTCTCACGGCAAAGTTGTGCAGCATGCAACATGCCCCAATGATCTGGCACACAAAGTTTGGGGAATACAAGAGGGTACCCCCAGACTTATCCAGGCATCGGAAACGTGACTTCAGGAGGCCAAATGTGCACTCCACCACTGCACGGGTTTTGATGTGTGCTTCATTGTGTCTTTGCTCTCCTCTGGTTTGGGGATCCCGGAATGGAGTCATGAGATGGGGTCCCAATGCATATGCCGCGTCACCTGGTAATGAAAAGACAGGAGGATGTTAATAGTGCATGTGCCCGTTGTGAGGTGTGCATCACGGGAGGGGATAGTTATGCCTGCCACCCATGTCACTCACCAACCAGCCAGCTGTCCCCATACACGTTCTGTTCAAATTCTGTGGAGATGGTGCTTTGACGGTATACTGTATGTAGCTGTCGTGGCTGGCCCCGGGGTCCTTGGCACGGACGTGCCATATGAGGCCTTGGGCATCGACTATCACCTGTACATTGATGGAATGCCAATGCTTCCGATTACAGTATATGTGCTCTGTGTCCCGGGGGGGCCGTAGTGCCACATGTGTGCAATCAATGGCCCCCACAGTGCGTGGGAATCTGGCAAGGTTGTAGAAATCTGTCATTGCCTTCCTCCGCAGCTCCTCAGTGGTGGGTTTGATGATGTGGTTGGCCATGCGTCTGAGGATTGCTGGGACAACCTGGTGCACACATCTGCTCATGGTGGATTGTGACATCCCAGCCACCACTCCACTTGTACGCTGGAATGATCCACTGGCAAGGACATGGAGTGTTGCCAGTACCTTCACCAGTGGCTGCACTGCTTGTGAGCGTTGTGTCTGGCTGGTGATGTCCTCCTGCAGGGTTGTGGTTAGTTCCATGATGGCTTCAGGGCTGAATCTGAATAGGCGAAACACCTCCAAATCACTCATGCCAAAGACGTCAATGCGCGTGCGGAATATCCTCTCCCGTGCCCTCCTACGTGCACGTCGACGCTGTAGGGCTATGAGCAAGGCTGCCCCTGGCATGTTGGCAGACAGATGTGTTGTCCAGCAAGTGTTTTAGCTCAATTCGTCTGTAACAGTGTTGCTTTAGCTGCTCTCCAGCTGATCTGTTCAACTCCTGTGCAAAGTTACCCCTGCTTTATGAGGGTGACTTTCCGCAGAAAATTCCAGTTACGCGCACCGGCTTACCCCGGCGCAAGAGAAACGTGCGTTTCTGAATCGGAGGATCTCCCTCATTTGCATATTTGAATAGATAATCCATGGGAACGGTTGATCTGTCGCGCGTAAAGATGCGCCAAAGACACGCCGGCGTGGAAAAGTTACACTGGAAAAAATTACCCGATTTTAAGGCGGATCTGGTATAGTAGGTACGACGCATGGATCCGACGGCGCTAAATAGCAGTTACGCCGCACATCTCTAAAAACGCCGGAGTAATTGCTACAGGAATCTACCCCTCTGAGTTTTAGAGCCAGAAGAGGATGGCCTTAATTTGAAATATAATTTGCAGCTGTTTTTAAAGTTGCAGAATCCCTTACGGTCACCAGAAAAACAGTCAGGCAAAGGAATTTTTGGTTCAGATAAAGTTTTTGTAACAGTTGTAGTAGGGGATTGCACCTTGGTGAGCTCTGTGGCCATTTGCTGAACTTGATGGGATAAACGGGAAAGTTCTTGTGCAAACATCTGAGCCTGCTCAGAATCCATGATGGGTTTTCCCTTTTTATGTATGGCTCGTGATAATGTCAGGTTTCATATCAGGCTAGCAGCAGACAACAGTTCAGGTGTGCTAATATGCCTATAGTTCAATAACAAGAGCACATACCATGAGCAGGTCTTGAGAAGCAGGTCAGCGCTGGGACTTGTAGTTCACCACGGATGCAGGGTTGAGACGAGCGGGACAGCTGGCACTTATAGTTCACTGCTGAAGTAGGTGTTTTGATGAGCAGGAAAGCTGAAACTTGTAGTTCACCGCAGGTGTGGATGTTGGTGGTGTTGCTGGTGCTAGTAGTGCACCACTGCAATGGATGTGGTCTAGGCAAGCCGGGTCATACACGGATAATCAGAGTTCAAAAGGTACCAAATCGGAAGCAACAAGCAGGGTCAAACAAGCCGGGTCATACACAAAGTTTACAGATAAACAGGTCAGGCTGGATCTCACAAGGCAAGCAGAGTAACTCTATCACGAGCACTGATTGGGTGAAAACACAGGTGTTTTAAAGGAGAGCTGGCCAATCAGTGTTTCCCAGCCAAGGCTGTGTCAGATGAGTGCGCTGGGTCCTAGAGGGATCCAGTACTGACACCACCACACACAGACAAATCCTGGACATGGTCTTCAAATGTTGTATTCCCCTTGTCAAGCCACTCCTGAACAACAAACAACCTCAAAAGCGCCTTACCTGGGCTAAAGAAAAACAGACCCGGTCTGTTGCTCAGTAGTCCAAAGTCCTCTTTTCTGATGAGAGCAAATTTTGCATCTCATTTGGAAACAAGGACCCAGAGTATGGAGGAAGAATGGAGAGGCACACACTGCAAGATGCTTGAAGTCCAGTGTGAAGTTTCCATAGTCTTTATTGATTTGGGGAGCCTTGTAATCTGCTGGTCTTGGTCCACTGTGCTTCATTAAGTCCGGGGTCAATGCAGCCGTCTACCAGGAGATTTTAGAGCACTTCATGCTTCCTTCCGCAGACGAGCTCTATGGGGATGCTGACTTCATTTTCCAGAAGGACACATACTGCCAAAAGCACTAAAACCTGGTTCAATGACTGTGGGATTACTGTGCTCGATTGCCCAGCAAACTTGCCTGACCTCAACCCCATAGAGAATCTATAGGGCATTGCCAAGAGAAAGATGAGAGACATGGGACCGAACAATGTAGAAGAGCTGAAGGCCGCTATTGAAGCATCCTGGTCTTCCATAACACCCCAACAGTGCCACAGGCTGATAGCTTCCATGACACGCTGCATTGAGGGGCCCAAACCAAGTACTAAGTATATATACATGCTTATACTTTTCCGATATTGTTCTATGTACAATCCGTGTTTTTTTGATTGCATGTAATATTCTAATTTTCTGAGATTGTGGATTTGAGGTTTTCATGAGCTGTAAGCCATAATCATCACAATTATAACAAATCACGGCTTGAACTATCTTGCTTTGCATGTAATGAGTCTATCCCATATATTGGTTTCACCTTTTACGTTGCATTAGTAAAATAAATTAAATTTTGCACGATATTCTAATTTTTTGAGTTTTACCTGCATGTGAACCGGCTCCGTAGAGAGCCAGTCAATTGCAAATTGGATGTTGAGAATCCTGCATCCAATAATCAATGGTGTGCAACCCACCCTTAAGAGGGGATATGATTGTGATGCACAAATATCAAAATGGTGATTCTTTCTTAGGGAAAAAAAGATCAGCATCTGGTTGCTTAACCACTTGCATACTGGGCACTTACACCCCCCTCCTGCCCAGGTAAAATTTCAGCTTCCGGCACTGCGTCGCTTTAACTCACAATTGCGCGGTCGTGCGACGTGGCTCCCAAACAAAATTTACGTCCTTTTTTCCCCACAAGTATAGCTTTCTTTTGGTGGTAATTGATCACCTGTGCGATTTTTATTTTTTGCGCTATAAACAAAAAAGAGCGACAATTTTGAAGAAAAATACAATGGCCCAGATTCACAGAGCGATTACGCCTGCGCAACAGGAGATGCGCGTGCGTAAGTCTAAATGTGCGCGTGCGTTTCGTTGCGCGGCATCCCCAGAACGAGATACGCAAAAAATCGACTTTGTTTTGTCCCGCGTAATTTCGTTAGACTGGCGCATCCTTCCGCGCAAAAGTGCGCTAGACACACCATTGATTTGCTAGTCAAATATGCTGATGAGGGACTTACGGGGATCCACAAAACAACGTTGGGGCAGCGCAGGCGACGCAGTGTGCGCAACAGCAAAATGTCCTGTCTAAAATTAGAGCATATAAAAGCTGGTCTAAAAAGAGAAAAAAAGTCTACTTGTCAGATAAAGCAACACTGTTAGTGAGGAGCTCAGCAGTCACACGTGTTGCACAACAATCTGTATGCCAACATGCCAGGGGCATAGTCGCGCATAGCTATACTACTGACTTTAGATGAACAAAGAAGGATGAGGGCACTGAGGAGGGCACTGAGGAGGGCACTAAGGAGGGCACGGGAGATGTTTTATTTTTATTTTTTATTTGCTTTTTATTTGCAATTTAATCTAATCTAATACAATATTATTATCTGATACAAGCCCCTCACTCTTCACTTGATATATCACACACGCATAGACATCTTTGGCATGAGTGATTCTGAGGTGTCTCGCATCTTCAGATTCACCCCTCATGTCATCCTGGAATGACCACAACCTTGCAGGAGGACATCAGCAGCCCAACACATGGCACCACCCATGACACCCATGACAGCTACATATCCAATCAGAGCCCCATCCCCACAGATTTCGAACAGAACATGTATGGGGACAGCTGGCTGGTTGGTGAGTGACATGGGAGTCAGGCATGACTATCCCCTCCCGTGATGCACACCTCACAAGTGGCACATGCATGACTAACATCCTCCTGTCTTTTCCCTTCAAGGTGACTCTGCATATGCACTGGTACCCCATCTCATGACCCCATCTCATGCCAGCTCACATTATGCATCTTTGCACGTTAAACACACACATTAATCATGGCACAATGAGAATGCATGCATGCACACCACTGTGGTCCCTAGCACATACACATCACATCCTCATCAAATTGGATTGGCACCAGTCCACCATGCTGGACTTGTGAGCAGCAACGCCACGCCAAGGCTCCAATTATGTCACTGTACATTCATACACCATTCACACGGACCTGGGGATCACTTCTCCCTGGTCCTGGGGAACCCTTCTCCACCAAAATAGAGGGTGATACCCCTTTTCCGGCAGGAATGTCACCCCCACATTCACACAGCATTCACAACACAAAAAAAAATAACCAAAAAAAATGACCTGCCAAAGCAAAAAATTTCCAGCAAAAAAAAAAAAAAAAGAAAAAAAAAGAAAAATTAAAAAAAAAAAAATATATATAAAAAATGGGGAAAAACAAATTAGTGCCCTCTGCGTGAGCCACGCCTGGGGCGCCCCCGGCCACGGCCCCGGCTTCTCAGGGGAGACTCATGGGGGAGGGGTAAAACCGGGGAAGGAGGAGCAGCCCCTGATCTCTGCCCACCTGGCGGCCTGCCCTCCAAGGCCACGGCTATTCTGTCCAGGACAGCACCAAGTGTTGCCATGTTGGCCTGGATAGCCAGGGTAAGGGCCCTCACATCCTGCCCAACGCCTGCTGATGTCGTCTGCAGTTCGTTTAGGCAGGTTGTGAAAGCCCGGGAGTGGGAGTCAAGGTTCCCCAGCGTATCCTTGATGGAGGACAGGCTCTCCTCCATCCGCACCAATGTCTGGCTGACCTGTCCCAGATGGCGGGTCTGGAGGAACTGGTCCCTTCTCAGGGTGGCGGGCAGGAGATCGGCCAACCCCCTGGTGGTCTGGGATGACATCCTGCCTCCAGCTGATGCTTGTGGCTGGGGAGAAGGGGAGGCCCTTGTGAGGGGAGCCATGTTGGGGGAGGAGGGGGGGGGGGCTCCCCCTTAGGGAGGCCTGCCTGCTGCCAGGCAGAGGGAAAAGTCCTCAAAACCCAAACGTCCAGTGCCTGACATGGACTCCTCCTCCTCATGATTCTCCTTCTCCTCATGATTCTCCTCCTCCTCATGATTCTCCTGCTCCTCTTGAACCTCCTCCGTGGACTCCGGCCTTGTTGGGGGGGCCTCATTAGGCTGCTGTCCTGGGGTTGGTGCGGTCAGGCCAGATGGCCCTGCACCCTCCTGCACATCTGTGGATGACACAAAACATTCACAGGTTGGAGGATCCACACACTTGCCACATATTCCCTTTCACCCCCTCCCCCACACATGCTACACACCTGATATTAAAAAAAAATAAAACTTACCTGGCACCACGGGCTCCGGACTTGAGTCAAAGCCAGGCAGGCCCGCAACTTCATGCCGATGAAAGGTCAGGGCCACCGCACGCTCCTCCGCTGTCAGGCTAATACGGCATGTTGGGCCCCCTCCTGTGCCCCTGGCATGGGCATGCATTCTGGCCAGCTTCTTTTTGACCAGACGCCGGAGGTCATAGATTTTTTTGTCAATCCCAGACCTGGTCCGTGTCTCCCCCTGCCCCGCTGAATTCACCTGGTCAGTGATCCTATCCAAAATCTCCCTCCTCCTGGCCGGGGTGGTGTTGGCACTCTGTGGGCCGTGGAGGAAACACCCATACTCGCTAATGGCCCGGGCAAGAATCTGTTTTTCCACAAGTGTAAAATTCAGCTTGTGTTTTCTCTCACTCATCCTTCCAAAAAAAATCAGTCCCAGTCAACAAAATTCACGCACACAAACAAGCCCAACCAATCAAAAAAAAAACACACACAGAGAGAAAACTACTGAGCAAGAAACAGTCACCAAAAAACAAAACAAAAATACAGCAGGAAAAGAAACAAACACAAATATATCAATCAAACAAACAGTCTCTCAAACACTTATCAAAAAACACTTTCAAAAATCTACTAACAAACACTTGATCACACAGAACACTAATCTGACAACTACAAAACACACCGCAACGAACAACAGGACAAAAGCACTTTGTTAAATGGGAAGGGACAAAGGGATGTACTTTTGCAAAGGAAGTGCGTTTGTGTGTGTCTATTTATGCTGTCTGCGTAGTTCACAACGTTGCCCTAGTCCATTTCCAATTTCACTGATTGCGCCGCTCCCGAGTTGTGAGCATGCGCACAGCGGAGCTGACATGGTCTCCTTCAAGCGCGCATGCGCGAGCCGGCCGGCCCTTCATTTGCATGGGGTCACGGCTCATTTCAATGTAACACACCCACGTCCTTCCCAATTTGTATTACTTCTCCTTACACCTCTGAAAAAACGTTACGTATGCGCAATTTCCTGCGCAAAAGCTACGAGAATAGGGTGATTACGCTGCAAAATTGCGCAAGTCTAACGTAAAGGCGGTGAGCTACGCCGGTCCAATAATGCGCAGATGTACCTGAATCTGGGCCAATATTTTTTACTTGTTGCTATAATAAATATCCCAATTAAAAAAAAAACTCATTTTTTTTTCTCAGCTTAGGGCGATACGTATTCTTCTACATATTTTTGGTAAAAAAAAAAAAATCGCAATAAGCGACTGGTTTGCGCAAAAGTTATAGCGCTTACAAAATAGGGGAGAGAATTATTATTTTTTATTATTTATTTTTTACTAGAAATGGCGGCGATCTGAGATTTTTATTGGTACTGCGACGTTATGGCGGACACATCGGACACTTTTGACACATTTTTGGCGCCATTCACATTTATACTGCGATCAGTGCTATAAATATGCACTAATTACAGTATAAATGTGACTGGCATTGAAGGGGTTAACACTAGGGGGTGAGGAAGGGGTTAAATGTGTATGCTAGGTGTGTTCTAACTGTGGGGGGAGGGGGGGTGACTGGGGGGGTGACCGATCTGTGTCCCTATGTAGGAAGGAACACAGATCGGGCTCCTCCCCTCCAGAGACACGACGCTGTCTCTGTGTAAAACGGCAATGAGAGATGATCTATGAGAGATCATCTCTCATTCGCCCACAGATCGCATCGCAAACGGCCACTCTGATTGGCCGTTTGCCGCGATCTGTGATTGGCCGTGTCCAAGGGACACGGACAACACAGGGCTTCCCCGCAGCGCGCACTACAGCGCGCGCTGGGAACGCCAGAATGACATGCCGTCAAATGACGGCATGTTGGATATTCAGGCCCGCGCTGTTGCCGTCATCCGACGGTAGCGCGGGCCTGAAGTGGTTAAAAAGACAGAAAAGTGGTTAACCACTTAAGGACCGCCTACTGCACATTTACGTCGGCAGAATGGCACGGCTGGGCACATCAACGTATATATACGTTGGTTTTAGTACCCAGCCGTGGGTCGCGGGCGCGCGCCCCCGGGCGCGCGCCCGCGACCCGGTCCGAAGCTCCAGGACCGGGTCCGCGGGATTCGCGGACCCGATCGCCGCTGCAGTGCGGCGATCCGTCCCTGGAGCGGAAGAACGGAGAGAGCCGTGTGTACACACGGCTTCCCCGTGCTTCTCTGTGGCCGGAGCATCGATCGCGTCATCCCTGTAATAGGGGGACGCGATCGATGATGTCACACCTACAGCCACACCCCCCTACAGTTGTAAACACACACATTAGGGCACACATTCCCTACAGCGCCACCTGTGGTTAACTCCCAAACTGCAACTGTCATTTCCACAGTAAACAATGCAATTTAAATGCATTTTTTGCTGTGAAAATGACAATTGTCCCAAAAATGTGTCAAAATTGTCCGAAGTGTCCGCCATATTGTCGCAGTCACGAAAAAAATCGCTGATCGCTGCTATTAGTAGTAAAAAAATAATAATTAATAAAAATGCAATAAAAATATCCCTTATTTTGTAAACGCTATAAATTTTGCGAAAACCAACCGATAAACGCTTATTGCGATTTTTTTTACCAAAAATATGTAGAAGAATACGTATCGGCCTAAACTGAGGAAAAAAAATGTTTTTTTATATATTTTTGGGGGATATTTATTATAGCAAAAAGTAAAAAATATTGCTTTTTTTTTTAAATTGTCGCTCTATTTTTGTTTATAGCGCAAAAAATAAAAACCGCAGAGGTGATCAAATACCACCAAAAGAAAGCTCTATTTGTGGGAAAAAAAGGACGCAAATTTTGTTTGGGAGCCACGTCGCACGACCGCGCAGTAAGGTGTGGCGGAGTGGTGTCTTTATTCACCCTTGCCAACTACATACTGTGGCCAGCTTCTGTATGATATCTGATTTGGTCAATATTGACCAATGGAGATTGTTCTACAATATTATAATGAGCTGCTGTCTGAATAATGGGGATTTATAAAGAGTGGATCAGTACTGCCATTGGTTGCTTGAACCGTTAAGGTTCATTAACTTTGCCATGCTTGCTTAGTGTTACAAATACTGCAGCTGAACTGCCACATGTCCCTGGCCAGCTAAACTGCCACATTTCCCTGTCCAAGCGATGCATAACTATATTTTATTGCTAAACTATATTGATCGGTGAATTTTTTTGCATAGTTTGTGAGCTTTTTACAAGTTTTTCACACTATTTTTTAATGGGTCAACATTGACCAACAGACACTAAATTAGCTAAATTTCAACTTGAATTGCACCGGAGGGTTTTTGAATTACGTCTCCACATTGATTAACTTTCTAAATGGTTTAGCATCATCATTAATTGCCTCAACCTCCAAGGTTCATGAACTCTGCTACAATTAACTGGTAATCATATCTATTGAATCACATATATGAAGTGGAATGGGGTCTCTATTCTACTGGTTGAATAATACATACTTGTGCATATACAGTATGTCTACATAGTGCAGCACTACTATAATGGTAACACACCTTGTGCAAATATTAAAATGAATCAGTCATTGCAATATCACATAACTGGTTCCCAACCGGCTCACACAGATTTACTGTGGCAGAATGGCTCTCCTGGGTGAAATTTCGTACATATACAGTATGGCTTCGCCCAGGAGAGCCAACAGAGGGCGCGCGAGTGCCTGCTGTACCGCAGGGAACCCTATGCGTGTGGCCGGCGTGTGTGATCGCCACTGGCCACACACGATCGCGTGCACGAGCGGCAGCATGGGGGTTTGTGTGTGTAAACACACAAATCCCCGGGCTGTCAGAGAGAGGACAGATAGTGTGTTTCTACAAAGTAGAAACCACCATCTGTCATCTTTCCTAGTTAATCCCATCCCTCCACAGTTAGAACACACAATAGGGAACACAGTTAACCCCTTGATAGCCCCCTAGTGTTAACCCCTACCCTGCCAGTGACTTTTACATAGTAATCAGTGCATATTTATAGCACTGATCACTCTAAGTGTCAGTGGTCCCAAAAATGTGTCAAAAGTGTCCAACCTGTCCGCCGCATCGTCGCAATAATGCAAAAAAACACAAAAAAAACACAGATCACCGCCATTATTAGTAAAAAATAAATAAATAATCAAAACGCCATATAAATGCCATAAATATTTCCCTTAGTTTGTAGACCCTATAACTTTTGCACAAACCAATCAATATACGCTTTTTACCAAAAATATGTAGAAGAATACATATTGGCCTAACCTAAAGAAAAAATTTTTTTTTTTAAAAAAGTAAACGATATTGGGCCAGATTCAGGTAGATCGGCGTAATGTTATGCGGGCGTAGCGTATCTCAGATACGTAAATAGCGTAAATGGGCCGGCGTAAGCCCGCCAAATTCAAATGTGTTTGATGTGGGCGTGTTTTATTTAAAATAAGTGTGACCCCACGTATATTAAGTTTTTTTTAAACTGTGAATGCGCCGGCCGTGAACGTATCCCAGTGCGCATGCTCCAAATGACGTCGCAAAGAGTCATTGAAAACTATGTGAATGTAATTTAATTCCAGCCCCATTCACGGACGAGTAACGCAAACAACGTAAAATTTGAAAGATTTGACGCGGTCCCGACGTCCATACTTAACATCTTTTTGTTGGAATATCTTTACACCTGAAACGCCTTACGTAAACGGTGTATCTGTACTGCGACGGCTGGGCGTACGTTCGTGGATCGGCGTATCTATCTAATTTACATATTTAATGCGTAAATCGACAGAAGCGCCACCTAGCGGCCAGCGTAAATATGCAACTGAGATACGACGGCGTAGGAGACTTACGCCGGTCGTATCTTAGCAAGATTTAAGCGTATCTCGTTATGAGAATACGCTTAAAGATACGACGTCTCAGATTCTAAATTACGCCGGCGTATCTACTGATACGCCAGCGTAACTCTGCGTGAATCTGGCCCATTGTGGGTTTTTTTTCAAAATTGTCGCTCTTTTTGTTTATAGCACAAAAAAATTGCAGAGGTGATCAAATACCACCAAAAGAAAGCTCTATTTGTGAGAAAAGAAGGATGTCAATTTTGTTTGGGTACCACGTCGCACAACCACGAAATTGTCAGTTAAAGCGACGCAGTGCCGCATTACAAAAAATGGTCCGGTCATTGGGCAGATTCTGGCAATTCTCTGGTCCTCCAGACTCTGATGACTGCATGGCAGCATTCCACTCCCCGCATCACTGAGCCCCACATTTGACTCTGGCTGTCCCTTATGTTTTTCTCCCTTTTTTAGCTTTGTCGTTCTCCCCGCTCCCCAGATGTAACTCCCTCCGATCCTTTTATATCACATGCAACCAGTGGACCAGACCTAGCCAAACAGAAAACCCAGCAACACACGTAATCCTTAACTTTCCGACTGGGAAGTG
This sequence comes from Rana kukunoris, assembly GCA_029574335.1. NCBI lineage: Eukaryota > Metazoa > Chordata > Amphibia > Anura > Ranidae > Rana > Rana kukunoris. The sequence goes on along the minus strand of CM056059.1, from coordinate 29,077,643 downwards.
TAAATGGGCAGCAGGAACGTCAACCTGCCTACAAACAGTTTGGATATTTTATTGTTAAATTGTATATTTTCTATTCTGGAGTGGTTTTGACTGTCTTTATGTCTTGTGGAAAGCAACTCTGTTAGAACAAGGCCCACGTTATCTAATTTATAAAAATGTTACATTATTGATAGCGAAAAATGCTGAGAACATTTTAAGAATTAAGACACATTTTAGGTCATTGTAAGCGATATTTATAGGGATCCTGTGATCACCTATCATCACTTATGGTCATTATTGATAATTCATCTATAATGAACAAGAGGTCACTCCAAAGTGGCCATTTTGGCTGTTTAAATCTATTTCTTAACTTTTATCCTAGGTGAAACTGAGTGGTTGGGCCTTTTTTCTTTTTTTTTTTTTGGGTGAGTAAAGCCGCGTACACACGATCAGTTCAAACCGATGAAAACGGACTGAAGTTCATTTTCATTGGTCCAAACCGATCGTGTGTAGGCCCCACTGGTCTGTTATCCTTCGGTCCAAAAACAGAGGGCTTGCTTTAAAATTGAACCGATGGACGGCTAACCGATAGGTCAAAACCGATCGTTAGTACGCACAAGCATCGGTTAAAAATCCACGCATGCTCATAAGCAAGTTGACGCATGCTTGGAATCATTCAACTTCTTTTTTTCATCGTGTCGTTGTGTTTTACGTCACCGCATTCTGACACGACCGGTTCATGAACCGATGGTGTGTAGGCACATAAGTCCATCAGTCAGCTTCAGCGGTGAACTGATGAAAACGGTCCGTCAGACCGTTCTCATCGTATGGACCAATCGTGTGTACAGGGCTTAAGGGGGCTCTACTGCCCCCTTGAGGACTGGATCTCGTACTGGATCAGTCAGTCAGTCAGTTAGTCAGGCAGCGGATTAGCAGCAGGAGCCCCCATCGGCACTCGCTCCTAGGAGTAGGAGCGTGCTGCTTTAGCTCCAGGCAGGCGTAGGCAGCAGGCAGGCAGGGTCTCCCCCAGTCCATCCAGCCTCAGCTCCTACCGTATCTCCTACCTGCATCTGGATCCGGATCTCCTTCAGCCTCCTCCGGGCCTCCTCCAGCCTCTCTCCATCAAACCTACTTTGGACTCCATCTGGCAGGTAAAACCTGCCCCCCCCCCCTGGAATCAAGGGCGGCCGTCCTTTTCAGGACAAGCTGCAGCTTGTTTTAAGCCAGGAATCAGCCCACCCTCACCACAGACCACAACCGAGGCACCCCCCCCCCTCGCCACCCCTCCCCCGCAGCAAATTTCTGTCTTTTTCGGCGGTCCGCGCCAGCCTATGCAAGGTCCGCGGCATCCACGGCTCAGGAAAGTCCGCGGCTTCAACCGCGGCCTACCGGCGCACCGCAACATCGCTCGGGATCACCCCCAGATTCACCCTGCATACCCCCCCTCACCCCTGGAAGACCCCAGCCATCCCCGATTCACCCAACCAGCCCTCTCTGGCTGTCTCCAGCCAGTGTTAGCTCCCCAGCCTGGGCCCTCTGTCGGCGGCCATCTTGGTACACCTCCCCTTCCCCAGCTTTAGGAATACCTTTCACCCCAGCCCCTCACAATCGTATCAGCATTTGATCCAGGGTTTGTACCGATCGCCTCTTAGGGATCAGGAAGGAATTTTTTCTCCCTGCCCAGCACATTGGCTTAGCTGGGCCAGGAGAATTGGTGCCAGAAAACTACCGTATTATAACGGAAAACAGAATAGGGCAAAGAGGAGGAGGACTGGCAGTGATCCATAAGACGCGTCTTGCGATCACAAAACCAAGCCTCCAAAACCCTCTTCCGTTCATGGAAACCCTTACTCTTCAACTGCAAGTAAACGGCCAGGAGACCGTCCGGATTCTACTCTGCTATAGGCCACCTGGCCCCAAGTCGCAGCTGCTCCCATCTTTGACGGACTTTGTCTCCACTTATACCCTGAATAGCAAACACCTTTTGCTGCTCGGGGACTTCAACCTTTGGGCCAACTCCCCGCAAGACCCCATTGCCGAAGCGTGCATCGACCACCTGGAAGGATTAGGGCTTCAGCAACTAGTATGTGGGCCCACACATGCTTCAGGTCATACGCTCGATCTTATTTTCAGACAAGATCTGGAAATAAAAATCTTGGAAAATGAACCATTGCCATGGACAGATCACCATGCAATTAAATTCATTATTTCTGAATTCCCCCCCTTAACAAAAACATCAAATCCAGTGACAACACACTGGACCAGATGTCAGAAGAAGCTCCACTCGGAACTCTTCAAAGCCACGTTAGGGGGAAAAATAAACACAATTCAGCCGCACCAAACAGCGGAAGAAACACTAGAGGCCATAAACACAGCACTATTGCAGTCAGCTGACTTGATAGCGCCGAAACGAAAGACCCAGATCAGGAAAAATAACTCCGGCTGGTTCAACAACCAGCTGGCGTTACTGAAGCAAGAGCGTAGAAGGGCAGAAGCAGCCTGGAAAAGAAGCTCCTCAGATGAGAACCTCGTGATTTACAAGGCAATAACCAGAAAATACTACAAGCAAATCTTCGAAGCCAAGAAAAACAATTTTTCTGAGGCTATCAACGGTGCCCTAAATCGCCCCCGCGAACTCTTCAAGCTGGTCACTCAGACCATGAATCCAGGATGTCTTGAAGCCCCCAACTCGGATACACAAGAATTTTGCGATGAGTTATCGGATTGCTTCATTAACAAAATTGAGGCAATCCGGCAAAGCATTCAGCGGAACAATTGCCTTCCCAGCCCCCCCCGTAGTCATTTACACAGCACCGGCAACAATTCACCACAGTTTGGTGAGTTCACGCTGGAACCCATCTCCATTCAGACCACTAAAAATATCATCGGCACTCTGCGCAACAGCACTGCGCCAAATGATATTATCCCCACCAAACTGCTGAAGGAATGCGCCGACATCCTGGCACCTCCTGTCACGCAGCTTATTAACCAATCCTTCAGGGAGGGCAAAATGCCCTCCCAGCTGAAGGAGGGCTTCATTCAACCCATCTTGAAGAAAGCCACCCTGGATCCTAAGGATCCACTCAACTGGCGCCCCATAACAGGCCTAAATGTTCTCTCCAAGGTAATGGAGAAAGCAGTGGTACAGCAGCTGCAACAGCATCTAGATACCCACAACTTACTCGACCCATTGCAATCAGGATTCCGTCCCGGACACGGGACGGAAACAGCATTGCTTAAGATATGGGACGACGTTCTTGAGGCCGCAGACGAAGGAGAATCTTCTCTTCTGGTTCTGCTGGACCTAAGCGCAGCCTTTGATACAGTTGATCACAAGCTGTTATTGACTCGGCTGGCTAAAATAGCCAAAGTCGCAGAAAGCGATCTATCTTGGTTCTCCTCTTTTTTGGAAAACCGATCGCAAATAGTCAAGCTAGGACCATTCACTTCGGAACAACGCACATTATCGTGCGGGGTCCCTCAGGGATCTCCCCTGTCGCCGATGTTATTCAACATCTATCTGCGTCCTCTTTTTGAAATCATCAGCAGCCAAAAACTGCTATATCACTCTTACGCAGACGACACGCAACTGTACTTCCGCATTAGCAATAAAAAGGATCACCACCTTGATCTAGAGACATGCCTCTCTTTGATAGAGGATTGGATGACAAAGAGTTATCTCAAACTCAACGGAGCGAAAACAGAACTTCTTCTGTTTCACGCCAAGCGTAGGAATCAATCGATAACAACCTGGATCCCCCCGCCCATTCTGGGCAAAGTCATCACCCCTAGCGCCAAAGTCAAAAGTCTTGGGGTCATCTTTGACTCCGACATGACAATGAACGCACAAATAGGGGCAGTAGTCAGCGGATCTCACTATCTGCTGCGCCTACTACGCAGACTCACGCCTTTTATTCCGAAGAAAGACATAGCGGTCGTGGTGGGAGCGATTGTAAACTCCAGATTGGACTATGCAAATGCCCTTTACCTCGGACTCCCCAAGTACCAAATCGCTCGTCTTCAAGTCGTTCAAAATACGGCCGCCAGACTTGTGACTGGGAAAAAACCCTGGGAATCAATCTCACCTTCGTTGAGATCCCTTCACTGGCTACCAGTCAATGACAGAATCACCTTTAAAGCACTCTGTCTAACGCATAGATGTATCCATGGGAATGCTCCCCATTATCTATGCGAAAAATTAAAAATGTACAATCCCAATCGTATTCTACGATCCAACAATCAAAATCGGCTTCAGATACCGAAAGCCAGATACAAGTCCAAAGGAGACAGGAGATTCGCTGTCCAAGGTCCCAGACTATGGAACGCCTTACCAGTCAGCATTAGACTGGAGGAGAACTACTTAGTCTTCAGGAGAAAGATTAAGACTCATCTCTTTTGATCTCAAAGGAGACAGGAACAACAAGCGCCCAGAGGCGATTTACTTTGCATGTGCTGCGCTATACAAGTTCTTCATTCATTCATTCATTCATTCATTCTAGATATATATTTTTCTAGCATAATAAAAAGATTTAAAAAAAAGTTATTTTGAATGAATTATTATTTAATTTAATGTTGGATTAATTATAAACATATATATTTTTTTTTTGGTTTCCCCTGTGCAGCCTTTTTTTTCTTGGTTCTCATGTTCACATAATATATTAAACGGTAAGACTTCACAGTAACAAATGATTATTATTATTATTTGTAATTCTATGTGCTAATTTGGGTGGACAAAGAAAGTTTGTACTTCCACAAACGTTACAAATTTGATGCGCGTTAGATCCTCTGGAGGAAGTTCTCTGCACATTTAAATATAAAAATACAGCTTCAACGTCAATTCTGTAGCTTTTCTAATGTACTGGTACTTATAAATTGTGCCATCTGACCATTGATTGGGTGATTATTAGGTATAGCATGAAGTCTGCGATCTTGGGTGATTATTAGGCATGGCAGGAAGTCTGCAATCATGGGTTTCCCTGAGAGATTCTGAAATTACCTTCTGTTCTAGCCATCTGTAATCATCTCTCTTTATAAATGTAAGACAAACATAATTTATTCTTTATGTTTGGGTGTGTACAGTATGTTATTACCCTCTCCATAAAAGCTATAAATGTATGTCAAGGCAAAATGAAAAAAATCTCTGCAATACATGTACAATTTCCCATGTATTTTCACTTTAGATAGCCCGCTAATACAAAAAAAATGCCTGTTGCACTTCTAAGGCCCCTTTCACACTGGGACGGGAGCCGCGGTGGCGGCATAGCGCCGCTAAAAATAGCAGCACTATACCGTCAGGATTGCCGCGGGATTCGGCCGCTAGTGGTGCGGTATTAACCCCCGCTAGCGGGCGATAAAGGGTTAATACCGCCCGCAATGCGTCTCTGCAGAGGCACATTGCGGGCGGTATTACCGCAGTTTCTCATTGTTTTAAATGGGAAGGAGTGGTAAAGGAGCGGTATACATCAAGCTCCTCTCACCGCTCCAAAGATGCTGCTTGCAGGAGATTTTTTTCTCTCCTGCCAGCGCATCACCTCAGTGTGAAAGCCCTCAGGCTTTTACATTGAGAAGGCTGTGCAGGAGTTTTTCAGGCGGTATAGCAGCGAAAGGGGTCTAAGTCTAGTTGTGGGCTGACAACACAGTATTTTTGTGGACATGAGTGGTGTATCCCTGCCCGGCTGTCTTTTGCTTAACAATTTAAATGCACCCATTCTCTACAACAGCCTTTCTCAGCCAGTGTGCCGCGGCAGACTGGTGTGCCGTCAGAGGTTCTCAGGTGTGCCGCGGAATCAGGGGAGAGAAGGGCTGTAAGATGAGCCTGATCTCCAGATCCCCTGCCGAACTGTACATCAGCACTGTGAGAAGCTCCGTCAGCCTCAAAAGTGAAAGTGTAGGGGAGTGTGCTGTGTTCTCTGCGTCCCCCTACAGTGCAGTACCCGGCTGTATGAAACTCAAAAGGTACACGTGTTCCGCGACCAGTGTTGTAAGTAACGGAATTACAATAAACGCAGTTACCTAACGCAGCCCCTTTTGAGGGTAACGAGTAATCTACTTGATTACTCTTCCCCTCACGGTAACGCAGTTCCCATTACTTGGGCGGCATTACCGCAATTACATCTACCGCCACTAGATGGCAGCAGATTAATTGCTTTTGCCAGCGCTGTGAACATAAATATGGGTGGAACTCCGCTTTAGAATCATGTGACCTCTGTGATGGCCTGTCACAGCGGTCTGAAAACTCCCAATCGCAAGGAGCCCTGGATACAATGAGCCCCACCCGCCTCACACTGACCTATCACCGGGAAACAACTCACATCGATCACACACACTGTGTGCGCAACCTGATCAATGATCCAGGGAACAAATGGCCGGAACAAAATGTTCCACAGAACAAACGTTCCCTATACAACACAGTGTACACAGCGATATCTAGTGGTCAACATGGTAAGTGCAGGACACCTATACAGACCAATGATCAGCAGGTTATTTTTGGTCAGTGATTTCATCTCTTCATCAGACAACAAAGAAAAATCTGACATCCCCATTCCAGATCCCTTGCATCTAATAAAGCTTATATAAGATAAATAAAATAATAAACAATAAACTATAGGAAATTCTAATAAAGCCTAATATAAGATTTTAAATTACAGACTCTGTAAACGTCAAGGGAATGTATATTATGAACATACATTTTAATCCAGCTTATAATTTGGATGTAATAAGTAGCAGATGGATAAGGGTTTTAAGTCCTATTAGCTGCACATACATGGTGGGACGGATGCACCTAGGCTGGGCTATACACAAGATCACCATTTGTTTCCGGTTTTCTTCTCTCAAAGATCTGGCATTCTTTTGTCTTGGAGTATTAACTCACTGCTCCCTGGCAAGCGCCCGTCATCTGCTTCTCAACAAAGCATTGTAGGATATTAAAAAAAAATTCAGTTACTTTGCTGAGTAACTAATTACTTTTTCAATGTAGTAACTGAGTCACTAACGCAATTACTTTTTCGGAGAAGTAATTTGTAACTGTAATTAATTACTTTTTTAAAGTAAGATGAGCAACACTGTCCGCGACACACGGTAACGTGAACCAAGCCTTGGACTGGGGTGCCTTAAGAATGAAAATACTTTTTAACGGCGCCCTGACTGGAAAAAGGTTGAGAAAAACTGCTCTACAACATAGACACAAATTATTCTGTATCCCAAGATAAGAACTAGGAGGGCTAATTTGTTTCATTAAGATAAAGCAGGAAGTGATCACAGTCCAGCTCTGAATTTTTAGCATGATCAACAGGTATTTTTTGCACTATTCAAACAGACACACCAATGTGTTTGTTATATTTAATGGACTAAAAGATAACAAATAGATATGTTAATGGTTGACTACATACCTTTGTTTTTTAAGCTGTCAGATTTTCAATCACCATCACGACTAGGCTGCCTTAAATGGTCACTAAAGGAAAAACATTTTTTAGCTAAATAGCTTCCTTTACCCTAATACAGTCCTGGTTTCATGTCCTCATTGTTCGTTTTTGCTGTAAGCCTTCTCTGTTCTGCACACTTCCTGGTTGTCTGTTTCCTTATGAAAAAAGTACTGAGAGCTTCTCTTTGTGGTCTCTAGAAGGTGTGATTACTGTGTGTCTAAAACCCCTCAGAACCAATCATTTCATTTTAAAAACAAACACTGCCCTGTATTGGCTCTGTGTCTCTGTACTTCACAGAAGCATGAAACTAGATAAAAAACAAAACTGAAACTGCTGGCACATTATATGATTGATTTTTTATCTATTTTTAATCATTTTTAACCACTTAAGACCCGGACCAATACGCTGGTAAATGACCCAAGGTGTTTTTGCGATTCGGCACTGCGTCGCTTTAACAGACAATTGCGCGGTCGTGCGACGTGGCTCCCAAACAAAATTTGCGTCCTTTTCTTCCCACAAATAGAGCTTTCTTTTGGTGGTATTTGATCACCTCTGCGATTTTTATTTTTTGCGCTATATACAAAAATAGAGCGGGGGGGGGGCGTGTCCGGACGTGAAGCTGGGAGGACGTGCTAGAGCTGAGCTCCGCATCCCCGACAGAAATCAGCCTCCATCTACCACCTTCCCCTCCTCTGCTGGGGCCACAGCCTATTAGTTTTGCTCCCTGATCCCCCCTGCTTCAGATCGGGCGGCTGCTGAGGATTTTGTGAAGCTGGTCCCGCTCCTGGCCTATAGCTGACTCTACGCCTCGGAGGCCGTCCGCCATCTTGGGGCCTGCTGCTCTCGGGTTCTTCCCTGCAATCCATGCCACGATCCGTGGGGAAGCGTAGCCCCCCAAGTTCCCTGTGGATCTGACCTCTCTCCGCTGGGGCCATCGGGGCGAATCTCCGGCCGGGCGACTTCACTAGGGACCCCTGCAGCTGCACCACTGCATCCCGCGGCCTACGGACCCGGTCACGGACCTTCGGGGACAAGGTGAGCTGCTCCTCCTGCCCCTACCTGACCCCTGAGGTGGCTGTCCGCCCTGCCTTCCTACCTGGGGAGGTTTTCCTGACCCCGGCGGGGTGAAATTCGCCAGTCCGGCGGTCGTCTCCCAGGAAAGACCGCGGCTTCGGCCTACTCCTGGAGGGACGCGGCCATCTTCCTTCCTCATCCCTCAGGACCCCCCCCCCGGGCACTCAGCACGCCATCCGACCACAGCACAGCGGCACTCTCTGCTCCTACGACCACCTGACAGACGGGTCATGGCCTTGGCCCCATCACAGGGTACAACATCCATCTTACTGTCCTGAAGCCTGCCTGACATCCACCTCTGGCCTCAATTCACCCCCCCTCCCCCCCTTTTTTTTTTTTTTTTTTGTGTTTTGGCCGCTTGCTCTGCCTGATCCGCCACACTTATACGTGAACTGTGTGTTGAAGTGCCAGGACTGTGAGAAAACAGCTCCGGGCCTGGGGGGTGGTGGCCATATTGCTCCACCTGCATAGACTTACGGCGAATCGCCACCTCCACCTACAGCGCGGATCACACTTGCCGCTCTACCATGTCATCTGTGGAGGTGTGTGGCTGAGGATGGATGGCTGACGACATGTACTGCTGAGCTTTGTGCTCTCCCGACAACCACAGGCTGTGCTTCTGTTACCTCGCACCCGATCTGCTGATGGCTGCTTCCAGCTCCTCCTCTGCTGACCATACTGATCTGCAACAAGGCACTATCCAACGGTACCTGCTCCGCACAACATCACAGGAATCTCGTACAGGTAAAGACAAACTCCCGACGGGCCGAACTCCGGGCAAAACTAAACTTCCGCCCCCGCCTGTGGTGACTTCCCTACCCATTGGGGACGGATCGGGTTCACGCCTGAATCCCCTGATGGACCCTCCGGATCCGCTGTCCGACCTCACGCTGCCCCCTAACACAGACATAAACACTGCTCTGGGAGAGATGCCTTTCCCAGCCTCGGGGGGTCCTCCGGGTCCCTCGACCTCTGCCCTGCTCTCTGCCTTCCGGGCGGATTTTGACTCCTGGGCCTCTAAGTTGGAAACTTCTCTCCACGTCGAACTCGCTGCCCTCAAACAACGGGCAATAGCTACCACCCAGGAAGACCACTCAACCCGAATAACAGCGCTTGAAAACGCATCTACAGCTCACCTCTCCCGTTTGCGACAACACCAGCTCCGCATAGAGGACAGTGAAAACCGAAGCCGCAGGAATAACGTCCGGCTGCAGGGGGTCCCGGAGGCGACCTCGGGTGCTGATCTCAAACCCACTATCATCGCTATTCTCAATCAGGTCCTGGGCAGGGAGGTTACGTCCCCTATCGAGTTGGACAGAGTGCATAGAGTGGGGGGCATGGGGGGCGAACGCAGAGACCGCCCTCGAGACGTCCTCTGCCGGGTACACTATTATACCCTGAAGGAAGAGATCTTACGCAAGGCCTGGCGCTTAGGCCCTTTGGACTTCCATGGTTCCTCCATCCACCTATACCCGGATCTCTCCCGCAACACATTGTACATGCGACGTGTGGTCCGCCCACTGCTGGAAGTGATCCGTCAAGTTGATGCATCGTACACTTGGGGCCACCCTTTCAGTATCAATGTGACCCGGGCTGATAACCACAAATTTGTCCTGTCAGATCCGGACCAGCTTCCTGCCTTCTTCCTCTTCCTGGACCAGGACCCTGTCACCGTCCCGAACTGGTTGGACCCTCCGGATGACCGCCAGCGGCTACCGGGCCCTCCTCTACAGCGGCGAAGGTACCCGCAATCTAGACCGGCGCCTTCCGGTGCCAGAGAGCGACGAGCAACATCACCTGAAGACTGATCCGAGTTCTTCCGTGAGACTTGCACCGGTTTTCTTCCCCCCCCCCTTTTTTTTTTTTTTACATTTTCTCTTTTTTTTTTTTTTTTCTTCCCCAGGAGGGTGCGGCTCTTCTCCAAGACTTTGACCAGGTTTGCCCTGAATGTGTTTTGTTGGATTTGTTTTTTTTTTTTTTTTTGTTTTTTTTTTTTTTAACTTGTGGCCTCCTCCCATGAACTGCTGCTTACCACGTCCTTTGAATGCCACTATTGGCTTGACTGTCTTGTTTGGTTCAGGGGCTCTCTCTGTGTCCCCGGTGGGTGCGGCTGTGCTTGCTGGGGCTCTGGGGGGGGGCGGTTAGAGATGTTGATGTTGCCTGTTGGTTGGTGATGGTCCCGCTCGGCTCTGGACCGCCTTGACCCTCGCCGTGGTCCTGCACTGCCCTGACTGCACCGGTGTCGCGGCTACCCTTTGGGTTTTGCTGCGATGCCCTTTATAGATTTGTCTCTTCCCCTCTCTTTATTGGGGGGGGGCGGTCTGGGCCGGGCGGGGCCATTGGGTGCTTTCCGGGGAACTGCTCATGTTGTTGCTGTGTCTTCTCGGGGCCTTGGATCCGCGGGTTGGCTTGGGGGTTCCTGGACGCGGTCCTTTGGCTTGTCCTGGGGCTCCCGGGGCTTCCTTCGGTGCCAATCTCCTGTATCCCTGTAGCTCAGGTATCATGTGCCCTGTTAGTAGCAACTGCTGTGCGTTTATTATGTTGTTCGAGCCAAGCTGAGACGACGGCTAAGGACAATGCTGCCATAAATATAACGACTGGTTTGTCTGGTCCCTGCGGGACCATATGGAACTGTTTGTACCTTTATTCTGTCTGCAGTTGGTTTTTTTTTTTTCCTGTTCACTTCCACGTTCTAGTATATTGCTTAAAGATGTCTAAAAGTACCTATGATATTAGCCTTAGGTTATATTCGTTAAATACTTGAAAGTTATGCATTGGATGCCATGATTGGGTGTTTTACACTTACGTTATGTATGCCTGCTGAGTTGTCGGGATCACGACTCAGCTGTTCTTACCTTGTTCTCTTTTTCCAAATAGGTTTGGCACGGTTCGTGCCTAGCACGTGATATTTCACGAGGTGTTTCGTCTTCACGGACACCAGTAGTTTTTTTTTTTTTGAGCTGCCTTCACAAGGTGCTCGTTCTGATCAATCTCCTCCCCACTTCTCCCCTCTTCACTCTCCCTCCCCCGCTGTTTTCTGACCCCTGTTGCCCTACTCCAGCCTTCCCTCTACCTCCCCCTCCTCCTCTTCCTTATCACTCCATCATGGCCCAAACAGTGATCTCTCACCCCAGGCTACAATTCTGTTCGTATAATGTCAATGGCCTTAATGTTGCCTCCAAGAGAGGTCAAATCCTTTATCACATGCACAAACGCCAGGTAAATGTGCTTCTTCTTCAAGAGACGCATTTTCGCTCCACCTCCACCCCTTCCTGTCCCAACAGATATTTCAATAGGTGGTTCCATAGCACTAACCCAGCCCAGAAGACCAGGGGAGTGTCTGTTGCCTTTCATAAAACACTTCCTGTAAAAGTGCTGGATCAGCTCTCTGACCCTCATGGACGGTATATCTTTGTGAAATTCCTGCTATGGGGTACCAAATTCACAGTAGCAAACATCTATCTTCCCAACACCAATCAAGTACCGTCTGCGCTGGCATATTTGAAGGTTCTGTCAGGATTCATGGAGGGTAAGCTCATACTAGGCGGTGATTTCAACACCCCTCTGGAGCCACTTTTGGATTCCTCCACCTCGCGATCTTGTGTCTCATTCCCTAAACTGAGAGCACTGAAGCGAGCATTCTATGAACTGCGTCTTATAGACGTGTGGAGGGTATTACACCCCAAGTCCCGTGACTACACCCACTTCTCTCATGTACATCACACTTATAGTCGCATAGACTACTTATTGAGTGACCATAGTTGCCTGGACTGGTCTCCTGAATGCCACATAGACCCGATGGTCTGGTCTGACCACTCCCCTATCCACCTGACATTTTCGCTCCCTTCCACCCCAATTAGGGAGTGGACGTGGCGCTTGAATGATTCATTGCTTACGGATTCGGATTGTACACGGACGGTATCTGACACAATCTCTAACTTTCTTGTTGACCACGCTTCAGATACGACTGCGATGCCCTTTCAATGGGAGGCTCTCAAGGCAGTTCTGCGTGGAACCTTTATCCAAATGGGTGCGCGCCTGAAAAAGGAGCGCTCGGCCGCCATAGAGACAGCAATTCGTACACTAAGAGAACTGGAAGTTGACCACAAACGATCCCCGACAGTGTCAACGCTGTCGGATGTTTCTACGGCGCGATCACGACTCAGAGAACTCTATGAGACCTCTGCACGCTCGTATGCGGGTAAGCTCGCTTTCCATCAATATAAGTTTCAGGATAAATGTGGTCGATCGTTGGCTCGCTCTCTACACCCCAAAGTGTCTTCCACTTTTGTGCCCCACATCCGGGGGGCGCGGGGAGAATTGATCTCCTCACCGACTAAGATGGCCGAGGAATTCAGGGACTTCTACCAAGCCCTATATAATATCCCTGCGACTCAACCAACGGGCTCCCATTGTACCGGGATAGAGGACCAATTGTCTTATGTCTCGGAAACCGCGCTTCCCACACTAGATGCTGACGCCATTGCGGATCTAGAGACCCCTATCACAGAAGATGAAGTTGCCAAAGCCATAGCGGGTACGCCGAGTGGAAAGAGCCCGGGCCCGGATGGCTTCACGCCCAAGTTTTATAAACTATTCGCTGCCCTTCTCACACCCTTTCTCACCAAGGTGTTCAACTCTTTGACAGGGGGCTCGCTATTCCCTCCACAAGCACTTGAGGCCCACATATCCCTCATCCCAAAGCCGGGCAAGGACCCTGCTCTTTGCTCTAACTACAGGCCGATATCTTTAATTGGTGTCGATCTGAAAGTTTTTGCTAAAATACTGGCGAATAGATTACGACCACTGTTGCCGGGGATAATACACTTAGATCAGGTAGGCTTTGTGAGTGGCCGGGAGGCTAGAGATAATACCCTGAAGACTCTTCTTTTAACTGATTATGCCCGATCTCACGATATCCCATTATGCCTCTTAACAGTCGATGCGGAAAAGGCATTCGACCGAGTAGACTGGCAATTCCTTCGACTATGCCTGCAACAAATTGGCTTGGGACCTAATATGATGGCTAGAATAATGTCCCTATATACCTCTCCATCTGCTAGGGTTAGATTGAATGGTTCGCTATCTCCGGCCTTCTCTATTTCGAACGGGACGCGACAGGGCTGCCCACTGTCCCCCCTCCTCTATATTCTTACCATGGAACATCTGCCCATTGCTTTACGTAATAACCCCTCAATCCAAGGTGTAACAATCGGACCCACCCACACCAAACTCGCCCTTTTTGCAGATGATTTGCTCCTGTTCGTGACACATCCACATACAACATTGCCCTCCGTGTTGCAGGAGTTTCAGAAATTTGGAGTGGTTAGCAACTTCAAAGTGAATTACGATAAATCGGAAATCCTTAACGTATCTTTGTCCAACTCGGTTCTACGCAGAATAGCGACCACTTTCCCCTTCAAAACCGACTCTACCTCCGTCAGGTATCTTGGAATTCAGATTCCGGCGGATGCATCCCAACTCTTCTCCCTAAACTTTACCCCTCTCCTTCTTAGGACCCAAGCTGATTTAGCCACCTATGCGTCTAAACGGCTCTCATGGCTAGGTAGAGTGAATGCTCTGAAAATGGATGTTCTCCCTAGGTTCCTGTATTTGTTTCAAACTATACCTATTCGTATACCTACTTTGTACTTCAAGAAACTACGCCTGATGTTCTCCAAGTTTATTTGGAATGCTGCCCGTCCTAGAATACGATACGGAACATTGTCCCTTCCAAAGGCTAGAGGGGGAACTGGAGCCCCAGACGCCTCCTTATACCATAAGGCAGCGGTGCTCACTCGTATATTGGATTGGTTCCATCACTCTTCAACCAAGCTCTGGGTTCAGTTAGAAAACCACATGAACCCAGTTGAACTCCCTACTCTCCCATGGACCTTGCCCACGGATCGGGGGAGTTTGGGCCCTCTCAGCGACCTTACTCTGCAGACGATTCAGATCTGGGATCGTTTGCGCTCCAGAGGGGGTCTGTCAAACCACATGGGGCCTTTGACTCCCTTCTTTGGGACCCCGGCCTTTCTACCTGCTCTGTCGGTAACAAGATTTGGACCGTGGCGTAAGGAGGATCATAGGAGAATTGCCCAGGTCCTAAGAGCAGACCCCACTCTAAGAGCTGATACCTCTGCCGACCCGACATCCCGACACCCCATGCAGTGGCTTCACAGGCAACAGACCATTTCCTATATCCGAACCCTGCCATCCATCCCAGACATCCTGGCTGAACCGACGGAATTTGAGGCGCTGCTTCTACAGGCAGAACCTCCAACACATGTGATATCTCAACTCTACTCCCTACTGCTCGACATCTTTTCCCCTGATCCCCCGCCGTATACGGCGGCCTGGGAGGCGGACCTGCGCCACCCTATATCCCCCCTTGACTGGCGGAAGTGTTTTGCCCTGACACACAAACTATCCTTGGCCACTAAGACCCAGGAGAAGGGGTTTAAGCTGCTAACGAGATGGTACAGATGCCCAACAACTATCAAACACTTCAACCCGACAGTGTCAGATACATGCTGGCGGTGTCTGAAATACCCGGGAACGATGCTCCACATCTGGTGGGACTGTCCTCCTATCCAGGCATTTTGGCAACAGATTTTCGAGCTATACTGCAAACTGATGGCGACCACAATCCACCCCTCCCCTGAGGTGGCTCTCTTATCTATACTCCCGGGCTCGTTCAAGTCCGTTAAAAATGATGTGTTACGACACTTTCTGGCGGCGGCCAGGGTGGTGATCCCCCGTCACTGGAGATCGGCGGCTACGCCTTCCCTTGGGGACTGGGCTGTTGAAGTGGACCGCATAAGGGACCTTGAACGTCTGTTGGCGGAAGAGTGCGATAAAAGCGAACAATTCTTTCTGACCTGGACTTCATGGTCTATGTTCCGATATTCTTCTGAGTTTATTTCCTGGGCTGGAGGTGGCCTGGATGATGTCGCCTTGGTGCCATGATGGAGTGATACTTGATACTTGACCCTCAATTCTTACCCCATTATCTCTCCCCCTTTTTTTCTGCCTCTGCTTCTTTTCTTTTTCTCATCGTATGATTACATTCTTAGGAATCCATTAGTCCACATACATGTCTTTATCCTGCCGAATGTTACTGATTCGCTTTCTGACCCCATATGTTATTCTTTCATTTTTATTTTTCTATTTTTTCTCCCCCATACAACTTAACATGCACCCCCATATACTACCCTGTATGTGTGGCAGCACTGCTCCCCTACCTGTGGTGTAGTTGAGAGCTACAACAACCAGATCTCCCCCCCCCCCCGTTTTTTTTTGGTCTACAAGGATTGCTAACAACTAACGGCCTTATGGTGGTCCTCATACTCATGCTTTTTCTCTCATTTATATGTAACATAGACATGTTTATGTTCTGTCATGCACGGTACCTATTGTTGATGTATTCGATTGTGCTGTTTGTAATGTTTGAGACGATATTTGTCTTTCTGCTTCTCTTTTCTTATCTTCTCTAATAAAATAAGATTGAATTAAAAATAGAGCGACATTTTTGAAAAAAAAACACTATTTTTTACTTTTTGTTAAAAAGAAATCAAATAAACTAAATTTTAGTCAAACATTTAGGCCAAAATTTATTTAGCCACATGTCTTTAGTAAAAAAAAAAAATCGCAATAAAAAAAAATAGCTACCTAGCGGGAACAGCGACACTAATACAGCGATCAGAAAAATGATCGCTTAGTGACGCTGGCAATAGGGAGTGAAAGGGTTAACTAGGGCGGTGATCAGGGGGTTAAAACTTTATTAGGGGGGGTGGGGGGGCTATCCTGAACCTAACACTAACTGTTTTTTACAGTGCCTGTCACACTGACACTAAATGCAGTGATTAAATCACTGCATTCAGTAACACTGTGACAGGGGGGTGGGGGGGGCGATCACAAGGGGTTAATATGCCTATGTGAGTGTGTGTCAGTGTTGTGTTGGTGCACACTTACTTGTGATGTCTTCTCTCATCAGCAGCGCTGGGAAACAGCGCTGCGATGAGAGAATACATCATTTCCTCCTTCCTGTGTAAACACAGGAGGAGGAAGTGACAGGCTGGGAGCGCGCTCCCATTGGCTGGGAGCGATCGCGGGGGGGGCGGAAAACACGGACATCCGCCCGCAGATCCCGGATCGCTCCCAGAGGTAGGGAGACCCCCGCACGCCGCGGAGGGGGTCCCGATGGGACCCCCGAACCGCACTTAGGCGGGGACGTAAATTTACGCCCTTGTGCCTGTACGAGCCATGTTGTGGCCGTATATGTGCGTGCGGGGGTCTTTAAGTGGTTAAAAGAAATCATTTAACTATTATGTCTTTATACCATGTAAACAGTCATTTCAGGAAAAAAAAATGTTTTCCTTTACAACTCCTTTAACTATAGTTTATATGCTTGATCATGATTCTAAAGCCTAGCACACATGGGTCGAATGTCGTTTGGCTGGCTTCTGTTGAAGGCTCATGACCAAAAATGGTCTGCTGACTGACTCCTGAAAACAGAACACAAAAAAAAAAAAGAGGAAATAGCAAGGATAAAGAGAACATACCTGCAAGCTAGGCAAAGTAGAAGGGACCTAGCATCCTACTGCTAAATGTGGATGCGTCAGTCCCTTAATAGGGTATGGCGCAGACGAGACACTCCTAATCTTTCACAAATGATATCAGCAAATGAACCAGTAATCTGATAAACAACTTTTCATTGCAGAGATTAATAATACTGCAAATCATATTCACAGAAGAACCAATACGCAGAACACCAATAAACAAAGAGAGTAAAGGAAAATAGGAAGACAATAATGAAAATAACATAAAATATAGCATAAAATAAAGTAAGGAAAACAAGCAAAATAAACACAAGTGTACCGAGGTAGGATGAGGGTATTTAAATCAATAAGAAATGGTTGTTCCGTAAAGACTTTTATATCAAGGTAAAACCCTAGCCTGTGTTGACCAATCTAGACGACCAAGGGGACCATTGACTGTTAAAGGAAGTGGTGTGATATTTCAATTATTATTTGTTCTGTAGTACAGAGGTCTCTTTCTAAACAAAGGGCTAGTTTACGCTTCTTCAAACATTAGGGGGGGCTGAACTGTGGCCAAGTAGAAAATGCTTTGGCACCAGTGGGGGTAAACAATGCCCCATCATTGGCATTAATAGAAGGAATAATGCCCCATTGTTGGTATCAGTGGGGAAAAAATATGCTCCATTGTAGGTATGAGAAATGGTGCCCTAAGCACCAGGTAATGATGAGCAAGTCCTGTTTGAAGACCACTAGCGTGGTACATTACTAACCAAGGAAAGTATGACGATATTCTGTGGTGTAGATGCTGCCTGGCTGGCAACCAAATCACCTACACCAGCATCATTGCATAACTATTGGATTTTTTTTTAGATTGCATTTTTTTTTACTAAAGACATGTGGCTGAATAGATTTTGGCCTAAATGTTTGACTAAAATTTAGTTTATTCGATTTTTTTATAACAAAAAGTAGAAAATATAATTTTCTTTTAAAATTTTCGGTCTTTTTCCGTTCATATCGCAAAAAATAAAAATCGCAGAGACAATCAAATACCATCAAAAGAAAGCTCTATTTGTGGGAAGAAAAGGACGCAAATTTTGTTTGGGAGCCACGCCGCACGACCGCGCGATTGTCTGTTAAAGCGAAGCAGTGCCGAATTGAAAAAACACCTTTGGACATTTAGCAGCATATTGGTCCGGGGCTTAAGTGGTTAATGTGTGTATGGGGATAAATAACCCAATATCACCACAAAGAGCCTGGCAAGGAAAGAGCTTCCGCTGTACCTGTCAGATGGAGAGGGATCATATAATTCCGCCGTACGAGCCGTCATGTCTGTCCATCGGTATTCGCCGCAGCTATAAATAGTGTCATTCAGATGCCCGCACATGCACAGAAGAATGACGGGGCATAATGACATCATCGGGACCGCGTTGCAATATGATGACGCGTAGTCATCAATAATAAACATAGCACTGTCCCGAAGGACATGATGTATACTGCGCATGGGCACAAAAATACACTGACACAAGTCAGAGTGCAATGTATTCAAAGGGCAAATTCAGCAATTGGAGCCAAAGTAACAACATGCCACATCCAGCAAAAGGACAGACACTGGGCATAATATTGCAAAAATTACTTCACAAGGGTAATAATAAAAGAAAAACAGTTTGTCTACTTGGACGGGGGACAAAAATGATCTATGTCCCTAGAACAGGTAAAAATGCTAGACCAAGCAACACACTTTAAATAAAAAATGAAATGACTGGCATATTATTAAAAAAAAATAAACGTAAATGGGCGGGGCCCCCTATTGGGTGGGGCCTAATTATAAGTCCGGCCCAGCTCACAGGTCCAAGGCTACCTTTCCATTTTCTTAAGTGTGGAAGCTATGGAAGGAGATACAGTCAGGAACTCTACTGATTTTATCCCTGAATAGTCAACAAATAAAAGAGGTCACTAAATGGTTTAACCAGTCTTTGGCCACCCACATCTGAAACATCAATTTTGAATTTGTCTAACATTTAGGGGGAAAAAAAACAATAAAGGAAATCTATTGTCAGATTGACCACTTACATTTTGACGTTGATGTTTTAGCATGTTGAGGATATATATAAAACCGCGTATTGATTGCGGTTTTAGCCGCACTCAATTCGCATAGTGTCGTCGTACGTGTTGTACATCACCGCGCTTTGCTAGAAATTTTTTTTAACGATCGTCGTTTTTTAGAACCCAAAAAATGATCGTGTGTACTCGGCATTAGGTTCAATAAAGGTTTATTGAGTTTTTCATAAATATCACAATATGCAATCAGGTGTAGAGTACCAAAAATGAAGTGTACAAGCAAGAGGTCCCGTGTAGCCATCGGATCGTACATTATTAGAACCATGATGAGGCCGAAGATGCGGCCGGGAAATCAAATGAGAGGAAGGAAGAAGAGAGAGAGGGGGGTCAAGGGCAGAGAGAAGAAGGTTAGAATGGGGGGGGGTGGGAAAGGGGGGAGGGGGAGGAAGGAGGTGGTGGGGGGTTGGAGGTGGGGTGCATTCCCCCACTGGCGGAAGCGCGTCATATGGATTCAGCCGGGTACCTCCAGAGAAGAGGGAGACAATAAATCATCCAAAAAGGAGCTCCTGAGGTTGCAGTGAAAGCTTTTTTTAGGCCCTCAGGTGGGCGTCGCCGGAGCGACCCTATCTTTAAGTTTGTCCGAAGTGGAGTAATGCCTCCAAACACTCCAGGTAAAGGAAAATTTAGCATACCTGTCCAGGGACTTGGCCTGCATTTCCTCCATAAGCATAATGCTATTCATTTCGCTTATCCACTCTGTAATCAAGGGGGGGAGGACGACTTCCAATGTCTAGAAACCAACTGCCGTCCAGCACTCAAACAGAATTTTAGGAGGGAATTCTTCTGAAATTTAGTGGCACCGGGGAGGATAGAGAGAAGGGCTACGAATGGGGAGGGGGTGAGCGATTCGCCATAAAGATCCGAATAAATTAAGAAGATTTGGGACCAGAACGGGTGTATCAGGTCGCAGTCCCACCAAATGTGACTGTATGTACCTTTAGCTGCGTCACACCTCCAGCAGGAGTCCGAGGCTGAGGGGAACATGACCCTGAGGGTGGTCGGGACGCGGTACCACCGCGATAAAACTTTGTAATTCTTTTCCTGCGCATAGCTCGATATGGAGGATTTATGCGTAAAAAATAAGGCCTTACGCCACTCTGCCTCACTGATATCCCTCCCTAGCTCCTCTGACCAAGCCAGGGTGTATTTAGGGGGGGTGCTATGTGTATGACCCAGAACCATTTTGTAGATCAAGGAGAGCGTGTGCCTTTGGGGGGAGGAAAAGGAGCAGAGTTGTTCGAACCCAGTCAGTGGTCTGTGGACCTGTCTAGACACATGTAATGTCTTGCAGTGCGCCGCCAGGTGGCGGTGCGTGAGCCAAGTCACTTTAGAGGAAACCGAGGTCGGTGTCAACACGAGAGAGCCCGTAGGGGCGTGAACGAAGTTTTGAGCCGTGGGCCAGTCCTGTCTAAGGAAACCGGCCAAGGAGTGCAGCCCCACTCCCTCCGGTAGATCTGGGTTGTCAAAGAGAGGGGTCAGGGGGCTCGGGTCCGTAGAGAGGGCATACGCCTCTCTTCTACGGTACCATATCGCCAGGGCATCTCTAGTGAGGGGGGATAACCCCACCAAGGTTCTGTGGGACAAAGCATGGCCCCAAAGCAGGGCCCTTAGGTCCACCGAGGACATGTCCTGCTCCACACATAATGCCACTTTGCTCAGCGGGTGGGGAAACCATTCCAGGATCCGGGAGAGTACCGCTGACGCGTGATATTGTTCGAAATCGGGAAGGC
The DNA here is from genome assembly GCA_029574335.1 of Rana kukunoris. NCBI lineage: Eukaryota > Metazoa > Chordata > Amphibia > Anura > Ranidae > Rana > Rana kukunoris. The sequence goes on along the minus strand of CM056059.1, from coordinate 29,056,781 downwards.
CCGCTCCCCCACTCAAATCGGGACAGCAAAGGAGCTTGTGTTTCAGTCTAGGTCGGCTACGTCTCCACACAAATTGAATGGCCATGGAGCGCACCGTGCGAAAAAAGGATGAGGGGAGGGAAATCGGGAGTGCCTGGAAGAGATATAAAAGCTTGGGCAGTATATCCATTTTAAGCGTGTTTATGCGACCGAACCACGACACCAGCAGGTCCATACGGGCCTCCGTGAGGTGCCTGAGCTTGGCCAGGAGCGGGCTGCAGTTCAGGGTGAAAATGTCCGACAGACTATGAGGGACAGCAGTCCCAAGGTAGGAGATGGATTTCTCCTTCCATTGGAAAGAGAACTGAGATTTGAGGGTGGCCAGGGTAGGGAGAGGAACGGATATGTTGAGTGCTTCGGTTTTGGATAGGTTCAGTTTATAGTTGCTCAGCCCACCAAACCTCTCAATCTCAGCTAAAATAGAGGGAATACTAGTGTGGGGTTGAGTGACATATAGCAGTAGGTCGTCCGCATACAGGGAGAGTTTACAGTGCGAGGAGGGAGTTTGGATCCCATGTATATTCGGGTTTGCCCTGATAGCCTGAGCCAAGTGCTCGATTTCAAGGGCAAAAAGGAGGGGGGAAAGGGGGCACCCCTGTCTGGTGCCATTCTTAATGGGTAATGTACCAGATTGAATTCCGTTGACCAGGACGGTGGCAGTAGGGACAGAGTACAGTGACATAACATGGGCAAACATCCTAGGGCCTAGGCCTATTTGGGTGAGGGTGGATTGTAGGAACGGCCAGCTGACCCTATCAAATGCCTTCTCTGCATCGCAGGAAAGAAGGCAGGCGGGAACCCGTTGGCGTTGGGCGTATGCTATGAGATGTATGGTTTTGGTGGTGTTGTCCCTGGCTTCACGGCCAGGGACAAAACCTACCTGGTCTCCATGAATAACGTCCGGCAGCAGGGGGGAAAGACGGTCTGCCAGTATTTTTGCAAAAAGTTTCAGGTCAGTGTTCAAAAGTGATATGGGCCTATAATTAGAGCAATGAGAGGGGTCTTTACCGGGTTTAGGGAGGACTGCTATCTGAGCCAAGAGGAGAGCGGAGGATGGGGAGGCATCGTCATCCAAGGCGTTGAAAGCCTTTGCCAGGAGAGGGGCCAGTTGAGGAGCAAATGTTTTATAAAAACGTGGGGTAAACCCATCAGGACCGGGACTCTTGCCATTTTTGAGTTTTTTAATTTCGAGGAGAATAGTCGGGAGGGCTGTGTCTCTGATATAGGAGGACAAGGCCCCAGGGGAGTCTAAAGAGTGCATGGGAGACATAGGCACTTGAGCAGGGAGATCATAGAGGGTCGCGTAGTATTGGCGGAACTCTTCCGCAATAGCGGAGTTAGTCTGCAACTTGCCCTTGCTAGGGGAAATAATCAAGGGGATGTGTTTCCTTGTCACGCGGGGTTGAAGGGTGTTCACCAGCAGCCGACCGCATTTGTTTGCCTGGGCATAGTGCGTAAAGCGCCCCTTATCCCTAGCCACCAAGGAGCGTTCGGCAAAGATCTGTAAGAGATCCCTCCTGGCATTGGCCAGATCAATCAGTATGGCCGAGTCCGGCGAGCGCTTATGGGAGTCCTCAAGGGATGTGATAGTGGCAAGAAGACGTGTAACGTCGGCCGATCTAGCTTTTTTGAGCCTGGACCCATGTTGGATAAGCTTGCCCCTGAGGACGCATTTAAGGGCCTCCCATTTAGTGAGCGGGTTTGTGTCGTCTCGGGCATGGTCGGAGACAAAATGGGAGATGGATTGGATGATGTCTGCAGTGACCGCAGGGTCTGAGAGCAAGTTGTCATTAAGTCTCCAGGAGGACCTAGGCTTGTGTGAAGGAATCCTACCCAAAGTGATATGTATGGGAGCGTGATCCGACCACAATGTGAGACCTATAGACGCAGTAGTGGAGAGGTCCAATAAGGATTGAGAAATGAGTATGTAGTCCAGTCTGCTGTAGGAGGAGTGTGCGGGGGAGTAGTTCTTATCCGTGGGGTTTAAGACTCTCCATACATCTACTAGGGAGAGGTCTGTGAGGATGGAGCGTAGCTTGGTCAGGCTAGCTAAGGAGTGCGAGGACTTACCGGTTGACGTATCTAGGCGAGGAACCAAGGCCACATTAAAGTCACCACCCAGGATCATGTTAGTCGTGCCGAACTTCCGTAAGCGGGAGGTCACGGAGGAGAAGAACTGCAGCTGGTCCTGGTTGGGAGAATATACGTTAACTACTGTATAAATCACATTCTTGTAAGACAGTTTAAGAAAAATAAACCTCCCAGCAGGGTCTACGTAAGAGTCTAGAACAGTCGGAGTAAAAGAAGTATGGAATGCAATGGAGACCCCTTTCGATTTAGCCAGCGGATTTGTACTATGATACCAGGTAGGGTAGTTTTTGTAAGGGAGCTGTGGGACAGAGTCTGACCTGAAGTGGGTTTCCTGAAGGAGGAGAATTTGAGTACAGAGTTTATGAAAGTGGAACACAATTTGTCTCCGTTTCTCAGGGGTGTTAAATCCCCTACAATTCAGGGACGAGACCGACAAGCAGTTGGGACTAGCCATTGGGGTGTTGTAGCAATAAAGGATACTTACCCACCAGTGAGGAGCGCACCGCCTCCGGAGAAGGGGAAGGGGGGGGAGAGGAGTGGTTGCAGGGAGAAGAGTAGGGGGTGGAGTGGACAGAGCATGGAGAGAAAAAAGACAGAAAAAAAGTTGGGCCAAAGCGACCACTCTAGTAGCGTTGCAAGCAACAGTTCAGCTGTAGCCATAAAGGCAGCTGAAAGGCCTAAGGTGGGGGTCGTGGTCAACTCACGGGGAGAGCCCCGCACACAACACAGATGAGCATTGCACAGCAAAGTATAACGGCAAGATAAATATAAATTACATGTCAAGGCCGGACCCAATGGGACTGTGCGGTCAAATAGAGCATACGTGCCAAGCAGGGATGTAACCTCCCTCTCAGCACTACAGGTGTCAGCGTCCCATGGCGTCCCGACCGAGACAGGTGGACACACCAGAACAATGTAGCAAGAAAACCAAAGAGGAGAAAATCATACAAAAAGGAATTTACAATGCACACGATAAAACTTTTTGGTCAGCGAGTAGGTAACACAGAAAAAAAAAGGAGAAAAAGACAAAATGCAGGGGGGGGGGGGGGGGGGGGGGGGAAGGTCAAGGCAAAGACCTATAAGACGGGTGAGGGCCAATCTGGGCACATTTGGCAACTTCAAGTTAAGTGAGGGACACCGCATCAAGGGGGACCTCGTGCAGGGGCCCAAAAACAAGTAAATAAAGTGCTTCCAGGGGAAAAATCACAGCATAGCGTCCCGTCACATCCGTCTGTCCCAACAGGGAAAAAGTGGCCACTGGCCCAAACCTGCAAGTGAAAAGGCACTGTGGCTTCAGGGCTCTGCGGAGGTCCAGCGTGAGCTTGGAAACATCAGGTAACAATTGGATGCGAGCCTCCTCAAAGAGGATGGAGTCTTGGGCGCGTGCAGCCTGCATGATGGCGTCCTTGACAGCGTAAAAGTGAACTCTGCATATCACGTCTCTAGGATAATTCAGGTTGGGGTTCTTAGGGCCCAGGGCCCTGTGGACCCGATCCAGTTCTATAGCAGCCTCCTTTTCTTTCAGGAGCAGTCCATTAAATATGGCGATGACTACTGTGGCCAAATCTTTAGTTTCCACTGTTTCAGGCAGTCCGCGAACGCGAATATTATTGCGCCTGGCCCTATTTTCTTGTTCATCCTGGGACAGCATAAGTTGTTGGATCTGTGCAGTATGATCGTTTAGTATGGCATCATGTGCCTGCAGGGTAGAAACTGTTTCCTCCACACTGTGTTTCACCTCTTCCAGCCTGTTTGTGACATCCCTGCGCAGCTCTGTGATCTCCAGTTTGTAGGAGCGCTCCAGTACGAGCGCCGGGAGTCAGGGGAGCGACTGCCTGAGTGGACCGAGCCCGCATCAGACTCTGGGGGAGAGATTGCCCTCTGTCTGGTCCTCATGGCGGAAGAAGAACGCTGGGATGAGGCCCCCCTCGAGGCCTCGTGTGTGCCTGCAGAGCGGGCCGTCGCCATCTTGGACGAGGGGGTGCCGCGCTGTCCCGGGGGCAGTTTAGGGAAGAAGCGGTCGATCTCGCCGTCTCGACCCGGATCGGGGTGATGGTGAGTGTCTCCCCCTCCCTTGCGACCCATCACCGACCTGTCTGGTGTGTCCGTGCGGTGATTACAGCCGTTTTCCGGGCAGAGTGTGCGGGAGCTCTCAGCACACACGTCCTACTCCTCCATGCGCCAAGCCACGCGCCCGTGTACGCGGCATTAGACATTTGCCATTAATATAATTTTTTTTTCTTTTAGCATTCTTAGGCCGTCAGTGTTCTTGAGGTTTGGCAGGATGGACTGTACTTAATCTTTTTCGTAAATGCACTAGCAAATCAATTTGGGAGGTAAGGGGTTTGGGTCACAAAGGAAAAGAGGAAGTTAGTCCCTTGTTTATGTTAACCATATACTAATGGAAGGATAATAGATTGTCAATATACAATTTGCTGAATAACATGTATACATATAATGTGTATAGAACTGTAGCAGATGGAAGATTTTGCTAGGTCAGCCAAGGTTTCTATATAAAAGGGGTATGTAAATCATTTAAAGAAACAGTTGGATATTAATAGCTTACCCAAGTGACTGCAACATGTGAGTTTGCCTTTGCATGCAAGCATTGGGGGGGGGGCACTTTAATAAATGTTTTATTTATTTATTGGTGGGATACTGGCACATTGACTGATATTTATGTGCACTTGTACATTATGACAGATGTTGATGTTGCAATTGAACACTAATGCACTATTGCAGATGTCTTTGTACACTGGAACAGATGATGATGGGACACTGGTACACTGTGACAGATGATTTGTGCACTGGTACAGATGTCCATGGGACACTGACAGACAGGAGTTATGGGGCCCCTTACACAGCTTCAGGCATGGGCCCCCTGGAGCAGAGAACCGGGGGGGGGGGGGGGGGCTGCCGCCTGAAATTGAGAAACAAAGAAAAATATATATATAAAAAAAGGGGGGTAGCCATCCGGGGCCCTGGTGGACCTCTGGGCCCTTTAATAAAAAGAAAAAAAGAAAGGAAAAAATATATATAAAAATATATATATCTTTTTTTTTTAAATGGGGGTTGCCGAATGAATGTGGCCCTGGGGACCTCTGGGCCCTTTAATATATATTTTTAGAAAAATAAATTACAAAAAAAGGTAGGTTGCCATCTGGGACCTTTATTCATAAAAAGAAAAAATATATATATATAAACAAAAATAAAAAAATAAACAGGGGTTTGCCACATGGGGCCCTGGGGACATCTGAGCCCTTTATTAAAATATATATATATATATATATATATATATATATATATATATATATTAAAAAAAAAAAAAGAAAAAAAAAATAATATAAAAAATAATAATAATAATAATAATATATATTAAAAATAAAAGAAAAACAAATATATATAAAAAAATGTATTTTTTCTTATAAAAGAAAAAGGGGGGCTTTCATCCGGGGCAGTGGGGATCTCCGGGCCCCTGGGGGCCTCCATACCCCTAAAAAAAAAAATTGGCCCTTTAATAATAAAAAAATAAAAACAGATTTAAATATATATATATATGATGTTTTGTGCAGATGTTCATGTGGCAGGGACAGTGGTGCTTGGTGTATTGTGTGAGGATGCCTGCAGTCTGTGTGATTTGTAACGGCACCTGTGTAAAATCATCAGTTACATAGAGAGATATAAGCACAGGCTGCAGCATCCCCTGCTCCCCCCGCACTGAGCTCAGTGAGGATTACTGACACGTGTCTCTGTTTAAATGGTGTAAAGGCTGTGATTGGACACAGCCATCATGTGATCGGGAGGGCCATTCACAGCGCCCATGTCCCGATCTGTGATAGTCTGTGTCCAGGGGCGGACTGACAACTCATGGGGCCCCCAGGCAATAGAATATTATGGGGGACCTGGGCTTATTGATGGCCACCACGCCAGGAGGCAGTGCAGAGGCGGGGCAGCTAAAATCTCAGGATTTTCAAATCAAAAGCATGTCAGTTTTGGACATATCAGGGACAGATACATACTGTCCCTGGTTTTACTGAGCCTGGTAACCCTGATGGGGCCCCCTAGTGGCATGGGGCCCTCGGGCAGTGCCCGAATGACTCAATGGTCAGTCCACCCCTGTCTGTGTCTGAAGATCATAGCCATCACAGGATTTTGTGGACGCCCAAGCTAAAGGGACCTACGGTATGTCCATTTAGAAGGGTGAAGCTCCCACCTGGTCGTTTATGTACATTGGCCGGGTGGGAAGCAGTTAATACAGTCTGATCCCATGATCCTGCAGATCCAGCTCTCCTGTGCCAGTGAGTGGCTGCTACAGGGGAGAAAAGAGAGCTCCAATAATGGCTGGACTATTGGAGCCTATGGGTTGACGCCTCTGTGAATTTACAGCTGTTGTCAAGAGCTTAAGTGACCAGACTGGCGCTGCCGACCGTATCTTTGCTACCATTCGCTACCAACATTTGGCTCGTCCCCGACTACTTCTGCTGAATCCCAACCTGCAACCATTTGTTACTGATTTTTGGCTCATTCCCCGACTATGCTTCTGCTTGATCCCTACCTGGTATATCTGCTTCCCGACCCTGGCTTTCTCACATCCTGGTGGGGCTATCCTGAGGACCACGACCTGGCACTAACACGCATCAAAGCCCATCTCCACCATCAGGCGCTCTAGTGAATACCAGTTAGTGCTTAGACCCCGCTCCTAAGGTGAACTCATGTCATCAGCCAGGGTGACCTGTGTGAATATCTGCTCTGCTGCTATATAGCTACTGGCCTCTGAGCCTGACTCCAGACCGTGACAACAACAGAAAGAGAGTAAGGAGAAAAGATTTTAAGTTAGAATATGAGATATTTAAAATCTTCCAAAAAATCGACCTTTGACAGCCAAAAAGAGAGAACGCGCAATGGCTGAGAGTCGTTCACAGTGTTAAATCCCGGGGACTGATCAATAGGAATAGTGGAGTCAGGAGGTCAGCTTTTCAAAAAGGTAATTCTAGTAAAATAATTGTTGCAGAATCCAGTATTACGATGATCAAACAGGGAGCTAGTATTGAGACAGCTTGCCAATTCAGTTAATGGGCCATTCAAGTACAGCGGATGAAAAGGGGTGAAGTAAGAAAGAATGGTAGCTGGAGAGGGCTGAGGGGTCTAAAGTCTTGTTTTTTTTTTTTTTTTATCAATAATCTTATTATTGCATGTCTGAAAAGAGATGTTAAGGCAGACATGAAGGATGAGAAGGCATAGTGCTCTTTTACACTGACAGTAAGGCTTACTGTAATAGAATGTATAAATAACTGACTCCATTTTCTTTAAGTAGAAATTAACTTTTGAATGTATGTGTTTTGACCCTTTCACACTGACACATTTTTCAGGCGGTTTAGTGCCTAAATACCGCCTGAAAAGATCCTGCCCTGCAGTCTTCCATTCCAAAAGTCCTGCTAACCACATCTTTGGAGCGGTGGAGGAGTGGGGTGTTTACCGCTCCTCCACCACTCCTTCCCGTTGAAAGCAATGGGAAACCGCGTTAATGCAGAAGCGCATTGCGGGCGTTATTAAGCCTTTTTTGCCCGCTAGCAGGGGTTAAAACTGTGCCACTAGTGTCCCAATATCGCGGTAAAAACAACGGTATAGCGACACTAAAAATAGTGCCGCTATACCACCAGCGCACCTCTTGTGCCCAGTGTGAAAGGGGCCTTAGGCAAATCAGGGTTCTCAGAGCACACCATACATCAGATTTCCTCTTTACACCAGAGGTCACAGTGTTCCTCCTTACATCAGAGTCTTCTCCGTACATCAAAGTTCTCGGTGTTCCCCCTTAATTCAGGGTTCCCAGACCATCCCTTATGTTAGAGGCCCCCAAGTTCTCCCTTACATCAGAGTCCCCCCTTAAAGTGAAAGGGAACTCTGCAAGTATAGATGTAAAAGGGGAACTCTGTGGACTCTGATGTAAAGGGGTACTCTTGTTATTCATATGATTACAACTTTTATCTAATAGCAAAATATACTGTATGTATAGTTTATACTATTAAAAAAAATTGCAGTGCGCCTCTAACGTTTTTTGGGTTTGACTTGAAGAAAAGGTGGCAAGCCTATGGGTCTCCAAACATACTGCAAAACAACAAAAGCAAGAGAAGGGCGCACCTACCCCGTGCATTACCACTAGAAGTTTATTATCTGTATAGGCTTAGCTGACACGTTTCGAGGGAGGATCCTCTTCCCCAGAGTCGCTTCCTCCCTCGAAATGTGTCAGGCAGCCTATACATACGCCACCAGGTCTTCTTGCAAGATTGGTGCATCCCAGCAGTCTTGGAGGCAACTGGTTCCACTTTTATTGATAAGCATGTATACTCGGCCTTACAGAAATCCCATTCTGTCAGGGAAGTAGAGAGAGATGGTCTGTTCCTAGTGATTAGGAACAGCGATTTCTCTCTACTCCCAGTCAGTCCCCTCCCCCCACAGTTAGAAACACCTCTCTAGGAAACACTTATACCCTTCATCGCCCCTTGGTGCCAATGTCATTTATACAGTGTTTTTTTTTTTTTAGCTCTGATCACTGTAGTAAATGTCACTAGTCCCAAAAGGGTCAAAAGTGTCCGATTTGTCCACTGCCATGTGGCAGTCCCGCTAAAAATCGCTGATCACCGCCAGTACTAGTGCCATAAATGTATGCCCTATACGCTTATTGCAATTTGATTTTTTTACCAAACATATGTAGAAGAATACCTATCGGCCTAAAATGATGAAGACATTTATTTACTTTGGATACTTATTATAGCAAAAAGTAGAAAATATTGTGTTTTTTTCTAAATTGTCAGTATTTGTTCGTTTCATTTTGATGCTTGTGGCCCAATATGTTACAAATAGTTGCAAGTGTTAGTATATCTAATTCATGGCCAACAATCAGATCATAATTTACCTTCCTATAGATCAGTATAGAAAAAGTAAAATGAGGATAATAATTAACACAAGCTGCCTGACTTACCGTAATTCTCCTGGCAGACACACTGATAAAAACGCAAACTATATCTTGAACACCTTGAATGAAAACTTCACTCTTGCCCATTTTTCCCAGACTCCATTCTACACTTTTCAAAGTCAAAGGAAAGTCTTAAGCTCAGTCTTTGTCAACCTTTTTACCTTGGAGAATTCCTTTGAATACATTTTAGGTCTCAGGAAACCCTTGCTAAGAAAGATCATACCTACAACACACAGTGGGCCAGATTCTCAGCGGCACTACGCCGGCGTAAATGGATATGCGCGGCATAATTGTAAATGTGCGCCTGCGTATCGATGCATCGTAAACACAGAACCACATACGCGAGAAAATCTTTTTCGTCTGAGCGGCGAAAATGCTTTAATCTAGCGCGGCATAGGCGCATAGTTACGCCTCGCAAATATTCAGCTCCCATTGAATTAGCATGCAAATATGCAAATGAGGGAGATGCGCGGATTCCCGAAACAACGCGCGTTCGGCGTTGGCTACTCGTGGTGTGCGTAACACGAAAGCCTTGAGTAAACATACCCCTCATAAAAGCACGGGTAACTTTGCTCAAGACCGTGTGCAAGTCAGCTGGAGAGCAACTACAGCAGCACCATAACGGACGAGCTGAGCAATCACACTTACTGGACAACACATTCGTATGCCAACATGCCAGGGGCAGCCATGGTCTTATCACTACTAATGTATGCAGAGGAAGAGGAGCATAGAATGAGGAGGAGGAGGAGGGGGGCACGTGAGAGGATCTACCGAGCGTGCATGAGCCTCTTTGGCATGGGTGATGAGGGGGTGTATCGCATCTTCAGATTCAGCCCTGCTGCCATCCTGGAAATAACAACAACCCTGCAGGAGGACATCACCAGCCAGACATACCGCTCACATGCACTGCAGCCACTGGTGAAGGTACTGGCAACACTGCATTTCCTGGCCAGTGGATCATTCCAGCGTACAAGTGGAGTTGTGGCTGGGATGTCACAAACCAGCATAAGCAGATGTCTGCACCAGGTTGTCCCATCAATCCTCAGACGCATGGCCAACCAAATCATCAGACCCACCACTGAGGACCTGCGGCTGAAGGCAATGACAGATTTCTACAGAATTGACGGATTCCCACGCACCATCGGGGCCATTGATTGCACACATGTCGCACTCCAGCCCCCCAGTGCCACAGAGCACATTTACCGCAATCGGAAGCATTGGCACTCCATTAACGTACAGGTGATAGCCAATGCCAAATACCTTATATGGCACGTCCGTGCCAAAGACCCCGGGTCCAGCCATGACAGCTACATATACCGTCAAAGCAACATCCCAGCAGATTTTGAGCAGGACATGTATGGAGACAGCTGGCTGGTTGGTGAGTGACATGGGTGGCAGGCATGACTGTCCCCCCCATAATGCACACATCACAAGGGGCACATGCATGACTAACATCCTCCTGTCTTTTCCCTTACAGGTGACTCTGCATATGTACTTGGACCCCATCTCATGACTCCTTTCCGGAATCCCCAAACCAGAGGAGAGAGAAGATACAATGAAGCACACATCAAAACCCGTGCAGTGGTGGAGCGCACATTTGGCCTCCTGAAGTCCCGTTTCCGATGCCTGGATAAGTCTGGGGGGGCCCTATTGTATTCCCCCAACTTTGTGGGTCAGATCATCGGTGCATGTTGCATTCTGCACAACTTTGCCATGAGAAAGGGCCTGCAGATTGCCCTACGTGATGACCTGACCCCCCAACCACACAGCCCCCCCTGCCAGAGGAGACCCCGTCTGCTGATGGAAGAGCAGACAGGAGGGTCCTCGTGTTACGAATATTTGACCGTTAAACACACACATTCATCATGGCACACAGACAATGCACGCGTGTACACCACTGTGGTCCCTAGATCACACACCCCACATCACATTGGATTAGCCCAAGTCCAGCATGTAGGACTTGGGAGCAGCAATGCCACGTCAAGGCCCCAATGATGTCACTGTCCATTTATACCACATTCACACAGCCGTGGGGATAACTTCTCCCCAACGGCCGAGGGTGACACCCCTTACTGGCAGGAGTGCCACCCCCACATTCACACACCATTCACACTGCACCGTGTGCAGTATCAATAAAATAAAATAAAAAGCTCTTAACCAGAGCATTATAAAATAAAATAAAAATCTCTTAACCAGAGCATTATATAATTAAAAAAAAGCTCTTAACCAGAGCAAAATAATCCTTTAAAAAAAATTAAGGGGCCTGGCGGGGGCTCCGCCTGGTGCCACGGCTCCTGCCCGTCACTTGCCTGGGGGCAGCCACAGGTGGGGGGGTGGGGTAGCAGGTGGAGGAGAGGCATCCCCATGTCCCTCCCTGGCTGCCTGCATGCCCTCCAGGGCAACCGCAATGCGGGTCTGGACAGCTGTCTGCTCCACGCCGCAGGGCTTTGACCTCCCCCACAAGGTTGGAGGTGGTTGCCTGCAGCTCCGCCAGGCTGGTCACTGTCGCTGCGCTGTTCCCAGCGACATCCAGGATGGCGTCCGTAACGTGTCCCGAGGAGGCCAGGCTGTCGGCCCGGCGCCTCATCTCCACCACAACCTCAAAAAGGTGGAGATTCTGCTGGTCCTGCTGCCTGGCCAGCTGCTCTGGCAGAACCTTGGGTACACCCCTGGTCTTGCTTGTCGCCTTCCGGGGAGTGGCAGGGTACCTGTCATAAGGGGAGGATGTTGAGGGGCCGGAGATGAGGGGGGGGGAAACAGAGGGACTGGAGAGGTTGGAGGTGGATCCTGAGGGGCTTGACAAAGATGGGGGGATAGCCTGGGCTGGTACGGGCAACCCATGGTCCTCCTCCAAAACAAGGTAGAGCTCCTGGTCGACGAGCTCCTCCTCAACCACCTCCTCCGTAGATGTGAGCCCACTTCTCTCCAAGTCCTCTTCCAGGGGGGCAGCTAGAGGGACTGGATGCTCGGGGGATGTCTCCAGACGGGCCCTGGCAGCCACAGATGGCCCCGCTCCCTCCTGCACATCTGTGGATGACACAAAAGATGCACATGTTGGTGGACACACACACTTGGCACATGTTCCCCTCTACCCTCACACATGCTACACAACAGATAGAATATAAAACACACTTACCTGTCCTCAGGGCTGGCTTTTCAGACTCAAAGCCCCCAACTCCCTCAACCTGCTCCCTCTGCAGGCAGCGGGCGACCACCTTCTCCTCCTCAGTCAGGCGGACGTTGCAGGGTGGGCCCCCTCCAGTGCCCCTGGCATGCCGAGCTTGAGTCGCCAGCTTGCCCTTCACGAGACGCCGCAGGTCATTCATTTTTTTTGAATGTCCTGCGGTGTCCGGGTCTCATGAGAAAGGGCATTAACTTGGCAACCCACCTTCATCAGGATTTGATCCCTCCGGGACTTGCTGGTCCGGGCACTGTCAGCACCATGGAGCTGTGAATCATATTTTTCCATTGCCCTGACAACATTGGCCCTCTCCTCTGGGGAGAAATTTTTCTTCCTCCTCTCCTTACCAACAGTAGTCATGGTCCTGCACAACGTTTTAACGTGACAATCAAAAAAATGGGAGACGTTTGCGCTGCACGGGCGCATGTGTGGCCGCATTATATACCCTGCACCGGCGAATCGTAGGGAGGCTTTGCGCATGCGCAGAAGGCATCCACGTCACGGCGCGGGTCAACCACGTCACGGCGCGGGTCATCCAGGTCACGGCGCATGCTCCGTTTGTCCCGGCCTGCATTTGCATGGGGTCACGCTTCATTACAATGTAACACGCCCACTTCCCTCCTACTTTGGAGTTGCGCCGGATTACGCCGATGATTTTACGCGACCCAGGCGCATCTTGGAGCGCATTTACTTAGGGAATACGGTACTTGCCATTCCGCGTTACGTCGGCGTAGTGCATCTGAGATGCGCAACGCCTGCATAATTAGGCGTGCAGCTACGAGAATCTGGCCCAGTATATTTGCGTTATCAGCAATTTGTAAAAAGTTTTTTTTAAAAGGATAAGTAATGGTATATTCTGTAGCTAGAATATTTAATACTAGCTACAGAATATTTGTTACTGATTTTTTGAGCAACAATCTTGAAATTAAATGAATAACAGAAAATCAATATTCACACAAATATACCGCAATCAACTATATTCACACTTAAGCCTATCTCCATCAACACCACCAAAAATACCATCAGTCCTCTGTGAGACAGCACAGCGCCTAATGATATCATCCCCACCAAACTGTTGACCCCAAAGACCCAAACCATCGTCGACCCATAACAGGCCTAAACATCTTCTCCAAGGTAATGGAGAAAGCAGTTGTACAACAGCTACAACATCATTTAGACACCCACAAATTACTCGATCCATTTCAATCGGGTTTCCGTCCAGGTCACGGGACAGAGACAGCACTACTCAAAATATGGGATGACGCTCTTGAAGTAGCAGACAAAGGAGAATCTTGTCTTCTGGTACTGTTGGACCTAAGCGCAGCATTTGACACTGTAGACCACAAATTATTGCTGACTCGCCTAGCTGAAGTAGCTAGGGTCTCGGACTCGGATTTACCCTGGTTCTCCTCCTTCTTGGAAAAATTATCTCAAATTGTGAAACTAGGTCCTTTTACTTCTGAAAAACGCACAGTGTAATGCGGAGTCCCTCAGGGATCCCCCTTGTCGCCGTACTATTCAATATCTATCTCCGCCCTCTTTTTAAAATACTCAGTAACCAGAAGTTACTCTACCACTCCTACGCGGATGATACCCAACTCTACTTTCGCATCAGCAACAAAAAGGACCATTATCTCAGGCTAGAGAAATGCCTTACTTTGATAGAAAATTGGATGACGAAGAATTACCTTAAACTCAATGGCTCAAAAACAGAACTTCTTCTGCTCCACGCCAACTGAAAGAGACTTCCCGCAACAACATGGATGCCCCCGCCCATTCTGGGACAAACCATCATCCCTGGCACCAAAGTCAAAAGTCTCGGAGTCACTTTTGACACCCACATGACAATGGATGCACAAAAAAGTTCAGTAGTCAGCGGATCCCACCATCTTCTGCGCCTGCTACGCAGATTCATTCCCCTTATCCCAAAAGAAGACACTGCAGTCGTGGTGGGAACGATAATCAACTCCAGACTCGACTATGCAAACGCCCTTCACCTTGGACTCCCAAAGTATCAAATCGCTCATCTACAAGTCGTTCAAAATACGGCGGCACGACTTGTGACTGGGAAAAAGCCCTGGTAATCAATCTCGCCCTCCCTGAGATTCCCTCACTGGTTGCCAGTAAAAGACCGAATTACATTTAAGGCACTTTGTCTGACGCATAAGTGTGTTCAAGGAAGTGCCCAACAATATTTATGCGATAAATTAAAATGCCACAACCCCCATCGCGTTCTCAGATCCACCAACTAAAAACTACTCCAGATAACCAAGGCCAGATATAAGTCCAAAGGAGAACGAAGATTTGCAGTCCAAGGACCTAGACTGTGGAACGCACTACCAACCAGTATCCGATTGGAGGTGACTCACCAGGCCTTCAGGAATAAACTCAAAACCCATCTATTCTGAAGGCAAAAATACACTAAGGAATGGATACTAAGCGCCCTAAGGCGATTCAGTTTGCGTTTGCTGCGCTATATAAGTTTCTCACTCACTCAGATAGTAAAACTGATGGTGTTCTATAACATTAGTGGTCATTGTTGAAGTAACATCTTAGGCCTCTTTCACAGGGGCTTTCTGTTTTCTTCATCCAATTGGTCGCGTTTTTTGTTAGAAAATCAGATGAAATACAGGTCTGGAATTTTTTTCATCCGTTTTCTAATGAATTTCTAATTTTTGGAAGGACTAGAATTCAAATTGGTTGAAGCTGGTAGCTAAGGAGTGGGCCGGCAAGCCAGGAGCCGTGTCCTTGACAACTGATGATGCATCAGCTGTCGGCGGGATTTCCCACTGACATCCGAATGTAAAAACAATTGCTGGCAATTAAAAAAAAAATGCATGCCCCCCCCCCATCTATACCAGGACCTTCGGATCTGGTATGGATTTTAAGGGGAACTGCAAGCCAAAATAAAAAGAAATGGCCTGGGGTTACCCTAAAATCCCATACCAGACCCATATCCAAGCATGCAGCCCGGCAAGCCAGGAAAAGGGGGGGGGGGGGGTCTGATATGGATTTGAAGGGGACACCCCCACACCAACATTTTTAACAAAAGTGTATGGTGTCCCCCCTCAAATCCATGCCACACCCTTATCCGAGCATGCAGTCCTTCAAGTTTAGGAAAGGTAGAGGACGAGTGAGACCCCTCCCTCCTGAACCATACCAGGCTGCATGCCCTCAACATAAGGGAGGTGTTTGGGGCATGGGGCTATGCTGACAGCTAATGACTCATTGGTTGTTAAGGACGTGGTGGCCGCTCTTTGGCAACCAGCTATTTACAGTGTGTTTGAAGAGGGAAAAAGAGGGAAAAAAATTAAATTCCTGAAAACTGCATGCAAAAACGCATAAACTAGGGTTTAAAAATGCAAAACGCACTGCAGAACGTGCCTGAAAACCGCATCAAGCACAGCTGCATATATGTGAACCTAGATTTAGTAAATTAACCCCAAAGTCTCTTACTAGCCCTCACCCTGACCCATACTTACTCCTTACTACTTAAAAGAGTGGTGAAGAGGGTCAAGAGGGTTGACTTTAAAGTAACTATAATTTTTCCCATTCAGGACAAAGTGTCTTTTTAAAGTGTCCACCTAAAATATGTGACAAAGGGTCTCTCCCAGCTTAAATATTTTTGAGACCTCCCTGACATATTAACTAATGCTATCGCACCCAACCTGAAGTCCTGGTGTTTCCACTTCTCCTTTTGCATTCTTTATAATATCAAATACTTTAAAAACTCATCTGGGAGAATTGAGCCTCCATGTAATGTCCAGTGTAGATGTGCAGCTATGGAAACTCAAGTATTGTGATCTCACCATTACAATTTCTGAAACAGATGGAAATCATAGGTGGTCGTGTTCTCAGCAGCATCTATTGTGATAAAAGCACAGAGGCAGTCAATTTGACTATGAAATTGTATTATGTATACCTTTTGCGAACGTAGTAGGCAAGAGCAATTAGGATACTGATGTGATAAACAGATAAGACCGTCTCTCTTTAAAAGTCTTACAAATATTGGGGAAGCCAGGGCATGTTGCTCTTTAGAAAGATGCTATGTAGATGCAGCTTTACGTAAGAACTACTGTTTTTGCTACTTGGACATGTAGTTACCGGTAATTTTCTTGCTAGAATTAGTTTGTATTGTATAGTTAGTGCCATGGTGGCTAAGGACCTGATGAATGAATGAATGAAAACTTATATAGTGCAGCACATGCAAACTTAATCGCCTCTGGGCGATAGGAATTGAAACTGCAAACCATTAGCTTGCCTTACTTCTGCACGAGGAAGACACTTGGAGGTATTTTTAGTTGGCATTTTCTTCTGGTTACAACTCCAGCTTTCCTGCTGGTCTCCATTATCATATATTTGTATGTGTACAAGCTGTGATTGCCCTAAAAATACTGTGTACTTTCCCCTAGTATAAAATACTCAATGAGTGCAGTATGCAATAAACCTCCAACATATAACACTGTCTATGCAATGCAACATAATCATGAAACAAAACAAAATAAAGTGCCAATGTCCATAAAGTGCAACCTACGCAATTCAAAATTGCTGCAAATTCATTCTTAAATAAAGTGGCTTGTGCTTTGTTCATACATTCCAAGCAACTCCAACTGTGTCTTTACCCGTATCCCCTTAGGATCGAACTCACCGATAGTAGTTGAAATACTAAGCATACCAAGGAAGGTCAGAAATCACTTGTGTCACAGATCCACTGGAATAGTTACGCCATACTCCAGGAAGAAATGTAAGCCATAGTTATATCACATATAGAAAGGGAGGAAGCCTCAAAGCACCTCTCATAGCGTAAAAAATGTTTATTAAAATCATCAAAATAAAATAACACTTACAAATTAAGGTGCTTTCCCTGGGCCCGAAAAATATTTGCCAAAGCTCTCGAAGGCAACGCTGCCATTCCAATGTGGTGTGTGTTCCAAACCGCAAAACTGACATAGTCAGAAGTTTCTGCCCCTTCAATGCCCTGAGGAAGCATCCATTCAAAACACATCAACCCTTTTCCTAGGACTGTAGTGAAATGGATTGAGCTATTTACACTATCTACAGTATATTACTACTATGGGATTTAGGATTTAGTAAGGCAGATTGATCAAATTAAACACCACATCCGATTCCCAATTAATGAAATGTTCAAAAAATAAGAGAGGGGAAGGAGGGGTAACAAACCCTTTTAAGGTGTATGAATAGGGAGATAGAGATTCACTGGTACATCTGATTATTACAAAAGTAAAAAACATGAGAACGATATCACATACATATCAAAAATTCAATGATTCTATAAAAGCATAATTGACAGAAACTACCACTTTCAACATGTTTCACTCGATGGATGCTTCCTCAGGAGATTTCGGTAGGATATTTTATATAAAGAGATTAGAATGAATACTCATGTTGATAATACAAAAAAGCTTTGTGAAACAACAATGTTGGCTTATATAAAACATGCTAATATTAGAAAATATTACACAATACAATTTATATAGACATAGCAGGTATAGGGATACGGGGAAAGACATGAATCCCACCAGAGCTGCAGCTGTTCAATATATGGCTTGAAATTTAAATAAATACAAATTCCAGATGTGCATAGGGTTTCCCGTTTCTTGAAAGGTTCCTCTAATGTTTGCAGAAGATGAAATAAATTAAATACATGATGGCAGTTCTGTTAAAAAGCAGATAAAGGGAATGTGAGGAATCGTATACAATTATATATAATATTGGAAATCCTCTGACAGACAATCAGAAGGAAGTTACCTTGAAACCTGATTATGTTGGTTGAATCAATTTCAAACTGAAAAATTCAGCTAGACCAGGTACTTGTCAGGGTCCCAGCGCTCACAGCACTCAATCCGTGCACAGGCACGTTAGAATCGCGTCACGGCGCGTGCCTGCGCACCTGGGGCGCGCGCGCGTGCGTGGCGCAGCGGCACGGCGCGTGCACGAGCGCGCCGACGTGCACGCCTCCTCCCGGGACCAATCACAGACCTGACAGGCCTATTTAAACCAGCCCCTGTCTTTGCACAGGTTGCTGGTTTATCGTCAGCTCTGATTAAAGTTTTGACACTTTGACTTGTGCCCTTTGACCTGGATTTACCTCCCGACTCAGCTCTCGCCTGGAAACCTGACCTCGGCCTGTTTGTGGACTCTGCTGCCTTCTTGAACCCTTTTGACCTCGGACCGTGACCTGGATTTGCTTCTGTCTCCTGCCCTTGAACTTCGGCTTACATACCTGGACTTGTCTTAGCGCTACCCGGAACCCAGACTTTTTACCTGTACCCCGGATCTGCTTCCATTCGTCTGTTGGCTTTTGAACTGTGCCCTGGGACTTTACCACCTTCATCTGCCTTGGTGACCCTCCAGCACCTGCCGCACATCTCAGCCTCTGACCTCCAGTACCTGCATCCCATCTACCTACTCCCCCGGTACCGGTACCTCCTTGTGCCTCTGCCTCCTGTCTCAAATTCCAGGGGGCAGGTGCGCTTGGTCGTAAAGGTGAGCCGTCCTCAGCATCTCGGCCTCGGTAAGTACTTGTGTTTCTGACAGTATAAACCAGCCAGATGTCTGAGGCCGACAGGGCGCGCTCACCATTTGAAACACTCTGCCTGCAAGTGTCCGCACTTACTGACGCAGTTCAAAAGCTTCAAGATGGCTACCTCCAAATAGATGGCCGTCTCCAACAGCTGGCCGCGATTCCTGGACCCTCATCTCCACCTGCACCACCATCCTCTGGAGCTGCAGCACCTCAAGTCGCCTCTAGCTCGGCCGTAATGGTGACCCACCCGGAACCACGTGTGCCTATCCCGGAACGTTTTTCAGGTGAGCGCCGGAAATACCGGGCGTTTAAAAATGCTTGCTCCTTATATTTATCTCTTCAGCCCAGAACCTTTTGTTCAGAGACTGTGAAAGTGGGTTTCGTCATTTCTCTTCTCTCGGAAGAACCACAAGCCTGGGCTCACACTCTAATGGAGCAACAGAGCCCAATCCTAAACACAATAGACACCTTTTTTGAACACATGGCGAAGTTGTATGATGACCCACAGCGTACGGCCACTGCCGAAACTATTCTCCATAACCTTACCCAAGGTAGAAGGCCTATCGAGGACTATACAGCCGAGTTCCGAAAATGGTCAGCCGACACAGGCTGGAATGAGGCTGCGCTAAAATACCAGTTTCGCCAAGGCTTGTCTGAGTCTCTTAAGGACGAACTGGCTCGGACAGAAGTCCCGGCCACTCTTGAAGACCTGATTCAAACTGCCACGCAGCTGGATCGACGCCTGAGGGAACGTCGTTCTGAACGATATCAAGTTCCACGCTCTACCTGGGCCCATCCAAGGCCCACTCCGGCTCCACAGCCACCTGCAGCTCCTCAAAACATAAACCTCCCGGATCCTGAACCTATGCAAGTTGGATTGGTCCGAGCCCCGCTTACCTCCGAGGAGAGACTGCGGAGACGTCAAAACAACTTATGTCTGTACTGCGGAGAAGCCGGTCATTTCCTTCACTCCTGTCCAACAAAGCCTCGTAAGTCCAAACTACAACCTACTCTCAGCTACAATATTGCAAACCTTTCTCAGGCTCACGTTGTTCTTTTCATTTCCTTGCAGTTACCGGAAGGGGCAACTCGTCTACCGGCCATAGTTGATTCCGGGGCATGCAGCTGTTTCTTGGACGCTACATTGGCTCAAAAGCTTCATGTACCCCTTCGCAACAAAAACCATCCTTTTCAAATTCATTTAGCTGACGGTTCTCTACCCCGATCTGGACTTATCATGCAAGAAACCGCACCTATTCGTGCCACCACCGACTCCGGCCACCAGGAATTTCTACGTCTGGACCTCATTCCTTCCCCACTGTTTCCCATCATCCTGGGTCTTCCCTGGCTACAAGCACACCAACCGGTCATAAACTGGCTAAAGAAAGAGGTCAACTTTACTTCCTCATATTGTTCACAGAATTGCCTTCCACCTCCAGTTGTTTCCTGCTCTGCCGTGACAACCTCGCCTGAAACTCTCCGGAACGTTCCATCCGTCTACCTGGATTTCACGGATGTGTTCGACAAACAGCAAGCCGACTGCCTTCCGCCCCATTGACCTCTTACCCGGCGCCGAGATTCCCTTTGGCCGCATTTTTCTGCTGTCTGAGACAGAATTAAAGGCCCTCAAGGCCTATATTGACGAAAATCTGCAAAAGAAATGTATTCGTCCCTCGTCTTCCCCGGCTGGAGCGGGAATCTTTTTTGTTGAGAAAAAAGATGGAACTCTTAGACCTTGTATTGACTATCGGGAGCTCAATAAAGTTACAATTAAAAACAGATACCCGCTTCCCCTCATATCAGAATTATTCCAGCGGTTCCGATCAGCTCAAGTATTCTCTAAGTTGGACTTACGGGGTGATTACAATCTCGTCAGAATTAGGGCAGGAGACGAGTGGAAAACCGCCTTCAGGTCAAGATTCGGGCACTTTGAGTACCTTGTTATGCCTTTTGGACTTTGCAATGCCCCAGCCACTTTTCAGCATTTAGTCAACGACATTTTCCGTGAACACCTGGACGATTTCCTGGTCGTGTATCTGGACGACATCCTCATTTTCTCACCTTCCTTAGACCTACATAGGTGCCATGTAAAAAGAGTGCTTACCATACTCAGAGAACATAAACTCTACTTAAAAGCTGAGAAATGTGAATTTGAGAAATCTTCCGTGCAATTCTTGGGATTCATTATATCCACCAGTGGCGTCGCCATGGACCCTCAAAAGGTTAAAGCTATTCAGGAATGGCCAGCCCCGGTGGACAAGAAAGGGGTGCAGCGGTTCATCGGCTTCGCCAATTTCTATCGACGGTTCATTGTGGGGTTCTCCTCCATCGTGAGCCCCATCACTCAGCTTACCCGCCAAGGTCATCCTTTTTGCTGGTCACCGGAAGCTCAAGAAGCATTCAGGAAACTAAAATTAGTTTTTTCTTCCGCTCCTGTTCTGCGACACCCCGATCCAATGTTGCCTTTTACCTTGGAAGTAGACACCTCTGAGACTGCTACAGGAGCCGTGCTATCTCAGAGACAAGGGCCAAAGTCCCTACTACACCCTGTGGCCTATGCCTCTCGGAGACTAACTCCACCCGAAAAGAATTATGATGTAGGTGACAGGGAACTGCTTGCTATCAAATTTGCCCTAGAGGAGTGGAGGTATCTGCTAGAAGGATCGGCTCATCCTATAATGATCTTTACCGACCATAAAAACCTTGAATATCTGCGGACAGCAAAACGTTTAAAGCCCAGGCAAGCCCGTTGGGCTCTTTTTTTTTCTCAGTTTAATTTTCACCTCACTTACAGGCCTGGTTCAAAGAATGGAAAAGCAGACGCTCTTTCTAGAATGTTCCCTGAAACTCCATCCACAACTGAACCGAGCACCATTTTGTCATCTGGGAATTTTCTACTAGTCTCTCAAATCGACCTGTTAAATTCTATTAAGGCTTCATCCAGACAATGTTCTGATCCAGAGGTGTCTTCATTGGTAAAACATCACGATATCTTTTTGTCCCGAGGGAAAATTTTCGTTCCATCAGAATCTAGACAACTGGTCTTGAGCACCTTTCACGATCGTAGACTAGCAGGTCATTTTGGAGCACGAAAGACCACGGAGATGGTTCTACGATACTTTTGGTGGCCAAGCTGCAGACAAGATTGTAAAGCCTACGTTGCATCCTGTACCACTTGCCAACGTAATAAGGGTCCTAAAACCAAGACCTGGGGGTTACTCAAGCCTCTACCAGTTCCAGAACGGCCTTGGTCTGAAATCTCTATGGATTTTATTGTCGACTTACCACCTTTTGAAGGCTTCACCACAATCCTAGTCATAGTAGATCGTCTCTCCAAGATGGCACATTTTGTGCCCATGATCGGTACTCCCTCTGCCCTAGAGACAGCCAAAGTCTTCTTCAGGGAAATCGTCAGGCTCCATGGGGTACCCAGGAGCATCGTTTCAGATAGGGGTTCTCAATTCACCTCAAGATTTTGGAGGGAACTTTGTAAATCTTTGGAAGTCAAGACCTGCCTTTCCTCTGCCTACCACCCCCAGAGTAACGGCCAAACGGAAAGGACTAACCAAACGCTGGAGCAGTACCTCCGATGTTTCTGTTCCGCCTCTCAAGATGACTGGTCGTCCCTCTTACCTTCCGCTGAATTCGCCTATAATAATTCCGTCCATGCCACCACGAATCAAACACCCTTTTGGGCCAACTATGGCTTTCACCCGCCCTTTCTTCCTGATGCCCTCCCAGAAACACCTGTTCCAGCGGCCCAAGAGCATTTAACGGCTATCCAATTATACTTTCTACAATTACAAAGAGTGATGCAACGGGCCCAGGAGGACTACAAAAGATTTTACGACAAAGGAAGGAAAGATTGTCCTACTTTTGAAGTCGGAGAAGAGGTTTGGCTATCTGCTACTAATTTAAAATTACCGGTCCCCTCTCGAAAGTTGGGCTCAAGATTCATTGGCCCTTTCAGGATCAAGCGCAAGATCAACGCGGTGGCCTTTGAACTCTCGTTGCCGGATTCCTACAGGATACATCCAGTATTCCATGCCTCTCTCCTGAAACCTGTTACCCCTGATCCTTTCCAAGGAAGAGAAAGACCTCCGCCTCCACCAGTAGAGGTCGAGGGAGAGGAAGAATTTGAAGTTGAATCCATCATCAGCTGTAGAAAAAGAGGTAGACAGCTTCAGTATTTGATTAAATGGAGGGGCTATCCCCCGGAAGATAACTCATGGGAACCAGCAAGAAATCTGCATGCTCCACGTCTAATCCGAACTTTTCATCAGCAACACCCAGAGTTGATGTCCAGCTTGGGCGTCCGGAGTCCGCCCCTTGGGGGGGGGCACTGTCAGGGTCCCAGCGCTCACAGCACTCAATCCGTGCACAGGCACGTTAGAATCGCGTCACGGCGCGTGCCCGCGCACCTGGGGCGCGCACGCGTGCGTGGCGCAGCGGCACGGCGCGTGCACGAGCGCGCCGACGTGCACGCCTCCTCCCGGGACCAATCACAGACCTGACAGGCCTATTTAAACCAGCCCCTGTCTTTGCACAGGTTGCTGGTTTATCGTCAGCTCTGATTAAAGTTTTGACACTTTGACTTGTGCCCTTTGACCTGGATTTACCTCCCGACTCAGCTCTCGCCTGGAAACCTGACCTCGGCCTGTTTGTGGACTCTGCTGCCTTCTTGAACCCTTTTGACCTCGGACCGTGACCTGGATTTGCTTCTGTCTCCTGCCCTTGAACTTCGGCTTACATACCTGGACTTGTCTTAGCGCTACCCGGAACCCGGACTTTTTACCTGTACCCCGGATCTGCTTCCATTCGTCTGTTGGCTTTTGAACTGTGCCCTGGGACTTTACCACCTTCATCTGCCTTGGTGACCCTCCAGCACCTGCCGCACATCTCAGCCTCTGACCTCCAGTACCTGCATCCCATCTACCTACTCCCCCGGTACCGGTACCTCCTTGTGCCTCTGCCTCCTGTCTCAAATTCCAGGGGACAGGTGCGCTTGGTCGTAAAGGTGAGCCGTCCTCAGCATCTCGGCCTCGGTAAGTACTTGTGTTTCTGACAGTACTACTATGGGAGATGTGACTTTATAATAGGGATTGTTATCCCATGGTATTTTTATCTTTGCAACTATATATTGTTACCAGTAAAGTCTGCTTTTTTACTTTATTTTTTTGGGCTAATGTAAATTCTAGGATGTGGCACAATAATTGCAGCTTTCTTTTTACAAAGTGGTATTTGACAATGGATGCACAATAAAGATGGTTGCTGCCAGTGACTGAAAACTAGAAATGTGCACACTGAAAATGTTTTTGTCCGTTTATTTAGTTACTCCCGAAAATTAGTTTTAATTTATTTTGTTTTGTTATAAAATGCATTCGCCCGAAAATCCGAATCAATTAAGGTCGAATCTGTCATTGAAGGGTTATGGTATCTGTCGAATGTTGTAAGAAGATTCGACGGAGCAGCCGAATCGTACATTTCCAGTCGAATATCCCGCCTACAAGCTATAGAAGAATTCTAATGTATGACACTAGTAACAATTATATTTATAAATTATTATTACTAGTCAACCAACATTCAAATTCTTCTATAGCCTATGGGCTGAGCATTTGACCAGAAATGTATGATTGTGGCATCGTACAGTTTAGCTAAGTTCTAAGAAGATTTGACGACAACGTTTTTCGCTGCTTCGTCAAATCTTCGTCGTTCATGACGATTGGTCTACCCCAACACTCTCTCTATAATGTCGAATCTTTTCTCTCTATGTCGAATCTTTCCTCTCTATGTAGAATAATCTTGGACTAATAGAGTTAGGTTAGGCACATTCGACCGCAGATTCAATAGACACAGATTGTTATTGTCACCGTCATGTCGAATCTCCTATCTATATCGAACTGTTGTAGCAACGAAAATGAAAATAAAGCATTTATTTATGTTGGATCTTAGGGATTTCCGGTTCTGCAAGTTCATTTTCGTTTGTGTAAACGATAATGAAAATACCCGAAAGTCGGACAAAATGCATTCGGACGAAAACAAATGCACATGTCTACTGAAAACTACTGTGTGGACCTGTACATAAAATCCCCCACTAAGGCGTACTTCCAGAGACGGGAAAAACAAGTGGGACTTTGTGACTGTGCTGCAATTTTAATTATTTCAATTGAAGGTTATAGTTCTACTTTAACTAAACTTCATCCAAAAATGTAATGCCTTTCTTCAAACTGTAGAGGACCATGATACTTCACATTGGGTGAAATTGATATGGTGTTGTAAAATATACTCCTAGTTCTTTTTTAAATTTTCAGCCTTGTAATTTAATTCCACTTCATGTTTTTTTTATGTAATCTACAAAAAAAAATCGAAGTCAAAGTCTTCAAAGTAAATTTTTAGTGATGTTTGATGCAAAAAAAAGCTTCTTCACTTCAATATACTGGTGCATTTAATTTTTTTTTTTACAGACAGGACACAAATCTGCAGATTGGCAATTACTCTTATTATAATCACAGTACTTACCATCAAGTCACTAAATTTGGAGCCATTTAAGAATATAAAAGGAAATTGAGCAAATTAGGTAGAGAATAATAATTCAATCACCCAATCCACTCTTAAGAGATAAGCCAGCAATACTTAGCTCCACAAGCCTTTAGTAAGTTCAACTTTATACTGCTAAAACCTTGTCAAGTAGCTACTAAAGCATTTTTTTTGGCCCAGTACCAGTAGGTGCACTTTTGTGCTTAAACCACCATCACCCCACCCACAAGGAGATAGATACATATATAATTCACTGCATCGGGGCATGCACAGTTTTCCAGAAACTTACATTTCAATTCAATACAGGATGGAATAGGGGGCCCTGCTCGGTAAATGCTTCTAAACACTACCAGGAGAGAGGCATCTGTGTTTCTTTTTTCTGAGAAGAGCAGATTAGAGATTTTTTTTATTTTTGCACGGAAGTGAGTTCAAACTGTTTATAAACAATTTTACAAAGAGATACTCTTTTCTCTCCTGTGGGTAGATACTTATGGTAATTAGTGTTGCTCACGAATATTCGCATTGCGAATATTCGCTACGAATATTGCATATTCGAGTATTCGCGAATAACTCGAATATTGCGGCGAATATTCGCTATGGCGAATATTCGTATTTTTTCAAATTTATTTTTAACACAGATCACATCCTAGTGATCTCCATCGACGTCTAAAAGCATTGCTGGTATGATTAGAGAGAGATCCTGGGCCGAGTAGCTGATGCGATTCTTTTATGTTGCCGAAAATTCGCATTGCGAATTTTCGGCAACATAAAAGAATCGCATCAGCTACTCGGCCCTTCTTTTGCATCAGAGCCAATCAGAATAACTCGAATATTCGGCAAAAGGAATATTGCGCGATATTCCTTTTGCCGAATATTCGAGTTATTCTGATGGGCTCTGATGCAAAAGAAGGGCGGAGAAGATAATCGCGCAATATTCCTTTTGCCGAATATTCGAGTTATTCTGATTGGCTCTGATGCGCCCTTCTTTTGCGCGATATTCCTTTTGCCGAATATTCGAGTTATTCTGATTGGCTCTGATGCAAAAGAAGGGCGGAGAAGATAATCGCGCAAAAGGAATATTGCGCGATTATCTTCTCCGCCCTTCTTTTGCCCCCTTATTCTCCTTTCTTTTAAGTAGAGTTAGTGTAGAGTTAGTGTTTAGTGCATATTAGTTTTGGTTATACAGGAAATGATCTCCGTTTATGAGAATTTCGCAATCATTTTCGCATTTTTGGATAAAATATCACGAATATTCGATATTAGCGAATATTCGCAAATATTCTTCTATATATTCGCGCAATATCGCGAAATCGAATATGGCGTATTCCGCTCAACACTAATGGTAATAAGAATCTGCATGGGATAGTCAGCGCAATAGATATCCACGTGTAGACAGGGAATAAGGCTGAAGCTGCCCATATATGGCTCAAATACAAATTTGCTGGTGAATTGTCTGAAATTTTAGCCATAGGTCGTCCTGTCAGTACCACCCAGATCACCAAACCTCAGTTTAAAAAATCAAAGGAACCTAGAGGAAAATTCTAGGCCAAACAATGACTGCAGCCAATCAGATGCAGTGACTGGTCGAATATTCTATCAGAATACAATAGCCACCTGTCTGGGAACCAGATTATTTACATCAACTTCGATACTTTAGGATAGCAATACCAATAAGATAACCTTACGAGTTCAGTGCTATTTTTCCACAGTAGTCAGCAGGAAAGATTCCTCTATTTATGCTCTTTAACATAGATGGGGGAATCTATTGATTTCTCTCATTTAGCTTGCTGGGCTGAACAAGAGTAATTCTTAACATGCATGACTAGCTTTGGCCAAGTGATAGGGAAATTGCATATTTCATAATTCCTTATTAAAGTTGTCTAGTTTGTTCACAATATCTAATAATGAATTCTAAACCTGGTTAAGGGGCCATACAAGACGTATAAGGATGGTCACTTTAGCTGACTTCATGCTATACGAATACCATGGTAAACTGACTAAATGGCCAGTTCTCTAATCTTCCTTTAGAAATGTGCCATTTCCCTTAGAAGATCATTTTGCTCCAGTGTAGGTGGGTTGACCATTTCCTTACAATCAAGTCCTATATATACTATAGGAAAAGCTTTGAGGAACTGTCACATGTCCAGAGCTACATCATGCAACCGTCTGGTCTGATTTTCTGGCCATGCCATCATGAAGGGACCCGTGGAGGAAACAGAAACTTTATTTAAGTATTGTTATATTTTCTAATATCATTATCTGTAGCTATCATATTATAAGTATCTGTGTGATCTTTCTTTGCACATATCAAATACAACCCTAAAAACATAAACTTTCACGTGACTGTGATACCAAGTCATTACTGCAAATTGGACATAGACATCCAATGCAAAGACTGGAGACAGATGTAAAGCAATTAATTTATATTGCAGATACTTTGAGGAGTTGGCTCAAAGTGCTGGTTGGCTGTGGGAAGGCCCCTGCAGTAGTGGGGCTATTTTCAGGTTAAATTTATTAACAATTTTGACCAATGTTTATGGCGTACACGTGGTTGACTGGTAAATAATTAAATTTGCTCATGTTTTTCAATGTTTAAGGCTGATATTCAGCCATAAGCCTCCCACGAAAGACTCCTAACCTCCTCTAGCTAATTGCCCCAGCCAAAAAACTCAGCAGATTTCTTCTTTAGGGCCACGTACACACAGAGGGACATGTCCGCTGAAACAGTCCGACGGACCGTTTCCAGCGGACATGTCTCCTCCGGATTTTTCATCCGACGGCGGTGACGTTGACGCCGCCACGTCACCGCACCAGGAAGTAAAAAACTTCCACGCATGCGTCAAATCCATTCAACGCATGTGCGGGCAGATATGTCCGCTGGTTAGTGTACTAACCAGCGGACATATCCGACGGACATGTCTACGGCAGACAAATTTTAAAGCATGCTTTAAAATTTGTCCGCCGGTCAGACATGTGCGCTAGCCCATACACATGATCGTATTTGTCTGCTGAAACGGTCCGTCGGACCAGTTTCGGCGGACAAATTCGATCGTGTGTACGCGGCCTAAGTGTGTAGTTCACTGCCTGGCTATGTAGACAATACCAACTGGGTCCATCAGTGGGGTTCTAACAGAGTTCTAAAGACTCCAGCAGTGGTGTTGTGCTGTCACGATCAGGGAAAATTACTAGACTGGTCAGCAGGCCCAGACTGCTACAATAGATCCCTCTCAGAAGAGGTTCTGAGATGTCTCCTGACATACCATATGTTACCAGGCACCCCTTAAATAACCTAACAAACAGGTTAAGAACACTTTTAAAACTTTCCTGAGAACTCTTGTGGCCAAGTCCATACAAGTGTAATACAGTTACAACCCTAACTGACTAAATTGAGGCAGCCCAGGCACACCTTAATAGGTGTAGTCCATAACTGATGTCCTCCAAAGCTGGCAGATTCCTCTGAAACTCTGGTATTTCGAGGGACAACATGATGCAATAGCCTTTTTCAGCATCCCATGTGCAGTGTTCCCCCCTGAAACTGGCCTTTCTCCTCTTTAAATATGCACCAGGAAGGAAGGAAGGCAAGAAGCCAAAAATCCCAGGAACAGAATGGAGACCCAATTAACCCCATTCCCAGCCTGGTCAGGCCAACTAACTTGACCACACACACACACACAGAATCCTCCTTCTAGGCACCCGCCTCCACGTATTTCATATAAGGTTTGGTGCTACTCTCCCTTTGAGGAATCCATAACAAAAGCCCAAATCTAAATAGAAACAAAAAAGGGCTCTGCAAATTCTCCCATCTAGATATTCCCCAATAGGGATGAGCTCCGCGTTCGATTAGAACGTATGTTCGACTCGAACATTGTCTGGTCGTACGTTCGACGAAATTCGAACAAAATGGGTCGTTCGCGCCAAATTCGAGTGACGCGCAACGGCCCATAATTCACTGCGGCATTGCGCGCTGATGATTGGCCAAACATGCACCATAACCCTGCATGCTTGGCCAATCACTGCGTGCAAAAAACGGAGAGCCATAATTGGACAAAGCCAGGGTGGCTTTGGCCAATTATGGCTCAGGGCTTTAGCACACGCCCCACACTATATAAGGCTGCCTGCTGGGCGGCCTTGTGAAGTGTGTTCCAGCGCTGAACTGAGATCAGTCAGAGAGACAGAGAGATAGTCTTTTTATATAGCTAGATAGAGCAGGCAGGCTAGTCAGTTTAGCTTAATTTAAAGTGTGTAGAGGATATATATACATCCCTAGGAGTTGTACATATATTTATACACAGTATAGCTTAGCTAGATCAGTTCTTCCTAATTTACTGGCAGGCAGGTGATTGTGCTATTTAAAGACATTATCACGGGTATAGACACCCAGCAGGTACAATATTTAAAGGAATTTTTAATTTTTTTTTTATTTAAGCATCATTAAAATCACTGCTACTGGAGCAGTGATTTTAATGATGCTTAAATTAAAATAAAGATAAAAATTCCTTTACATATTGTACCTGCTGGGTGTCTATAGTTTGCCTGTAAAAACGTCTTTGAGAACCCGGGTCTTGCCCGAGGGAACATGTATCAATGGAAAAAAGTTTTAAAAACGGTCATTTTTTCAGGAGTCCTGCTCCTGAAAAAACGACCGTTTTTTAAAACTTTTTTTCCATTGATTCATGTTCCCTGGGGCAAGACTCGGGTTCTTAAAGACGTTTTCCAACAATAACTTGAATATTGGGCTTTAAAATTAGCACTTTTGAATTCGAACGTTCGAGTTCCATAGACTTCAATGGGGTTCTAAATGTTCGCGAGAACGGGTGGTCTGTTCGAACGTTCTGGTGCGAACCGAACGCGGGGGTGTTCGGCTCATCCCTGTTCCCCAAGTATAAAACCATGTGGAAAGTAGAACAATGCAAGCAGTCAGTGATAAAATATGAGATCAGGTAAGTTCAATCCTCTACTGAATTTGTATAAAAAACAGACTTGTGTATAATCCTATCATTTTTTTCCCCTTGCCAGACAATATAAAACATTTTATGTTGAAATGTATTCAATTCTCTTAGGTGCTAGTGAAAAACAGAACATTGTATTTTAAGAACTCATTTTAACAGAAAACAATTTATTTAACCATAATGTTTGGAAAACTTTAATGTCTGACTTGAGCCTAGCTTACAGCTTCTAAAAATTGTGAGACAATATTTGGGATGTTATATGGCATTCTGATACCTTTGGCTAAGGGCCTGTTAACGCCTATTTTACATGCATTGCCAACACTCCACCAGGGGAGGGCTTGCAGCCTTAGGCCTGAGGGGCAAGTCCAGTCAAGTGACCCATTGAACCGCCAAATCAGCTTACCATCAATGGCCCACCTATATTTTTCAATGCAGCCTCATCAGTGCCCATCAGTGCAGCTGGGGCAGGTTACATGGGGTGTATGGGGGGGTGGGGGGTTGTCAGGGTATCTCGCCCTGACAGAATAAAAAAGAAAATGGTAGCAGGCAGCGACTGCTGGCCATTTTGAACATAAGTTAGGGCGGCCTGGGAGGCAGTTTCCCCCCTGCCCCCCAGCCCAGCCCTCCCCTGCACTCCACAATGGACTGAAAATCAGACATGAACCATTTTTTGTAATGTAGTGGATTAGCATGTGTTGCAGTGCACTGCAATGCAGGAGTGCTCTTTTAGTGCATCAGGGTACCATTGAAAATGAATAGCACTGCAGTGCACTAAAGTCTGCATGGTGCTTTGCTGTGCAATATATACTGTACATAAGACACAGGTCCATCTAGTTCAAGCAATAAACAAATAAAAATTCTCCATACGCAGTATTTTATGCCCACAGTTGATCCAGAGGAAGGCAAAAAATATATATAAAGTATGGTATAATTGGCTCCAGTTTGGAAAAATTTAGGGCTGTGCAAATTAACTTTTAATTAATCGATTAATCTTTAATTTTTTTGATCGATCAAAATCTTTTTGATCGACTAAAACTTTTTGGTCGGTACTCACCTCTCCGCCGGCTTCTGGGCCTTCCGGGAGTTCCGTCGGAGATCCAGTAACGTCACGGACACCGGCAGGGCTTACCTTGTCCATCTGAAGGGCTCCTTTGCTGTGCCTTAATATCTGCATGCCGGCGGGACCTTACTATCTGCCACACGCAAAGGCTGTTACACTTCCCTCTATCACTTCCCTCGATCAACCTGAGATTCTACAGCCATCCACTGGGAGTTGTGATAGTTCCCTTCACGGGACATATACATGGCGACGGACTGATGTTAACCTCATTTTTATACCAGTATCATACTTAGCTACATGTTTTTATGACTGATTTTGGTACCGTTTGGTATTACTCGCACCATTTTTACAGTTTATGTAGCTATATCGATTTTATTTCCAGTGCAATATTTATTTGGTTACCTATTTGAAGACTATAAAAGTTTTAATGCTATTCCCATTGAGCCCTGCCTTTGTGTGTTTTTTGTATCCTGCTATCCATTTTTCCAGTGGTTGGTAGCTGCACTGGGAATCAGCCTGCAAGGAGATCAGCTAAAAGTAGTTGGATCTGTATGTGCGTTATAATTAATCGAAATTAGTCGATTCGACAATAAAAAAAAACCGATTAATCGAACACAAAAATTTTGATCAGTAACAGCAGTAGAAAAATGTAATAATTTTTCCTGAACCCCCAGAAGGAAATCAGTCCCTAGGTAAACAATCACTGGTGTTATTACATATATATTTCCATATCCAGTTATGTTTAGTTTATTTTTTTTAAAACAATCTACTGGGCTAGCCAGAACTGTTTTTTGAGATAGTCCATATTTCCACAGCTCTTACTGTGAAGAAGCTTCTCTGTGTGAGGAGGTTGAATCTCCTTTCCCTATACATAAAGAGTGCCTCCTTGTGTAATGACCTGAAAGTGAATACTCTAACTCACTCTATAGACAACTTATTTATTTATACGTGTTGATCAAATTGCCTAAAATGTATGTCTGCAAGGTAGACAGACAGAATAGTGTAATGATTCTGTTAAAAAACGAGTAAATACCTATAAAATTCCTTCATCCATATCACCTCCGGCGTTCTAGTTTCTGTTCTCTTATTCACTTCCTGACTTGCATCACTTGTTCATGTAAGAACTACATTTCCCAGTTTGAATTGCGGCACGCCTAGTAATTCACACCTCCTTGAAGTCTCTAACATGTAGAGAGCGTCCTGCCACACAGATGTAGTTCCCAGGAGGGGGCGAGCACGTCACTGACCACCGCAGTAAAGTCTCCCTTCACGGTGGTCAGTAAAATCAGACAAGCAGGAAGTGAACAGAACAGAGAAGAAATAGAGCAACTTCTGAGCAAAAACGAACAATGAGGAAGTGAAAAGAGGAATGTCTGCGGGTAAACGATGCTTATTATGAAAAAAAATGTTTACCTTTACAACCCCTTTAATTGCCTCTACTCAAGAGAGAATACAATTCAGTTAGTCTTATCTTTCCTCATAGCTGAGCTCCTCCATGCCTCTTAACAGTTTGGTTGCTCGTCTCTGTACTTTCTCCAGTTCCCCGATATCCTATTTGTGAACTTGTGCCCAAAACTGGACTACATATTCCAGATGATGCCTTACTAATGATTTGTACAGGGACAAAACAATCTCTCGCTCTCTCTCTCTTTCTCTCTCTCGCGAGCCCATACCTCTCTTTAGAAACTGCAGCTTGGCAATGCTATTAAGTGTATGATCTACCAGAACACCCAGATCCTTCTCCACCATTGATTCCCCCAGCTGTTCTCCTCCTTGAATGTATGATGTATGCAAATGTTTAGCCTGCATGTGTATAAGGTTACAGTTTGTTTTTCCTTTTGGAATAAAGGTTTTGCATAAAAAAAAGTTAACCGATAAAAGAGCAGCCCTGTCAGCAATAAATAGTTTGTCTCAACCTTCTACCTGTTAGTGTTGAGCAGAATATGCCATATTCGATTTCGCGATATATCTCGAATATATAGTCGAATATTCGAGATATATTCGCTAAATTCGAATATTCGTGATATTTTTTGGAAATGAAATGATTGCGAAATTTCGCTATTGCGAATGCGAATGCGAAATTTCGAGAAATGCGGAAGGAGCACTCTGATTGGCTCAGAATATTCGTGATATATTACAATACAAAATAATTGCGAATATTCGGCAAATGCGGAAGGAGCACTCTGATTGGCTCAGAATATTCGTGATATTTTATAATACAAAATAATTGCGAAATTTCGAGAAATGCGGAATGGAGCACTCTGATTGGCTCAGAATATTCGTGATATATTACAATACAAAATGATTGCGAATATTCGGCAAATGCGGAAGGAGCACTCTGATTGGCTCAGAATATTCGTGATATTTTATAATACAAAATAATTGCGAAATTTCGAGAAATGCGGAATGGAGCACTCTGATTGGCTCAGAATATTCGTGATATATTACAATACAAAATAATTGCGAATATTCGGCAAATGCGGAAGGAGCACTCTGATTGGCTCAGAATATTCTTGATATTTTATCGTAATTTCGCAAAAATGCGAATGAGAAATTGATTGCGGAATTTCGACAGTAACACTCTGAAATCGAATATATGTGTTATTTTAGCTAAAAACAATATTGCGAATTTCTCGAAAATAATCGCGCGATATCGCTATTGCCGAATAAACGCATTGCGATTTTTCGGCAATATAAAATGATCGCTGCAGCTACTCGGCCCAAAGTCTCTAATCATACCAGCAATGCTTTTAGACGTCGATGGGGATCTCTAGGATGTGATCTGTTCTAAAAAAAAAATAAAAAAAATACGAATATTCGAAATAGCGAATATTCACTGCGAAATTCGGAATATATCGCGAATACTCGAATATGCCATATTCAAGCCGAATATTCGCAATACGAATATTCGTGAGCAACACTACTACCTGTTACATTTTCAGGGGAGCTTGTTCTTTTGAAAAACAAACTAATTGGGTGAATCACCAGATAACAATAAGAGAAAGAAAGCCTAAAAAAAACACATGCAGCCATTACATCTAAGAATTGGTAAGCTGCAATATTATACATGTGTAGCACCCCCCCCCCCTTTTTGGCGGTGCTTTACGCTAAAGTTAGTGGGGAATGGGAGAGTTAAGTTGCTCCCACTCACAAATTGGTTACGTTTAGGCTGCTGTCAGTTTAGAACTGCTTTCTAGGCCAGTCTGCATGCTAGGGGGGGTGTTTTTACCCCTGGGTGACAGTTGGCGCTGGAAGGGGTTCTTTTTTTTTTTTTTTTTGAAATATGTTTTTATTAAGGAAGTTGCATAACAGAGAAATCACAAAAAAAACAAGACATAAAAGCATTTTCTGTGGAAAATTGCAGTAGATTAACAGTATATGTAGAGGTTCTCAGAGAGACAAATAAGGGGGAGGGCATAGGTTAAGTGGTTATGGGGTAGGTGAAATAGTAGTGCTTGCAAACAAAAAAGAACAATAAGAGAGGGGGGGGGGTAGGGGAGGAGGGAGGGAAGGTAGGAGAGATGTCAATCCCGCGGGGGATCCTGGTATAGAAAAGACATTTTCTCAAAGTTCAACCATTCAGTAGGAGTGAAAGTATGCAACAGAAAGGGATTCCATAAGTGATAGAAGCGGTTCTTGCTCCGTTCGTGGGTCAGGTCCGTGTTGAGCCTGTCCTTGTATAAGAGCTGCAACAGTTCCCTTTTAACTTGAGCAGTGGTTGGGCAGTCCGCAGATATCCACTTCTGGAGGATGGCTCTACGGGCTATCAAGAGGCATATCAGAGTCCAGTCCCTGCCCAGGGGGGTGGTGGGAGAGGACCAGGGGAGTAGTATGGGGTCCCAGTACCCAAATATAAGTAGTAACGGGTCCCTGGGTATGCGCAGCAGGGTGACATCGAAAATGTATTGGATGACTTGGTCCCAGAAACTGGCTATGAGGGAACAAGACCAGAACCTGTGAGCCAAGTTAGGTTTGGGTTGTTTACAGAGGGGGCATTCTGGGGTGGCATGGGCTCGGCTGAAGGGAATGTGGGCTCGGTGAACAATCTTGATCTGCGTCTCTCTCCATATTTCGTTAGGGATAAGTCTGTGGATGGTGGTGAGGCCATGCAGGAGCTTCTCCACCAGGTCAGGGTCAGGGAAGTCTTTCGACCAGTTGGCCGCCGAGGTTGACGCCAGGGGGGGGATGTTGTGCAGGAGGAGGGGATGGTAAATGTCTGAAATTTTGTATGAGGCCCGGGAGATAAGGGTGTCGGTAAGGGAGCTCTGGAACCTTTTTCTGTCATCTCGACAGGCGTTTTTCAGGAAACTAATGCATTGAATATACTGGAATACATGTGACGAAGGGAGAGAAAATTTGTCTGCCAGGGCTCTAAAACCTATGGGGCGGCCTGAAAGGGGGTCGCACAAAGAATAAAAGGATTTGATACCCTTGTCCTCCCAGTCAAGGTAGGGCTGGTTATCTAAGCCTGGTTGGAAGCTCGGGTTGCCCAGGATAGGGAGGTATCGTGAGATAGAGGAAGGGACATTGAGGGCCTTCCTGACCTCTCTCCAGGCGATGACTGTATCCCGGAGAAGGAGATTGTGTTGGAGGGGAGGGGGGGCAGATTTCCAATGACAATGGAGAAGGGCCGTGAGCGAGAAGGGGCGGACCATCGCCGATTCGAGGGGGTAGTTCGAGCACCTGGAGGACTGGGTTATCCAATCCAAGCCTGTTCTCAATAGACATGCCAAGTTATATAGCCTGATGTTGGGAAGGGCAATGCCCCCCTCTCGCCTGGGAAGATGCAGCTTGGTAAATGCTATGCGCGCCCTCTTGCCACGCCAGAGGAACTTGGAAATGGCAGAGTTAATGGATTTAATGTCTTTGTGGCGCAAGAGTAAAGGGATGGTTTGTAGTGGGTACAGTAGGCGTGCAAAACTGACCATCTTGACAAGGTGGCACCTTCCCAGTAGCGAGAGAGGCAGGTCCATCCAGTTGGCCAGTTCTTGGGATATTTTGGTGAGCAGGGGGGGGTAGTTGAGGTGGTATAGGGAGGAGGGTAGTTTGCCTATTTTTATCCCCAGGTAAGTGATATGTGACTTTGCAACGGCGAATAGGGAGCTTTGGGACCAAGAGGGGACAGATAGGGAGCCTATTGGGAGTATTTCGCTCTTGCTATAGTTGATACGTAACCCTGAACATTGCCTGAATTCGTCAAAAGTGGTCTTGATAGTGGACATGTCAAGTGAGGGGCTGGATGTGAAAATAAGGACATCGTCTGCAAATAGTGACGTGCGAAGGTCGTGGCCTCCGACATGGATGCCATGAAGGGGGGCGATCTGGGTTAGGTGGCGGGAGAGGGGTTCAAGTGCTATGTTGAAAAGGAGCGGGGAGAGTGGACAGCCTTGCCTCGTGCCTTTGTGCAGCCTGAACTCCTCAGAGAGGAGACCCGCAGCGACCACTCTCGCGGCAGGGGCAGTGTACATTGCTTCTATGAGATGCGTGAAGGGGCCCGAGAAGCCCATTTTGGACATGACCATGGAGAGCCATTCGAAACTAACGTTATCGAAAGCCTTCTCCGCGTCTAGGGTGATGATGGCGTGGTCTCCTGCCGGGTCATTTTTTGCGTGTTCGAGAGCTAGCATCACCTTCCTGATATTCATGGTGGCCGTCCTACCCTTAACAAAGCCCGACTGTGCGGGGTGAATCAGGGAGGGTATAATGGATGCCAATCTAGTGGCTGCTATCTTGGAGAGGATTTTAACGTCAAGGTTAAGAAGCGAGATGGGCCTATAAGAGCCAGGTTCTAGGGGGTCCTTACCCTTCTTCTCTAAGAGTTTTACTATGGCCTGATTACCCGTTGGAAGATAGGACCCACCCGACCATATGTGTGTGTAGACGTTGTGGAGAGGGGGGGACACAGTCGAGCTAAAGGACTTGTAAAATTCTCCGGTGAAGCCGTCTGGGCCTGGAGCTTTGGAGGGGGAAAGCTGTTTGATTACGGATTGGACCTCCAGGACGGAGATAGGGGCATTGAGGGCTTCGAGCTGGGTGGGGGTTACCTGGTCCAGGGAGATACGTCGTAGGAAATTGAGGGCTGTCGGCTTATCGATAGGGTCTGAGGCATACAGGGAGGAGTAGAATTGGCGCATAGTATTATTGATACCTTTTGGGGTGTAGTGTATGGAACCCGACGGGTCCCTGAGGGACATGATATGCGTCGGGCGGTTGGGTCCTTTACTTAATCTGGAAAGGAGTCTACCTGCTTTGTTACCAAACTTGTGGAGGGAGGCGTCTAGATGCGCTTTTTGGGTACGTTCGAGGGTGGCTGCCCAGCTATCAAAGGCCTGCTTGGCAGCAAACCAGGCGTTACGGTTGCCGGGGGAATCATCAGTATAGAGGACCCGCTGGGCCTGATGCAGTGTTGCGCTGGCCTGTTTGTAGCGTCTAAGGGTGTGTTTTTTGAATGTGGCGGCGTAGGCGATTATGCAGCCCCTGAGGAACGCTTTGCCCGCTTCCCAGAAAAGGTTAGGGTTGTCGGCGTGTAACGCATTATCCGATGCGTATCCCAACCAGGCTTTTTCTAGATGTTGGTGAAAATCGGAGTTATTGTGAAGATAGGAGGGGAACCGCCAGATTCTGGGGTTGGAGGCTAAGTCAGGGTCCTCAAGGGTGGTCGAGACCGGGGCATGGTCCGAGATTGCGATGTCGTGTATGTCAGCTTCCGAGATCAGTGGGAGGAGAGAGTCAGAACAGAAAAGATAGTCCAGTCTCGTGAAGACTTTGTGAGGGTGGGAATAAAATGAAAATTCCCTGTCAGCAGGGTGCTTTAGTCGCCATAGATCGTGGAGGTGCAGTGAATCGACGGTCGACGCCAATAATGTCTGGGTGAGAGGAGTCAGAGGAGGGCGAGATTGTCTGGTAGAGGACCTGTCGTCTATCGGGTGCATGATGGAATTGAAATCCCCGCCTATCAGGTGTGGGCAGGCTGGGTCTCTAAGTGCCCAGGAGGTGAGGTCGCTAAAGAAGGCACTTGTGGGGCTGTTAGGAGCATAGACATTAGTGATGATTACCACCCTGGATCCCAGTTGGATACGGGCCGAGGCGAATCGCCCCTCAGAGTCTGAATCTGAGGACAGAATCTTGCAGGGAAGGTTTTTGTTAATAAGGATTATTACCCCAGCTTTCCGACCACTTGAGTCAGAGCCGAGGACTGTGCCTACCCAGAGTTTCCGCAGACGCGGGAAGTCGGGGGTGGACAGATGGGTTTCCTGAAGGAGGGCGATGTCGGTCTTGAGCCTTTTAAGGTGGCGCAGAACTTTCATCCTCTTATTGGGGGAGCGGAGCCCTTTGACATTCCAGGAGACTATTCTCATGTTGGGAAGACTAACAATGGGGTGTGAGCAGGACGTGGAGGCGAGGAGAATGGGAGCATGGAGCATTGTAGAAGTGGGGTGCAAGGACAGCAGGTGTAGTGGTGGTTTGCTGTGAGAGAGAGCGGAGGTGGTAACGGATCCCTAAAAATGGGCGGAGGGTTGAGAAACAGGGAGGGGGAGATGAGGGGAGGGTGATGGGGGCAAACAAGGTGAACAACAACATTTGGGAGCTTCACTTTTTTCCGCATGGAGCCACTGAATAGGCCAACTCCCAACGCAGGGCTCTCAATGCAGCACTTCACCCGCAGCGACCGATGGGGGGGGTGTAAGCAGCAGGAGCAATGCGTGAGGGGGGGGGGGGGAGGAGCTAGACAGGTATCCTTGCGGAAGAATGGAAAGGCCTACACATGGTATATAAACGTATATGACAACATAATATTAAGGCACAAGTAGAGCTAAAACAACTATTACCGATTGTGCAAGAGAACATAAAACAATGTGAAATAAAACAGTGTGAAATAAAATGGCATTTAGGAGCATAAGAGAAAAGAAAAGGAGACAAACTGGCATAACATCATAATAGCATTAGGCCTACCGTGGTCCCCCGGGTGAAGGGGGAGGCACGCTGAAGGAGAGGGGCCCAGGAGTGGTCCTGGACGGTTAATGCGCAGCAGTACTGCACCGGGATGGTGTGACCATCCAGAAGAAAAAAAAAAGAAAAGGTTCAAGAAAAAAAAAAAAAGTTCAAGAGGATGAGGTGTGTTGTCGGTCGGATCCAGATGCCTTGAATCTTTTAGGAGAGTCCTTGCGTGGGCTTCCGTGTTCTAGGGCCCGGTTGGAAGGTGCCGCTCTGGGAGACTGGTTGTGGTGGGGGCTAGAGCGGTGGGACCTCAGGAAGGCCTCAGCTTCGGATGGGTCATGGAAGGAGAGCTGATCTCCGTTGGGTGCTCTGAGTCGAAGCACGGCCGGGAAAGCCAGAGTAAACTTGACTTGCATTCGGTGGAGCTCCGTGCAGATCTGCTGGAAAGCCTTCCTCCTCTTGGAGACGTCCACGGAGTAGTCCGCAAAGATCAGGATATTCATGCCGTCTATCTGGAGGGTCCTGGACTGCCTGAACTTCTGCAGGATGAGGGATTTTTCTGAATAGTTGAGATATTTGGCGATCACAGGACGAGGTGACTTGCGATCAGAGTTGAAAAGGCCCATGCGGTGGGCGCGCTCAACAGTGCAGGGGCCCGGCAGGCCCAGGGTTTCGGGGATGCGTCTGGAGCAGAGATCTGAAAGTGCCTGAGGTTGCAGCGATTCAGGGACGCCAATAAAGCGCAGATTGCTCCTCCTGGATCTGTTCTCAAGGTCGTCCAGTTTGTCTAGTATATACTTGTTCGTCTTGTCTTGCGCATGTTCAAAGGATTGGGCCTGGTAAAGATCCTCTTCTATATGTCCGATGCGATTCTCAGCCTCATTCAGCCTGGATGCATGCTCCCCTAGTTGAGCCTGGATTTTCTGTATCCCTGCATTGATGGCTTTTTCCACCGAGGTCGCTATCATGGGGGATAATAGAGCAGCCACGGCCTGGGCCATCAGCTCTATGTTGTGCATATCCCCCGCCTGTGGGGGAGGTGTGGAGATGTGAACAGTCTGAGGGGTAGTTGGAGGGGCTGGTGTTGCACTCACCTCCATTGCAGGCGCCGGATCCACGATCGGATCTACGATCGAATCCGTGTAGGCCAAAGCCGGGGCCTCGATTTGCGGCTGTCCCGTTCGCGCCGCAGCGGCGGCGTACGACCGCGCGCCGCTTTTTTCTAGAAATTTGTCCATCCTCGGGTGGAGGGGGGGGATGGCGGATGGTTAGCCCAGGGGTCGGTAGCGGGTTTGCTGGCTTTTACAGGCCGATTTAGGAGCCTGTGTGCGGGAGCTGATGGAGTGCACAGCTACTCCATGCGGCGCCGGAACCGGAAGTGTTCTGGAAGGGGTTCTGACAGACCCACTTTCTCCCAGCAGCCAATCAGAGGAGGATTTTCCCTCTGGACATGCTGGCGGGAGAGTATATCTGTGGCAGACGCCTGTGAGAAGGGAGCGACGTTCTACGCGGGGCCCACGTTCCAGGTGCGGCATCCACCTTCTGGGTGTGCGCATCCATGGGCCCCGTCATCGAGGCCTGCCTGGCTGAAGCTATGCACCAAGCGGAGCTTCACCCTGACAGAGGTTATCTGCGAGGCCTAGGCGAACCACCGGGGATCCGGTCATCACTACATGACAGGTACAATTCAACTATCCTCTGATGACTCTAGAGAAGTAACTTACTGGGAGGATCCATTAGTTCTACCCCTTTGAAAAGTATGGAAATTCCTCAGGCCTGTGGCAGAGGCCCTAATTCCTCCCAGTGACTATTGCAAGTGACCTTTCGGCTGCCAGGCCCAAGTTAGACGCCTGTCCGGGGCGCTTTACCCACTCTGACGGGAGTGGCGACTTTTAAGTGTGACTGTACTGAGAGCAAGCTGCTCTCTATGATATCCAAGGCCTGATACTGCAGTTTTCCTCCGCTCATCAACCTTTCTCTATAGTGTGCCATGTTGATGTTGGCCATGTTGGGCCTTGGAATAAAACTTTGAAAACGCACTCTGATGTCTGGACACTCGCCTTATTCACTTTCCACAAGTATTCAGCCCTAGACAGGTGTAATTGGTAACTTAATACGCCGACCTCGAAATCAACCAGCGGCTCTTTCGAGGGTGAGCGCTACACATGTTTGCTTTTGGTGTTTAATGCTGCTATAATACCGCTTTAATGCAGATTACCAGTAGTCTTGGGTTCTCAACCCAAGACAGGAGCCACCAGCAAAAGGGACACTTCTCCTTCAATGCAAATGCCATCCCTAGTGATAAAAAAAAAAAAAAACAATGTAACCAAATTTGGGCTCAAAAGACTATAACATAACAATTTTATAAACAGGGTAGACTACTAGATTTAATTTTGCTTTGCAAAATGATGCATTATGCAGCGCTACATATACTGCACATTAGTTTACATCCACAGCTTGTTTGAAAGGCGGAAATAATGGGTAGCAGAAATCAAATTTAAAAGGCATATGGAAGTGCTTTCAATAATGACTTCCATCATCATCAATACTCCCACTGTAAGCAAGTTGTTCATTTTAAATTGCTATAGGTCATTTCTGTCTGTATGTAATCTCAGAGCTGAGGAAAGAGGGTGCTGGTGCTCCTTAACATGTTGAAATCTTTACAGAAATTTGATAAGGTTTGTTGAAACACATTGGT
Source organism: Rana kukunoris (assembly GCA_029574335.1). Taxonomy (NCBI): domain Eukaryota; kingdom Metazoa; phylum Chordata; class Amphibia; order Anura; family Ranidae; genus Rana; species Rana kukunoris. The sequence continues at coordinate 29,014,768 of CM056059.1, read as the reverse complement.
TAGAAATGCAGAACATACAGGTCCGTTCATTCTGACATAGAACATAATGTATTCACTAAAGCTGAACTCGAAGGGCCGGATTCAGATACATTTCATGTACCTTCCGGCGGCGTAGCGTATGGTGTTTACGCTACACCGCCGCAAATATTATGAGCAAGTGCCTTATTCAGAAAGCACTTGCTCCATAATATGCGGCGGCGTAGCATAAAGTGCACGGCGCAAGGCCGCGCAATTCAAATTTCTGAAGTGGGGGCGTGATTCAAGTAAATGAATCATGACCCCACGTAATTGACGTTTTTTTGGACGGTGCATGCGCAGTTTGTGGACGTTCCCAGTGCGAATGCAGGAAATCACAACTCTTTTTGTCAATGTAAACGACGTGAACGTAACTAACGTCGAGCCCCATTCCCGAATGATTTACGCAAACGACGTAACCGACGTACAATTCAACGCTGTCCCGATGTCCATACTTAACATTGGCTATGCCTCCTATAGCAGGGGTAACCTTACGCCGCTATAACACTAAAGCAAATGACGTAAACTGCGGCGGCCAGCCGCAAGTACGTTCGGGAATCGCCGTAAATCCCTCATTTACATATTCGATGCGTAAAACGACGGAAGCGCCACCTAGCGGCCAGCGTAAAAACTGCAACTAACATACGACGGTGTAACAGAATTACGCCGCTCGTATATTAGTAGAATTCCAGCGTATCTTCTTTTCTGAATAGCAAAAAAAGATATGCCGGCTATTCTTAGTATTTACGCAGCATATCTCTGGATACGCTGCCGTAAATACGTTCTGAATCCAGCCCTAAATGCACAACTGAAATGCACACATATGAGATTTACTGCTCGATAATAGGTTTATTCATTCCGCCTAACCAGTCTTGTGACCTATGCACACCAGCCACACTGCATAACAAGGTCCTTGACTTCTCTGCAAAACAGAGTAAAGCAATACAGACTACTGTATTTATTGGCATATAACACTCACTTTTTTACCCTGAAAATAGAGGGTAAACTGTGCCAGGTGGCTGTAGAATGTTTTTTTCCTGAAACGTCTCTTCTAAAGTTAGGGTGCATGTTATACGCCGATAAATACGGTAATCTGAGCACCTACCCAAAATACATATAAAACAGATGTAGGTTTTCTGTTTTAAATGATAAAATAATTGTCAGACTACCTGAACAACCCATTAACCCGTACCCATGTGTTCGTCTCACCCCTTAACCATAAAATAAAGACTCGGACAACATGTTATCCTTGAATGGACGTAGGGGTCGGCCACAGATTTTTTTTTTTTTCTTTAACCATAAAACATCTGTAAACCTTTAGTACCATCTCATGGTAAGATTACAAGGGGGAAGCAACCAGCCAGCCGCCGGCCTAAACCGACGGGCATAATAGCCTTCCCCCGTTCCTTCATTAATATTACCGCCAGCTGTGACTTAACAATAAATATCTCACATCATAACGTGAACAAACAATGCCTGTAAAACCAAAACCTTAAAATTGTAATGAAATACAGCAATAACCACCGTCATAACTCCTCAGTACAAAACTCGCTTGACCAATTTTTTTTTTTTTTTTTTTTTCTATAACTTTATTACATTCGATCCTCTTTTTTTTTTTTTTTTTATAAACACCTGAAACTGTGTAATAAAACGGGAAACAAGGGCGGGAGGGTGGGAGCTCACTTGCTGGGAGGCTGCTGCGGGTAAGAGGAAGAAGGTGGGAGGAAAACCCACCTTGAAGCCTTGGTCACATGCCCACCCCAAATACCTCCCCCCTGGGCATCTTTAATTGGCTCTATCTGTCAGAGCACCACCCTCCCAGAGGGAGGGGGAAGGAGGGGGGAACTCAAGAGGGGAGAGACTCATTTAACCCCTTTCCTGACTGTCCCATCTCCTCAGCTAGTCCGTGGCACCTAGCCCTATTTGGGCCGGTGCCAACCAGACTACCTGAACAACCCATTAACCCGTACCCATGTGTTCGTCTCACCCCTTAACCATAAAATAAAGACTCGGACAACATGTTATCCTTGAATGGACGTAGGGGTCGGCCACAGCTTTATTTTTTTCTTTAACCATAAAACATCTGTAAACCTTTAGTACCATCTCATAGTAAGATTACAAGGGGGAAGCACCAGCCAGCCGCCGGCCTAAACCGACGGGCATAATAGCCTTCCCCCGTTCCTTCATTAATATTACCGCCACAGGAGGAGCACAGCCCCTCAAACTGGGCTCCGACCCCCACCCATAATGTAAAGGGCCTGTTCAATGCCATCCTGAAGGCCAGACAAAAAGATATCGAGCCCGATATTATTAAGATGGACCCCATCCTGACCCATGAGCCGCCTATTGTCCCCTTCCAGCTGCCTGTGCCTCACCACTACCCCTGACCTGGCCCTGACGTACCGGGACATGCGGGCGTTAATTGTTCTGCGAGCTCTCTCAATTGCAGCCGCATCCCTATCCTCCTGCCAGGTGACCCGAGGGACAATTTCGGACCAAACCAACATGATTTCCGAAAAAAGAAAAACCATTCTCTCCAAATCCATTCTCATTAGGGTAATGATCTCCGGAACCCGCAGGGAGCGAATATCGTTCCCCCCTGCATGGATTACCAACACCACCGGCGACCGAGATACTCCGCCAATCTGAAAGGCTTCCATCAATATCCGAGACCACGAGAGACCCCCAATACCTCTCCAATGAACCTCCACTGGAAATCCCAGGGACCTGCCGCCCGGCCGACAGATGGCCCTCTGCGCGGCCCGATGGATATATGAATGGCCCAGAATGTGCACCACCGGCGCACGAGGACCTGAAAAAGGGGGAAAATTCATTATAGCAGCAATTCCGGGCGAACATAACCTGCATAGCACCCCGACTTCCACCGACCAATTCTTTGAATGTCACCCATTGCTAGCCCGGCCCTAGCCGCTTCCGTAGCAGCACCAATTCTGAATGAATGTGTGCCAAAATCGTTCGCTGAAAACCCGGCAGCCACAAGGCAGCGTTTGAAAACCGAACTGAACTGGTACCGTGTAAGGGGGGCCCCCGAAGCATGCACCAAAAACTTTTCCCCACCAGGACTCACCTTTAGGAACTCTGTTACCATTGCAACTGGACAAAGTGTGCCCCCCACTGCCCCAAGGCGCGACCAAGAACCTTTTCCCAGCTGGTCCGTTTTAGACCTTCTCACCCGAACCTGCAACACACCGTTAGTCAGTAGGACGTCATCCCTGAAAAGGCCCCCAGGACCCGTAGTCGCGGACGCCACTAGCTCGCTTATCCGTAACTCTCCGAAAAAAGCCAGGCAAAACGCAGTAGAAAAAAGAAGCCCTTCGTAAGGAGAGGAACACACCGTAACCGTAGCCCCGACAAGGGAGTTCAGCAAGGCAAAGGAAACCGGACGCCTAGCGTCCTTTTTCCCGTGCCTTTTCCGCCAACCCTTTAATGCCTGCAGGATACCGAAATGCTTCGTGCAGTCCTGCCACCCGTGCAGCTTTAAGTGAAAACCAACCCCCCCCATGCGGCGTTGAGCCACCGCGGCGGAACAACCAGAAAGCTCCAAATTCAACAAATAGTCCACCGTAACCTGAAAACGTAAATTCCCACAGGAAGCCACGTCCCTGCCGCCCGCCACCCCCAACCAGGCATTCCACGCCTTACCATGATTGGACCAGGTAGCCGGAGTCACCGAAGCAGCAATGAGGGGCATCAAAGTCCTGACACCAGGGTCCATAGGGACTTCGGGCAAGGCAGGCCTTCCTGATCCGCACCCGGGCAAAGAGACCGGAACTCCTGGAAACGAGAACGAGACAATAAGTCAGCGATAACGTTATCAACACCTGGGACATGACGAGATCTGAACCAGATATTATTCTCCAGGCATCTGAGCACCAGATGACGGAGTAGGGCCAACACCGGCAGCGAAGAGGAAGACAGACCGTTGATGCAATGCACCACACTGCTATTGTCGGTCCAGAAGCATACCTTCTTGTCCCTGAGCTGCTCCCCCCAAAGTTCAACCGCCACGACGATGGGAAAAAGCTCAAGGAGAGTCAGGTTGCGACATAACCCCTGCACCTGCCACTCTAGTGGCCATGATTCCGCGCTCCAGCTCGCCCCGAGAATCGCGCCGTACCCTCCCGAACCAGCCGCATCAGTGAAAAGAGACAATTCCTGATTGCCTATTTCGACCGACAGGAAACACGTGCGCCCGTTGTATGTGCCCAAAAGACGCCGCCACACTGACAGGTCCGCTTTTAGGGAACAAGTCAGTCGGATGCGATTGCCGCAGAGTAACTTTTTGAACTTCACAAAACCCCTCGATCAAGCCTAATAGCTTTCCGAGCTTATCTGCTGGCAACCAAAAGACCATCTCAAGGGAATCGATTTCAATGCCCAGAAAGGACAGCCTGGTGGTTGGGCCCTCCGTTTTTTCTGCGCAAAGCGGAACCCCGAACCTGCTCATCGCAGCACAGAAAAAATCCAGCAAAAATTGACACTGAGAAGATTCGGCCGGGGCTACTATCAGAAAATCATCCAAATAATGAATAATGGATCTACAACCCGTTGCACATCGTACCACCCATTCCAAAAGGAACTGAACATTTCGAAATAGTGGCACGATATGGAACAGCCCATAGGCAAACAAGTGTTATAATAGAAGAGGCCATCCACACAGCAACCCAGAAGGTGGTAGCAATCCGGGTGCACCGGCAGCCGATTCAATGTCAGTTTTAGCCATCATGGCACCTCTGCCGGCCCGACGGACCAACAACACAGCCTTATCGAAGGAGACATAGGAAACAGACGCCTCATCCTTTGAGATGCCGTCGTTAACCGATGAGCCCCTGGGATAAGATAAATGGTGAATTAACCGAAACTTACCGCTCTCCTTCTTGGGGACCACTCCCAAAGGAGAAACCCTCAAGTTAGGAAATGGTGGGGATGAAAACGGACCCTCAATGCGACCCAAATTAACCTCTTTACTAACCTTGTCCCGCAGGGCATCCGGGTAAAGCGCAGCCGATTGCAAATTGCCAGCCAGTTGGTGCGAATCTGAGGGAATGAAGGGGATAAGAAAACCGTACAAAAAACCTATGCGCAACTGCTCAGCCTCCGACCTATTGGGGTAACGCTCTAGCCAGGGGAGCATCTCTTCCACGCTCACCGGCGTCTATCCCTTCAACAGGCCCTGTACCCCTATGCACCGGTTTTGCGCCGCGGGGGCAGCGAACTGCCCCGTGGGCGCCACCACAAGAGGAGCACTCGTGCTTGAACTTGCACAACCCGAAGAACTTGCAATGACCATCGTTAAAGAGCCAGCATGTTCCGGGTCTCTTTGTGGCCGCTGCGCCCTGCTGACTTGCTGAGGAGGCAGCGGCCCCGCCAAGAAAGGGAGTCTGTCTCTGCGCCATCATAAGCCGCAGCCAGACATCCGTCGCCTTGCAGCCCCAACCCACCTCGGGTTGCAACGCCAAGCGTCTTCTGAACTCTTCGTCATATTTCCACCAAGCGCTGCCGCCATGGGACTTATAGGCGTTGTATACTGAGTCCAAATAGACGAAGAGCTCCGAACAGCGCTCGGGGTGTTTTTCCCCCATAATACCACCCAGCACGGCAAAAGCCTGCAACCAGTTACCTATCGTCCTGGCAATCCGGGGCCTACGCTCAAATGACCTGTCAGTATAGGGCTTGCGCTCCTTATCAATGGTATGCTGATCAGCTGAAACCAAAGACCATATATCTATGTACTTATTTTCCCAAATTTTTTGTTTGATGTCTTCAGTAACGTGTGATCCTAACGGGCTAATCCCACAGAAAAAGGACTCCTTGTGTACACCGGCCCTTGGCGGAGACAGAGGACGCCTGCCCGCAGGAGGCGTAACCGCCCCCTGGGAGCCGGGCTCCAGCTGCGACAATAATGCTTTTAAAGCCGGTACCAAAGCATGCGTCCCACCCCCGGCCCCCCAGGCCCCTGCGAAGTCAAACTCACCAGTTACTGCCGAAGATGGAGGAGGAGGAGGGATCACTGGAGGTATCGCAGCTGACAATCCCGAAGGAGCGGATGTGGGAACAGGCGGAAGGAAAACCGGCACTGACGATGGAGCCACCGAAACCGTCGTGGCCACGGGAGCCACAGAGGAAGCAGGCACGCCGGACGGCTGGTCCGCGTGAGAAGGCCGCCTGGAGCGCCTCGATGAACCCTGTCTAGACCTAAGCCGACCCTCGCGGCCCCTGGATCGGCTCCTGGAGGAGCTGCCAGAGGAGGATGGTGACCCCCAGCGGGAGGATCTGGATCTACGCCAGTGTCTGCTGTGACGCCTAGGGGATCTACGGCGACGGCTTCTGCTGTACCGCCCATGACGCCCAGAACTATGCGAAGAGGACCTGGAGTCCGACCGCATGACCCGTCTACGGGACCGATCGCTCCTGAAACTCGCAGGAGGGGGGGGTGGGCGATGGGGGGGGACAGCGGAGGTGTTCAGGTGAGAAGGACACACTATAGCTTCCCCAGCATCCACAGGTGCCTGGGGGGGGGGGGTTGCGAGCGGCATGGGCAGGATGGGCTTGCACATTCACTGCTAAGTGGGGGCAGGGGCAGTGGGGGCAGGGGCGGAGGGGATGTCTGCAGCTAAGCCAGCCTCCTCGCTACTCGAGGAGCTGGAAACATGCACATTAGCATTACCCATGATGGAGTACAGGGAGGGGGAGAGGCACACACTCTGTGCAGACACACGAGGAGCAGAAGAGAAAGGGGGCGGGGCTACCGCGGCAGCCCGCGATTTGGCCCCGCCCCTTCCCCCCCCTTTCCAGCAACAGATACAACGGTGCCTCTGCGCCGCTGTGAAGCCTTAGGGGGACTGGGACTCAGCCTTACAGGCGGTCGGGTGGCCCTTCGAGGGGCCCGCCGACCCCTTACCTGGTCATCCACAGTTGGGCACGGCGAGGGGAACGGTCCAGGCACCCCCAGGTCGGCGGCGATGCGAGCCAGGAAGCCTCCATCGGACCGCATCCGCTCCCGGATCAAACCCAGCAGGTCTTCAGCCATGACACAGCCAAGGAAGGTAAGGAGCTCACTTGCTGGGAGGCTGCTGCGGGTAAGAGGAAGAAGGTGGGAGGGAAACCCACCTTGAAGCCTTGGTCACATGCCCACCCCAAATACCTCCCCCCTGGGCATCTTTAATTGGCTCTATCTGTCAGAGCACCACCCTCCCAGAGGGAGGGGGAAGGAGGGGGGAACTCAAGAGGGGAGAGACTCATTTAACCCCTTTCCTGACTGTCCCATCTCCTCAGCTAGTCCGTGGCACCTAGCCCTATTTGGGCCGGTGCCAACCATTCTGATAAGTCAGCCTTGTTTACATGTCTCTTCCACAGTACACAGCCAGACAGATAACACCCTTTGGGCTTGTTTAGACTTGTGGTTGGGGGATGTACAAACTTGCAGCTGAGGCGCATTTATTGTAAAATAAATGCAATAAATGTTGGCCGGGAATTATAATGTACAAACATCAGTGTCGTGTGCAAGCCATTGGCTCCCACTGTTGTCAATCAGAGCCAGTGATAAGAAGGGGGGGGGGGCGTGGTTTGGGAGAGAGCCTGTACAAGTCCCCCCATAGAACGCAGCTTTATTTGGGGGCACTCACTGAAGAGATGAAGACAAAAGCGCAGGCGGGGGACCAGAGAAGAGGAGGATCTGGGCTGCTCTGTGCAAAATCATTGCACAGAGCAAGTAAGTATAACATGGTTGTTATGTTAAAAGAAGAAAACCTAAAGCTTTACAATCACTTTAAGCTGCAAAGGCAACAGACTGGGGTATTTAGTTTGCTGTAGTGCTGCCAAATGCGACCGATTTACAGGTGTCAACACTGCCTTAGTTCTTTGTCTAGCAAATCAGCTTCCTTTGCATGCATTGCAAAGGGGTTTCTGAGTGGCAATGCCAAAACGAGTAACCTCCTGCGATCACAATGCAGCAGGACAGCCTCTTGGCACAGGACCCGAAAGCTAGTGGCAATCACTGTAGCAGTGGTGCATATTATAGCGATTTTTAGCTTCAATGTGGGTTCTACAATTCTAGCACATAAATACTTTGGGCCAAGCTTAGCCAATCTAACTGTGTAAAAACTTCAGCTTAAGGAAGTCAATGGGGAGGATGTTGTCTATGCCCAGGAAAGACCTGAGGTGGTCCTTTTGGGCTCGTTATATAGATGACATCCTCCTCCTATGGAATGGCGACCAGGAGTCCCTGCACAGCTTCATGGCACTTTCAAACGCTAATGACAGAGGTATTTCTCTGTCGTATGAGGCTAGCAGTGAAAGCATACACTTTTTGGATCTAGAAATAGCCATCAAAGAGATTAAAACTTTCTTTCTTCAAACCTACTGACCATGTATATCAAGACGGATAGTTGTTACCATAATGCATGGTTGAAGTCAGTTTTTCAAGCATTACACAAAAGATTAGCTCCAAATGTTATAGACCCTTCAATTAGGATGATGTCTTTCCATGACCTGAAGGGTTTTTATCCATGTTGCAAACTGTCATGAACCACACATATCAGATGAAACACTTTACTACTTATAGTATATTTACTTGTCCAAGTAAAAAACAATACGTTAGACATACTCAGGGCCGTCTCTACCTTAGGGCAAACAGGGGCAGCTGCCCAGGGCCCTGTCACTGTTGGGGGCCCAAAGCAACCCCCCTTTTTTTTTTTAGGGGTCCGGAGGTCCCCAGGGGCCCGGAGGCCCCCAGGGCCCAAGATGGCAACCCCCCTTTTTTTTATTTATTTTTAAATAAAAAAATATATTTATTTTATATATTTTTATTTTATTTTTTATTAAAGGGCCAATTTTTTTAAATATATAATATAAATGTTAATATTATTAAAGGACCCAGAGGTCCCCAGGGCCCTGGATGGCAACCCCCCTTTTTTTATAATTTTTTTTATATTTTATTTCTTTTTTTTTTCTTTTTATTTCTTTTTATTTATATATATATATATATATATATATATATATATATATATATATATATATATATATATATATATATATATATATATATATATATAAATAAAAATAAATAAAAAGAAAAAAAAAAGAAATATAATTAAAGGGCTCAGAGGTCCCCAGGGCCCCATGTGGCAAACACCCTTTTTTATTTTTTTTATAAATGTTTATTTTTTTATTTTTGTTTATATATTTTTTTTATTAAAGGACCCATAGGTTCCCAGGGCCCTGGATGGCAGCCACTTTTTTTTTATAAGAGTTTATTTTTAATATATTTTTTTTATTTTATTTTTTATTAAAGGGTCCAGAGGCAGTTCCCGGTCCCCCTTTCTCTGCTTCCTCTGCCCTTTTCCTCTATTTTCTGTTCCCCTACCTTCACTTTCTATTGTCTCACTTGCTCTCTAAATAAACTGAGAAAAAGCGGAGCCAACTGTCACTTGCGATTGCTGCAGTGCACAAGCGGGAGAAGGGAGGACTATGTCTGGCTGTAGCACACACACGCTCACTTGCACACGCCCGCACTAGGTCCCCATGGGATCTTAAAGACCATTATATTTACCCTAGACCCTACTGAGTTGTGTTATGGCCTCCTCTTTTTTTTTTTCCTTTTTATGTATGTATATGCTTGTCCTCCAACGTATTTACCCCTGCTTCCTGTATTTGTCTTCCCTTTCTTTTGAGTTCTGTAACTGACTTGTATATCTGATGACGTTATGACCCGTGAGGGTCGGTTGTTCTCTGCATTGAATAAATAAAAAAAAATAAAAAATAAAAATAAAAAATAAAAATAAAGGGTCCAGAGGTCCCGGATGGCAACACCCCCTTTTTTTATATATATTTTTCTTTATTAAATCTTTTTTTTGTAAAGGGCCTCCCGCTTCTAAATTTGCGGCAGCCCCGCCCCCCGCGTCTCAATTTAAGGGGGCAGCACCCCCCCCGTTCTCTGCTCCAGGGGGCCCATGCCTGAAGCTGTGTAAGGGGCCCCATAATTCCTGATGGCGGCCCTGCCGCCCGTTAAGCCCCTGTGCTGCCCACAAATCAGGCTGAAAATCATCAGCGGCATGCAGCCAGGTGACAGTACTGCTTCCCTTCCCAGTGTTTTAAAATGTACAGAACACCTGGCTTCCCTTTAGACGTGCACTTCTCCCTTCCTGCCACTGGGTGCTGCTTGTATATAAAAGTGAATTAGAATGTGATTTTATAACATCCCCAGTTTGCTCCTCCCGATGCGGCTGAGTTCTTCATGTCCTGCTCCTCAATGTATGTCACTGTTTGCTAATCTATATTGTAAATAGAAGTTTTCTGTAGAGTGTGCCCAAAGTCTTTATAATATTTGATGATTCACTGCAGGTCTGGTCAGTGTTTTAAAAAGTTCCTGTATTTTACTGCTTTAGCACCATGGGACCCCAGGCCATGCCATGTGTAAAATAGAGGAACTCTTTAAGTCACAGACCAGACCTGCAGTCCAGGCTGAGTAAGGCCTCAGAGCACATGGCATTACTGTCTGTATTTAACTGCTTGATGGGCTTATTTTGGGCCTGACTGGTTCACATGTATGCGTTTTGGCGGCCCACATTTGCGCAGGCACAGCAGCCCATTCATTTGATGCCTCATGTAATAAGCTGAGCACACGGCACACCTATGCCCATCAAGCAATGAAATACAGCACTGTCTGTCCATTCTGCTGTCTGCTGTGACTTATCTGCAGTTCCCGCACTGTCAAACTTGCTGCCTTTTTAGACGTTTAGGTCACGCTTTTAAAAACACAGTGCGTTTGTGTGTGCAAGAACTGCAGGTAAGTAGCATGGTGCAAAAGCAGAATGGATTTCAAGGCAACTGATTTTTAAAATGCTGAATGCACCTTTTTTCTGCAGGAAACAAAGGCATGGTAGCACATTCAAATCAATGGGCTGCTGTGCCTGCACAAATGAGGGCCGCCAAAACACATACATGTGAACCAGCCAGGCCCAAAATAAGCTGAAGCCGGGCCCAAAAAAATTGTTTGCCCAGGGCCCAAACCATATTAAAGACGGCCCTGGACATACTATACATCCATTTTCTGTAAGGGTTAATGAACATACAGCCATTAGCCAACATAAAAAAAGGATCTATCAACCATAATGTCCTAAACATTACCATAACAAAAACCCTAAGGCCCCTTTCACACCTGCGGACTGTATGTCCGCTTTTTCATCCATCCGTGTGCGGATGAAAAAGGGACATACATTCGTCCCTATGAGATTGCGGGTGTCAGCGGATGAACATCTGCTGACACCCGATCTCGCCCGCTTCTGCATTCCTCCGATTCTGCAGAAGGAGGAAAACCCTATTTTTTCTTCTGTCTGCGGATCGGATGGGTGAACAAGGAACAGCCGGTCCATGTTCATCCGATCCCCCCCATAGGAGAGAGCGGAGAAAAAGACACGGCGGTCCCTGCACAGTGTGCGGGGACCGCCCTGTCATCCGCCGACTCAGTGGGGATTAACGGAGAGATCCCCGCTAAGCAAGCGGAGGTTCATGGGCGGATAATTACTGAACCGCCCCTTGTGAAAGGGCTCTTAGGGTACCTGATTTGTTTTTATTGATAAATATATTTTTTCTGCGGAGGGGATGTTCAAACATTAGGGCTGTATAACATTTAGAAACTTTTTGGATCTATGAACTCAAATCGTATTGACCGTATGGCATGAAAGTCGAATGGGATATTAATGCTTTTATCAATACTTCTTGATTGTATATATCCATTTTCATCTACAGTCTCCCATTTGCATTACTAATTGAGTAGCACGTCATATTGGTTTTAATTTTAATTCTATTTTTCTATCAACCACTTTTATCTGTTAATATACTGTATATTAATTTATTATATTTATTGTTTACATACATAGGGCCAGATTCAGCAACACTTGCGCTAGAGTATTTCGATATGCGCCGCGTAACTGTGAAGATGCGCCGTCGTTTCTATGTGCCCGTACCCACCAAACTAGATGCACCCAATAACGGGTCATTTGCGACCGGCGGAACGTTCCGACGCCAGAGTATCGTCAGCGCTTAATTTCGCTGGGCGCATCAGTCGCGCCTATTGATTTCCCCTGCAAATATGCAAATGAGGGATTTTTCCCAATTCACGAACGGATTAGCACCATACGCTGGCTACATGCGCCGCGCGTATCTCGTCCGTCCGGCGCAAAGTTATTTCTACAAAAGGCTGCTTTATCTTTACTCCAGACGGTCACAGGTCAGCAGGAGAGCAGCTACAGCAGCGTTACCGACGATAACAGCTAGCTGAGCACCCCCACTTGCAGGACAACACCTCTGTCCATGCTTGTCTGTCAAATTTTACAGCCATGGAGGAAGACATCATAGGTCTCCATAGCCGAGATGACGGCTGACAGCTCCTGGCCATTAAAGTTCAGCTTTCTCCTGTGTGTTTGCGGGGAACGGGAGCAGTCATCTCAGAACAAAAGTAACATCACTGCGGGGAGGGGGAGCAGGATATACTTTAGTGCCGGAATGGCGCTTCTACGGGCGCATTTAAACGCCCAACGGAAGGCATTGCACTGACGTTTCCCGTGAAGTGGTGCCGACGGAAGTTGTGAGCATGCGCACAAAGGGGGCGAGTGGAGCCTCACTCACTGCGCATGCTCCGTGGTTGATGCGCTGAACGTAAGCCTCTGCGCTGGGCTCCGCCCATCATTTACATATGATCACACCCACTTCCCCTTGCGTCGGGTTACGCCAGCGCATTATCGTTACTCTGGCGCAAGTTTACGCGCAACTGCTATGTGAATAACAGTACTTGCGCTGAAAGGGTCTTCAGAGTAACGTAAATGAGAAGCGTTACTCTGGAGCAAAGATGCTCTGATCTACCTGAATCTGGCCCATAATATTAATTCATATATACTTTTTGGGGTTTTTGAGTTACTGGCAATGTAATGTTTATATGTTCACTAGCCGACCCAGAGCGAGGCTTGGTCCGCCCTACTTTGACTCGCTGATGTTGGATTGGTTTTCTAGTCCATAGAGAGTCTTGGATTGTACTTCAAGGATCCGCTCGGGTCTTGTTGATTATTGCTGGTTCGTATGCACATAGGGGTCAATTCACAAAGAGAAACATTATTGGTTTTCTTCAGTTGTTAAATTAGCACTCCTTATTTAACGCTAGCAAACATGGTATTCACGAAAGCTATAATCGTTATTCAACATAGTCGTTATGGTTTTCAACTGACTCGTTATCCAATCGTTATGCTAACTACTCGAGAGTTATTTTAACGTCCCAAATCGTAATAATAACGTCTAAGATTGTTAAATAATGCTGGAGAGATGCATTCTGGGAGCAGAAGGGGAGGAGAACAGCTGCATGTGGAAAAGAGCAGATCATAGGTGTGCGCAGCCTATTGGATTAGGGTGTGCACCCCAAATCAAATCAAATGGTACCAATCACTGTGTTCATTCAGAAAGGTAAGGGGCTGGTAAATGACACTACCACTTCACCCACTCATCCTGAAACATCATCTGTGTGTGCTTGGAGCAGCAGATGGCAGGAGAGGAGGGAAGCCGGTAGTGCTCGCCTATGGAGCAGATACAGAGAGAGAGAGAGAGAGAGAGACACAAGCAAGACACATGTGAAGATTGAGCATGTAAAGTGCAAAACTTCTTGTGTGTGTTTTTCTAAAGCCATGTGTATTTCCTCATACAGAGAATAAATCAAGTGAGATGATAATCGGAATTTAGCTATCACCTGGGTTTCAGAAAAGTCATCCAAAATAGTATGTGAACGGAATACACGTTTATAAATCTGAACAACATTCTAACGTGTTCTTCTTCGCCTCTGGATAATTTTAAGTTCAAATAGAGCACGGTTCTATCTTGCCCAACACTACTAAAAACTTCACTACACTACAAAAATCGCCAAAAGCTTCCCCTAACAACAAAATATCGCCTGGGAAATGTCATAACGACACCCTGAGGGAGGTGTTAAATTAACGATCGATAACTGTCAAAAAAATCTTTGTGAATTGCACTTCTGTACATATTTAACGATTTGACTCTTTAAAATAACGATTTGACTCTTTAACCACTTAAGGACCGCCGCATGTACATTTAAGTCGGCAGAATGGCACCGACAGGCACATCAACGTATATATACGTTGGTGCCTTGAGGTGGGTCGGGGGTCCGATCTGGACCCCCCCCCCCCCCCCTGGTACATGCGGCGGTCCCCCGCTATTTGTTTTTGTCCGCCCCCTCTGGATCGCTCTCAGCCAATGCGCGCGCCCCCCCGCCCTGTCACTTCCTCCTCCTGTGTAAACACAGGAAGGAGGAAGCGATGTGATTTCTCCCTCGGCGGTTTTTTCAACCACCGCTGAGGAGAGATCACATCACAAGTAAGTCTGCACTAACACTACACTGACATACAGACACACAGGCACATTTAACCCCCTGTCACAGTGTCACTGAATGCAGTAATCATACATGTATGATTACTGTATTTAGTGTCAGTGTGACATTTAGTGTTACAAGCAGTTAGTGTTAGGTCCTGGGTAGCCCCCGTACCCCCCTAATAAAGTTTTAACCCCTTGATCACCACCCTAGTTAACCCTTTCACTCCCTATTGCCAGCATCACTAAGCGATCATTTTTCTGATCGCTGTATTAGTGTCGCTGTTCCCGCTAGGTAGCTAATTTTTTTTTTATTGCGATTTTTTTTTTTACTAAAGACATGTGGCTAAATAAATTTTGGCCTAAATGTTTGACTAAAATTTTGTTTATTGATTTGTCTTATAACAAAAAGTAAAAAATATTGTTTTTTTTTCAAAAATGTCGCTCTATTTTTGTATATAGCGCAAAAAAATAAAAATCGCAGAGACGATCAAATACCACCAAAAGAAATCTCTATTTGTGGGAAGAAAAGGACGCAAATTTTGTTTGGGAGCCACGTCGCACGACCGCGCAATTGTCTGTTAAAGCTACGCAGTGCCGAAATTGTAAAAACCCCTTGGGTCATTTAGCAGCGTATTGGTCCGGTCCTTAACCACTTAAGGACTGCCTACTGCACATTTACGTCGGCAGAATGGCACGGCTGGGCACATCAACGTATATATACGTTGATTTTAGTACCCAGCCGTGGGTCGCGGGTCCGAAGCTCCAGGACCGGGACCGCGGGATTCGCGGACCTGATCGCCGCTGCAGTGCAGCGATCCGTCCCTGGAGCGGAAGAACGGGGAGAGCCGTGTGTAAACACGGCTTCCCCGTGCTTCTCTGTGGCCGTAGCATCGATCGCGTCATCCCTGTAATAGGGGGACGCGATCGATGACGTCACACCTACAGCCACACCCCCCTACAGTTGTAAACACAACACATAGGTCACACATCCCCTACAGCGCCACCTGTGGTTAACTCCCAAACTGCAACTGTCATTTCCACAGTAAACAATGCAATTTAAATGCATTTTTTGTTGTGAAAATGACAATTGTCCCAAAAATGTGTCAAAATTGTCCGAAGTGTCTGCCATAATGTCGCAGTCACGAAAAAAATCGCTGATCGCCGCTATTAGTAGTAAAAAAAAAATAATTAATAAAAATGCAATAAAACAGGGAGCTGTGGTGGCTCAACGTGATTGGCACTGCGTTGACAAGCCATTCACCTCTGCAGCCAAGGGTTCGGATCCCGGTCTCGGCTACATGTGAATTGAGTTTGGTGGTCTCAGCCCGCCTCCCGGTGGGTGTGCTATGCAAGGTACGCCTGTGCTTAGTACGCCCACCCCCCCCCCCCCCAAAAACCACCACACTTGCACGCACACGAAATTGGTTTAAAAAACACACGCACTTTGGCCATGCGGTCTCTTAAAATAAAGAGAGGCGAAGGACCTACGGGGCTGGCTGGGTGGGCTAGGCCCCCTCACTCCCTCATAGGGGGAGTCCCTCTGCCCCATTGGGGTCCCTTTGGGCCCCAGTTGGGCTCCCAAGAGGAGCAGGTAGGGCGGGGTGAGTGGGAGGCCCCCCTTCACACCCGCCATTGCCACCAGGGGCATGGAGAAGGATGGCGAATGCCTCCGGGGGGAGGGTCTGCCTACTCCCAACTCCTGCAGTCCGGCTCCTCTCTCTCGAGTTCACGCACAAAAAATACACTTAAAAAAAAAAAAAAAAATGCAATAAAACTATCCCTTATATTGTAAACGCTATAAATTTTGCGAAAACCAACCGATAAACGTTTATTGCGATTTTTTTTACCAGAAATAGGTAGAAGAATACGTATCGGCCTAAACTGAGGAAAAAAAATGTTTTTTTATATATTTTTGGGGGATATTTATTATAGCAAAAAGTAAAAATTATTGCATTTTTTTTTAAATTGTGGCTCTATTTTTGTTTATAGCGCAAAAAATAAAAACCGCAGAGGTGATCAAATACCACCAGAAGAAAGCTCTATTTGTGGGGAAAAAAGGACGCCATTTTTGTTTGGGAGCCACGTCGCACGACCGCGCAATTGTCAGTTAAAACGACGCAGTGCCGAATCGCAAAAAGGGGCAAAGTCCTTTACCTGCATTTTGGTCCGGGTCTTAAGTGGTTAAGTGGTTAAAATAACGATCGAATCTTTAAATAAGGATCCACACCTTAAAATATCGGTTCTGTGTAGTGAAACGGTATTTGATGATTTTTCAAAGCGTTAAATCGTTTAGTAAATTGAACTAGCTTCAATAACGTGCACAATTGTTAAAATAACACCCGCAATCTGAAAATAAAGCTTTGTGAATTGACCCCATTGGGTCTGATTAGTCTGCTCTAAGTCATTGTTCCCCTTTTTTCTTTCAATGCTTATGTTATCACTACAAGAATATGTTTTTATTGATGCCCATTATCCCGGTATCTATGTACGTTTTCTACCTTTTAATAAAACCTGTGGCCAAACAGTATTACACAATGTGGAGGTCTCTTGTTTTTTATGGATGTCGGAGTTTATAAGTTTATAATTTGACAAGTGGCCCAGCTGGTGTGGAGAACCTTGCTGCCTACTTATGGATATCATACCTGAGGCTACCATCCTGACCATCAATACTACATAAAGATATAAACAGAAAATATGTTTTCTTGCGCTGGTGCAGATTGGTGGTAGTATTTCTTAATGGTGTATATGTGAAGAGATCATGAAAGCCCCATGAAAGCCCCCCTGCTGTTCAAACAAAGTGGCCATATATGTATCACAATTCGGCCACTCCCTACTGAACCAGTCAGATTTTTATCCATGTATGGCCAGGTTTGGGCTTATTTTCCACTAAAAGACGTGTCATCACGATAATATTCTCTACCTGGGACCTCTGTAGTGCCTGGTTTTGGCTCTTCTAGCTGCACCACCTGAAACGCTGAACAGCTACCTCTCTGGTCCCATGGACATTCCTGCTGGTTGAATGAGAAAAATTGACTCATCAATGGGCAGCCTAACTATTCTTAAAAATGTTCCCTCTCCACTCCTCCCACCTATCCTGCCTAACCTGTATAAAAAGATCTGTGTACTTACCGTACCTATTTTTATCTGCTTCAGTCCAGTCACATGATTCTGCAGCTCTGGCTCCTCTGTGTTAGTGAATGGCTGCTGCTGGGGAGAGGAGGGAGCGCCAACCACGATAACAGCTTGACAAAGGAAGCCTATAAGTGACATCACAGCACTCAGAATTCTCAGCTGTTGTTGAAGTCGGAACTGCAGCATCACATTAATGGACCAGAGAAAGATTAAAAATGGGTAAGTGCACTTTTTTTTATACAGGTTAGGCAGAATAGGTAGGAGGCAGGGGAGGGAACATTTAAAAAAAAAAGTTAGGCCTAATTCTGTTTTCATTTTTAAAGTGGAAGAAAAGCTTAAGGGGATGACATGCATTTAATAATTTGTGTTTTTTTTTTTTTTTTTACTGCTATTAAAGCGAATTTCTAGGTTTTGAATATTTAGTCCTTGTTGAAAGAAAATCGACTTATTTTTTTAAATACTGAGGGCCAGATTCAGGTACAATTGCCCTGGCGCAGATTATCAAAGATACACTACGCCACCGTATTTTACCTGGCTCTAAGACGAATTCAGGTAGATTTCGGCCCGTAAGGTACGGCGGCGTAGTGTATTTCTCGCGGCGGAATCTAAATACGCGATTAGGGGGCGTGAAGCATTTAAGCACTTTAGCCCCGGGCCTGTTTTTGAGATTCGGTGTTTACGAGACTAAAACATTTTTTTTTGCTATAAAATTACTTAAAACCCCCAAACATTATATATATTTTTTTTCTAACACCCTAGAGAATAAGATGGCGGTCATTGCAATACTTTTTGTTACACCGTATTTGCGCAGCGGTCTTACAAGCGCACTTTTTTTGGAAAAAATTCACTTTTTTAAATAAAAAAATAAGACAACAATAAATTTGGCCCAATTTTTTTACATATTGTGAAAGATAATGTTACGCCGAGTAAAATGATACCCAACATGTCACGCTTAAAAATTGCGCCCGCTCGTGGCATGGCGTCAAACTTTTACCCTTAAAAATCTCGATAGGCGATGTTTAAAAAATTCTACAGGTTGCATTTTTTGAGATACAGAGGAGGTCTAGGGCTAGAATTATTGCTCTCGCTCTAACGATCGCGGCGATACCTCACTTGTGTGGTTTGAACACCGTTTTCATATGCGGGCGCTACTCGCGTATGTGTTCGCTTCTGCGCGCGAGCTCGTCGTGAAGGGGCGATTTAAATTTTTTTTTTTGTTGTTTTCGTATTTATTTGTATTTATTTTACCAATTTTTAACACTAAAATAAAAAAAATAAAAAAAATATCACTTTTATTCCTATTACAAGGAATGTAAACATCCCTTGTAATAGAAAAAAGCATGACAGGTCCTCTTAAATATGAGATCTGGGGTCAAAAAGACCTCAGATCTCATATTTAGGCTAAAATGCAAAAAAAATACCAAAAATGTTAAATGTCATTTTTCAAATGACATTTAAAAAAAAATGTCTCTTTAAGACGCTGTTTGGAACTGACGTTTGACGTCACTTCCGCCCAGCAGAGCTACGGGGATGGACGAGGAAAAATTTTTCCCTCACTCGCATCCCCGCTGAACAGACGAGCGCACCCGATCGCTTCCGCCCCTACCGACGGCTCCGGTAAGCGGCGGAGAGCGCGGGAGCGCAGCGGGAGGGGGGGGGGGACGCTCGCCCGCCACCGATAACGGCGATCTCGCGGCGATTCCGCCGCGGAGACCGCCATTATCGTTTACCCGACCGCCCACAGAAGAGATGGATATCTCGGTTGTGGCAGCAGCTGCTGCCGTTACCGAGATATCCATCTTCAAAGTGCCGACATATACCTGCGGTGGGCGGTCGGGAAGTGGTTAAATTAGGCGCGTCCCCGCAGCGATCGAACTGCACATGCTCCGTTCTGAAATTTCCCGCCGTACATTGCGCGAAATAACGTCGTTGAGTAGCGTCGTTTACGTACATTCCTATTCCCGGACGACTTACGCAAAAAATTAAAAATAAATTGAAATTCGACGCGGGAACGACGGCCATACTTAACATGGGCCGTCTAACTATAGACCAGCTAATAGCTGGTATAACTTTACGCAGCAAAAAGATGACTACAGATGCCGTAAGAGATTGCGAAGGACGATCGTAACGTCGTGGATCGCAGGAAAAAGCTAATTTGCATACCCCGACGCGGAAAACGACCCGAACTCCACCCAGCGGCCGCAAAAAGATTGCAGTGTAGATCTGAAGGCGTACGAAGACGTAAGCCTGTCGGATCGAAGCCCGAAGCCGCCGTATCATGGTTTGAGGATTCAAACTAATGATATGACGTGGGTAATTTGAAATTACTCCGGTCTATCAGGTCTAGACCGGAGTAATGGCTCTGTGAATCTGGCCCTGAATACTTTGCGAGCTTTAAGGCTCTGAAAATACAGTATGTTATTCACAGTGTACTATTTACCTTTTTATTTCCCTTCCTGTCTTTCCTGCTTGCAGTGATGAATTTTGGACAACTCTGGTTTTGGCAGATATCTTTTATAGTTGAGGTCATTTCGTCAAGTCCAAATATTGGTGCTGTAAAATCTTGACTTGGGAATTTTAATTAGTATCTGTGAAAGTCATAGAAAGTCAGAATTTATTTATCTCTAATTTTGTTTTCTCAGGTCAATGACCCAATAAAGGAAAGGATCGTCATGACAGCCAAGCCCAGAAGAAGTCAACAAATGCAGCTTAAATTTCTTCCCCAGGATACGTCTTTATAATTTCCATTAATAAGGTAATTATCCTGCTTTAGGAACTTTTAGGAATTAAAGTAGATGTAAATTAACCAATGACAGGGGTATACGGCCTACAGCCCACTTTGGGGGAATAAATCACATGAGGAATTGGCCAACCTCCAACAGGAACCCAGGTGGCGCTCCCTAAGAAAAACCCACCTCATGCATGTCTTTCATAACGGGAGACGGCTCTCTTTCCCATACCTGCAATCTGTTTGCACTGCCTTCCACATGCTAATCTACTACTTACAACAAAAGCACGCTGTTAAAGCACAAAGCGCCGTAGTAGAATGGGTACAATCTCCTACACCTATTTTGCACATACTTCAAAACGCAATGGAAACAAAGGGTATAATATCCCAATGCTATGGGATACCCTATTAAAACAGCGGCCCAGTGGGAGGAAGACTTGGGCCCTATTTTAGGAGATCAGTGGAAGGAGGCCCTTCAAGCTGTTAACACTTGTTCACTGAACGTATCACAGAAAGTATCCCAATTGTATATCTTGTTGAGATCACACTATACCCCAGTAAAAATTTATAAAATGGACAAACTACCAAACTCCTTGTGTGGCAAGTGTAAAATATGGTCAGGTGACCTGATACATCTCCTCTGCATTGCCCCAAACTCCATAGATATTGAAAGGGGGTCCTGGCCACACTTAACCAGGTATTCCAAACAAATGTCCCTCCTAATCCGCTATGTTGCCTTCTAGGCATATTGGAATCCCAAAGCAAATGATGAGGACAACCTTCACTAGAGCCTTATTCCAAGCTAGGAAAACTATACTTATGGGCTGGAAATCTGCCATTCCACAGACGGTCAAATCCTGGATTCAACGCATGGGTAACTTGCACAGATGAGGCTGCTCATGTGCCCATAGATACAGTGGTTGCCCGGGGGAACTGATTGGTTGAGAGATGTTTAACATTGTAGGGAAAATGCTGTGAAGATATGGCTGCCATTACACTGACAAGGGTTAGTATTGTATCACCATATGGAAATACACAATGTCTATGCCATACTATGAGTTTAAAGGGACCAGACAAGACAGCATCTTCGGGCAATGTATTGGTTTTATGTATGGAGCAATGAACAGTACATCAAGGCAGTAATAATGCCAAGTATCTGTATGTACAATAAGGCACTTTAGAGTTCCATTACAAGGCAGTCACTATGCAGAACTTATAAACATCAGCATGCTCGAAGAGTGCTCTTTAACAGGTCCTGTTGGCTGGAATATTGTAGCCTGTCAATAGGGGGCTGTGCTCATTATGTAGGATGCACAAATGCATCAGTCCAGTTGCAGGCTGGAACTGGATCCTTCCCCTCTCTCTAGTCAGCCAGTGTACCATGCTTATCAAGGTACTCTTCATGCAGTGTGCCAAAAGGGGCTATATGCAGCCTTTTGGGTCCAATATGGCTTCTCAAAGCTTGGGAGAACTCTAATCAATCACAGGCTTTACCAAGATGGCCACCGTGAGCCCAATTCAGAGGACAAATATGTCCTCAGTAAGGTGTCCCTAGCATCAGGGGTAAGCAGTGATCACCTATCTTTGTATTTACTTTGGGTACCAATCAGGAAGGGCGTGGGTGATAGACAGATTGTTGCCTCATTTACAGTGTTGTCTCCTGTTTGAGTGGTGCCACACAACACCACCTTCCTCCTACATGTGTAGCACAAACAAATGCCATTTTTAATACAAAATTGTAACTTTTTCATCCCTAGTTGTATCTCAGTGCTGCCAATCTTATACATTCCCTTTCTATCTACTATACATGCATTCCAGCAATAGGTGCTTGTCATTTTTAGGGCAGGTTTCCCATTGGTGGCAACAGCAGACTATGCTTGTGTGTGTTGAAAAAAAAAATGTAGTCTCCATTGAAAGAATTTGTAAGAGGATGACAAAGCAGGAGGACAATTCTGAGACAGGGACATAGCGTGGTCACCATATATCAGGAAGGATGTAACCAAAAATCTTCATGGCAGGATCGCTGGGTAATATTTTAATGAAAGATCAGAATATACTGCGGGTAATACAGTATAAGTATTGAACACGTCACCATTTCTCTAGTTACATGTAATAAAATGGAATGACACAGGGGAAAAGTATTGAACACGCTAACTAAAATGTATTTAATACTGTACAAATTCCTTTGTTGGTAATGACAGCTCAAAAAGGAGAAACTAGTCTCATGAATTAATCAGGTGTGATTTTTTTCTTGATATTTTGAAGGTTCCGTGGACCTCTTCTATGAACTCTGAACTTTAGTTTTTTCCATAAATGTTCTATTGGATTCAAGTCAGATTGGCTGGGCCCAGGGGAGGGCTGGGGGGCAAGTCTGGTCAAGTGGCCCATAGAGTGTGGAAAAGTAATGGATAGAGGAAAACAGTCTAAGATTTTTCATGATCACAAGAGTCTGCACAGAAGCTCCCCTTACATCAGAGTCCACACAGAGGCCCCCTTACATCAGAGTCCGCACAGAGGCCCCCCTACATCAGAGTCCACACAGAGCCTCCCCTTACATCAGAGTCCACAAAGAGCCTCCCCTTACATCAGAGTCCGCACAGAGCCTCCCCTTACATCAGAGTCTGCACAGAGCCTCCCCTTACATCAGAGTCCGCACAGAGGCCTCCCTACATCAGAGTCCACACAGAGCCTCCCCTTACATCAGAGTCCGCAAAGAGCCTCCCCTTACATCAGAGTCCGCACAGAGCCTCCCCTTACATCAGAGTCTGCACAGAGCCTCCCCTTACATCAGAGTCTGCACAGAGCCTCCCCTGACATCAGAGTCTGCACAGAGCCTCCCCTTACATCATAGTCTGCACAGAGCCTCCCCTTACATCAGAGTCCACACAGAGCCTCCCCTCACATCAAAGTCCACACAGAGCCTCCTCTTACATCAAAGTCCACACAGAGCCTTCTCTTACATCAGAGTCCACACAGAGCCTCCCCTTACATCAGACTCCATATACATCAGAGTCCGTACAGACCCCATATACATCAGAGTCCGCACAGACCCCATATACATCACATCTGATGTAAGGGGTGTTCTGGGAAACTTGATTTAAGGGTGCATGCTGTAGACTATTGTGTAAAGAGGGTCTTTGCTCACCAAAGCCGGCCCCCCTCTCCTTTAACAAAGTCCACAGAGCACCTATCTCTCCTTGTGTGCAGAGAGAGAAGGGGATGTCAGCGCTGGTGTGCGCTGAGCTATGTTGAGACGAGACATAGCTCAGCTCTGCAGCCATCTACCTCGGAGCTGACACAGGCACGGCTGCACAGTGGGAAGTGAGCAGCGGCCGTGACCTGTGTTAACCGAGCTCCAGCAGGCATATTCCTGATCTGCAAAAACAGAGTTTGGTAGTGGCGGCCGGTGGCTGTGCATAGTGTCACCAGCCTGGGGGAAGATTTCCACCCTGCCCCCTCTACCAGCCCTCCCCTGGCTGGGCACTTCTAGCAGCTTTATTTTCATTCTTTGAAACCAATTGATAGTTGCCTTGGCTTTGTGATCATTGTCTTGCTGAAACGTCCTCCCTCTTTTCATCTTCATCATCCTGGTAGATGGCAGCAGATTGTTATCAATAATGTCTTGGTAAATTTTTTCATCCATCCTTTCTCAAATTATATGAAGTTTGCCACCTCCAAATTTCATTGTTGGTATAGGGGTGTTTTTGGGGTGATGTGGGGTGCCATTTGCCAAACATGGTGTGTATTATGGCATCCAAAGAGTTTAATTTTGGTCTCATCCAGAGGCGTCGTTAGGCCCTGGCTAGGGGGGCTGGAGCCCCGAATCTGCCCCCGAAAAGCCCCGAGTCTCAAAATAGCACCATACACTATTTAGCCCCGAACGCCGCAGAGCAGGAAGCGATCGGGTGTACGTAACGTCCGTGATTGTTCACCGGCGCCCATAAAAAACATGGCCACGAGCTGGCCATACAACTGCGCATGCGCCGTTCGCGCTCGGCCGGGCTGCGCACGCGCAGTAATGCGATGGCACTGCTGGCGCCATTTTTGAATAGACCACAGCGGCTGGCGGAAGTCGCGCGAGTCTCCTGCCCTCATAGCACTGACAGTGTGGATGCCGACGTTCTCGAGGTGAGTGAAACTGGGCTGATACAAGCGAGACAGCGAGTGAGAGGAGAGCCTGGACATTACTGGGAGCCTGAAGCCGTGCCATGCAGGAGACACAGAGACTGATGTGCTCTGTCCACCGTATTACTTCTCAAAATCATCAGTGTGCTGTCCTCCTCCTGTGTCCCTTTCACCTCTCCACAGGTCAGGGCAGCACAGCCACAGTGCTGCCCTGACCTGTGGAGAGGTGAAAGGGGCACAGGAGGAGGACACAGCACACTGATGATGTGGAGAAGTAATATGATGGTGATGGAAAGAGGAGGAGGCTACTGTGAGGAGGGCACCATCATGTCTGCAGCCTGTCTCCACTGGCACCACCTGTAGTATGTCCACAGCATCCGTCCACCTCTTGTATGTCCGCAGCCTCCGTCCACCACCTGTAGTATGTCCGCAGCCTCCGTCCACCACCTGTAGTATGTCCGCAGCCTCCGTCCACCTCCTGTAGTATGTCCGCAGCCTCCGTCCACCTCTTGTATGTCCGCAGCCTCCGTCCACCACCTGTAGTATGTCCGCAGCCTCCGTCCACCACTTGTAGTATGTCCGCAGCCTCCGTCCACCTCTTGTATGTCCGCAGCCTCCGTCCACCACCTGTAGTATGTCCGCAGCCTCCGTCCACCACCTGTAATATATCCGCAGCCTCCGTCCACCACCTGTATGTCAGCAGCCTCCGTCCACCTCTTGAAGTATGTCCGCAGCCTCCGTCCACCTCCTGTAGTATGTCCGCAGCCTCCGTCCACCTCTTGTATGTCCGCAGCCTCCGTCCACCTCTTGTATGTCCGCAGCCTCCGTCCACCACCTGTAGTATGTCTGCAGCCTCTGTCCACCACCTGTAGTATGTCCGCAGCCTCCGTCCACCTCCTGTAGTATGTCCGCAGCCTCCGTCCACCTCCTGTAGTATGTCCGCAGCCTCGGTCCACCTCTTGTAGTATGTCCGCAGCCTCCATCCACCACCTGTATTATGTCCGCAGCCTCCGTCCACCACCTGTATTATGTCCGCAGCCTCCGTCCACCACCTATAGTGTAACGGCTACCCAAGTAGGGAGAGGGTATACGCCGCTGACGACGTCCTTTTCCCTGGCAAGTTGCTATATAAGTAAGTCCAGTATAAGCCCATCCAAGAGATCCAGAGGGAGAGTCAGGTCCAGTTGTAAGAGGCACAGAATAAATCCCATCGCATTCCCTTCCATAAACGAGACAGGCTACGTTTGAAGGGTCAAGTAGACTAACTTTAATGGTACATTTCTTGGTTTATATATAGTTACAAACATGTGAATAATCAAGGAACAATGTAACTCTCCACCCCCTCCCTCCACAGGGGGGCCTCAAGTTAGACACCCTGTCACCAGGCTAAAGAAGCCACATTCCTTTCTCAAATACAATTCAATCACAAATAATCCCATCCGTAGCTAAACATTTCGGCACCGCAAAGCCTGACAGTTCTTCTGAACATAAGTGACATGCTATTTCAATACAACTGGCCGGATACTGCTAATTTGGAATACAATATACAATCTCTTAAGGATAAACACAGGTCTTTCACACACCCAATAGATCAATTAACCTTTGGGAATAGAGAGGTGAATTAGCATACTAAAGAGAGGTTTTAGGAGCCAGGCTGATTCAGTTCTAATCTACATCTATACAGACAGAGGATGTTCACACCTCATAATATCCCACTGCATGATTATTATAGATGTACAGGCAGAATACATAGTTCCGTTACATATAGTATGTCCGCAGCCTCCGTCCACCACCTGTAGTATGTCCGCAGTCTCTGTCCACCTCATTGCAGTATGTCCGCAGCCTCTGTCCACCTGCTGTAGTATGTCTGCAGCTTCTGTCCACCTCCTTGCAGTATGTCCGCAGCCTCTGTCCACCTCATTGTAGTATGTCCCCCCCCCTTACCTTAGTTTATTCACTCTGCCGAAGGTAGCCGCTATTCACCAGAGCCCCTCCCCCCACATCAGAGTTTTCCCTTACATCATGATCTGCAGTGTTCCCCTTTACCTAACAGTTCCCTTGAACTGTAAGGGGGCACCCTGCAGACTCTGATGTTTTGATGTGAGGGGGAACTCTGTGCTGGCTGGGTTATAGTAACCCAACCTTCATGTAAATTGAAAAATGTTATTTTTTTTTTTACTTTTGTTTAACTTACACATTTGATAATAGCATTAGCTATGTGTTTATAGTTCAAAAACAAAGTAATTTTAGGTACTTTTGCAGTGTCAGTAAAAAATGCAGCTCTAACAGTAATTTTCATGATTTTTTGCCAGTAAAAAATTGGTGCCGTTCGTAAATTTTGGTATCCTTGCCAGTAAATTGCACTTCAGGGGGTTGGCAACACTGGATCTGATCCGCCGAATCACAGGTCCCGCCTTCTGGAGCCTGCAGATGATGGACGTCCCAGTGGTCCAATGTCCAACCGTGGGATGTGGGACGCCCATCATACGCGCCGCCGGCTCCAGAAGGCGGGAGTTTCCAATCCTGCAGCCGCCGCCGCATCACAACACAGCTCGGCGCTAAATCGGTAGTCAGGAGAGTTCAGATCAGGGCAGCGGAGGAGCGATCGGGCAAGTCCGAGTGCCACTGACTGCACCGATGAAGAGGAGGGGGATGAGGATAACCGGAGGAGTCGGCTGCACTGGGGTGAGTGTTGATTACCTGACCTGAGCTGTGCTGGTGCTGGGGGCGGATTGGGTGGGGGGGAGAGGAAAAAAAAAAGTGTGCCACTTTTATGGTGTTATTATATGTTAATATACTATTACTATCTATCATGATCTCTACATTGTACTAAACCCTGGATACAATATGATATGTATGTGTGCTATTATATGGTGTATTATTGTGATTAGATTACGTGTCATTGGAGGATTATTATTACATACAATGTCATAATGTCATGTAACATGATCATTGCCTGTAATGTGCCGGATCGTTCTCAGGTTGGGATATTGTGATTGTATGATTCTGGTTGTAGTACTGTGTGGTGGGTTATTATTATGGTGTTATTATATGTTAATATACTATTACTATCTATCATATGATCTCTACATTGTACTAAACCCTGGATATAATATGATATGGTATGTATGTTTGCTATTATATGGCATTTTATTGTGACTAGATTACTATACTTAATCTAATCACAATAATACGCCATATAATAGCAAACATACATACCATATCATATTATATCCAGGGTTTAGTACAATGTAGAGATCATATGATAGATAGTAATAGTATATTAACAAATAATAACACCATAATAATAACCCACCACACGGTACTACAACCAGAATCATACAATCACAATATCCCAACCTGAGAACGATCCGGCACATTACAGGCAATGATCATGTTACATGACATTATGACATTGTATGTAATAATAATCCTCCAATGACAGATCTCTATGTACAGTGTGATCTCTATCTATGTACAGTGTGTAATGTGTGTTCTCTCTCTATCACTCACCTCCTCTCCGGGAGAAGTGTCCGCTCTGAGCTCTCCGCTGTGTGGGTTGCTGTGTGGGTTGCTGTTGACACATCCCTCATCTTCAACTTGTATGGTTTATAGTTGATTGTGTATGTATGTAGGACAGGTCAGTGTATGTAGGACAGGTCAGTGTATGTAGGACACACACACACACACCAGGGTATGTGTGTCAGGTAGGTCACCCCGCGCCACTCCACCGACCGTGCGCGACCCCCCCCCCCCCAGGCGCCGGCTTGGCTTCGGGCTGAAGCCCCTGGTCTTTTTGGCACCTAGCAACGCCCCTGGTCTCATCTGTCCAGCCTATATCCTCCCAGTATTTCACAGGCTTGTCTAAATGTTGAGTGGCAAACTTTAAATGAGTGTCGACATGTTTTTTCTTCAGCAATGGAGTCTTGCATGGTGAGCTTGCATACATGCTGTGGTGATTGAGTGCATTACTTATTGTTTTCTTAGAAGCAATTGTACCTGCTAATTCCAGGTTTTTCTGAAGCTCTCAAAAGTGGTCCTTGGTTCCTGGACAACTCTTCTGATAATTATTTTCACTCTTCTGTCAGAAATCTTTTGAGGAGAAATTATTTAAAACTATGTTCTTTCCACTTCCGGATTATGGTCCCAGCAGTGCTCACTGGAATATTCACAAGTTTAGAAATCCTTCTGTAACCAATACCATCATGTTTTGCAACAATGAGGTTCAGAAGTTCTTGAGAGAGTGATTTGCTTTAACCCATCATGAGATATTTCTTGTGTGACACCTTGGTAATGAGACATCTTTTTATAGGCCATCAGTTGAGACTGAGCCAGCTGATATTAGTTTGCACTGACAAGCGGCAGAATTGCTTTCTTATTACTAATAGATTTCAGCTGGTGTCTAAGCAATCCTTGCCTTTTTGCACCTTCCTTTTTCATGTGTTCAATACTTTTTCCCTGTGACATTTCATTTTATTACACATAACTTAAAGGAGTTGTAAAGTCTCAAGGTTTTTCACCTTAATGCATTCTATGCATTAAGGTGAAAAACCTTTTTGTGGTTCAGCTTCCCCCAGAGCCCCCCTTTTTACTTACTTGAACCTGATCTTTTCAGCAACGAGAATGAGTCCATAAGCTCTAACTGCTGTTTTGGGTCCTCATTGGATAGATATCATCGCTGCTGTCAATCAAATCCAGTGACACACAAGACAGGGCAGGGCTGGGTTCAGCTGTCTGTGCCCCCAATGGTCCCCATAAAAAGTGGCTCACCGTGGGGCACTCCATGCGAAGGAGGAGCCATGAGTGTCGCTGGGGGACCCCAGAAAACGAAGAGCGGGGGCCTTTAGGTGCAAAACCATTGCACAGAGCAGGCAAGTATGACATGTTTATTTAAAACTCTACAATCACTTTAGTTTCTGAACTTATTTGTTTTGGTTTCTTTGTATGTATGGATTGCATGGATTATTACCAACCTTTGATAAAAATGTCATGTCAATATCACTTTTAGATTTACCTAGAAAAATGGTAACGTGTTCAATACTTATATATTGATGAGTATAATATTGGTAAACTCAAAATGTTGCATTTAGTTTTGGATTAAGTGGGAAAAGTTAGAACTGGTCAAGTTTTTATTTCTGTGTGTGTTCTCCAGGAAGAGATAAACCCTCTCTATCTCTTGTGAGATCCCCTGTCCTCCCTGTAATATGTTGGACGATTTATGTGGGATATTAAATTATTATATATATGTATATGTAGCGATACTCCCTCAGGAGCCACTGTTTGATTTGGGATCTACCCTCTTTTTGTGTCTCACCCCTATTTAACTAGCTCGAACCCTCCCTTGACACAGCAGAAACCCAGCAACCGTATTGGGACCTTTGTTTGACCTGGGGTCACAATAGCAGGTATGCAGCATAAATGGTAAGAGAATAACAGTATTACCTGCTCCTGGGCGTCTCTCCAGATGAGAAAAACACACTTCACACAGTTGATATATTTAAACTTAAGAGAATGAATTTACTAGATGTAGTTTAGGAAAACACACCTAGATTTAGATTGCAATCAACAACAGTTATATAATGATGCACAATGTTTGCGCAAGAGCCCTTTATTTATATTAGGAGGAAACAAAATAGGAAATCTAACCTAAAGAATGGTACCATTCAATTACACTAATGTAAACGTATAGTCTATGCTCACAAGCTTCCCCTAGTAGGCAGTCCTGCAAACAGTTGAAGAAGTGTCTCGAAACCAAAGTCCACGTAGCGGCCGTTGGTGCACTTTAGAATTTGTAATCCAAAAAGAGAGAAACGATGAGATAAAGTTAGTCAAAGCAGAATAACTTAAATAGTAACGGTGATGAACTGACCGTTCGTCAGTATCAGTTACTGTGTGTAACGGAATGACCCGTGACAACCAAAGACTTTGGAAGGATGAGAGATACTCCTGTGCTGGTGGCACTAAAAACTCCTGGGTCTTTTGGGTGTAGGGTGGCTAATAAGATCATAATTCATGTATTACATGATATGGGACATTATTGATACTTCACATGGCAGGATACTGAGATATTAAGGTGTTCCTACTAGACATCTGCTTTTAAAATGCTAAGTGACCCGGCTTGTGAAAGACATTTCATTCTGTTGAAAGGTGTTAATTACATTGGCTCCTGGAAGACCTTTTCAGTGTGTGATAAAACTGTTCAAAGCCCTATGTTAACGTCTCTCTTCAGATGTATTGAATTAGCATGCCAATTATGTTTAGCAAAGGAAGGCATTGCTGCTCCGGTGTGGGTCCCTTTGTGGATTGAGGTCAAGGTATTGTGTAATTGTATTAAGGAATGTGATAGATCTCGTCAGGGTCGGTGCCGAAATGTCTGCTGGAGAATTAGCCTCAGTGTGTGAATAGGGGGGTGGAGATTGCATTGTCCTGTGATTAACTGTAACATGATGTACTAGATATAAGCAAGCTAAGAAGCCAATAAAGTGTTCAGTCATTTGGAAACAAGTACAGAGCAGAGTCTCGTCTTGATTATGGGAAATGGAATGGATCGTGTATGCAAGATTGTCGCAGTGTGTCGGATAAGCTTGTCGTGGGTGAATGGAAGGTCGTAAACGGTGGTGACCGTTACATTGGCATAGCAGTGGGATGATTCCATCTTCAGAAGGACGGCTACAAGGACACAGGACAATGGAGACGGTGTATGAACAGATGAAGCTCTCTTCCCTCATGGACTTACTGGAGAGCCGGGGCAGACCGGCCAGCAACCGTAAGAAAAGGGACATTATCGCAGAACTTGTCGAAATGGATAGAGCTAAAAGGCCCGGCGTAACAGACAGGACACCCGAAGAAGCAAGTTTTGATTGGGCTGTTAACATAAGACTGGCACATTATGGTCCTAACCCTCCACCGGAGATCAGGGACTGAGTTACAGCAGCTGTAGATGCCACCTTGCTACAGCGAAGAAGTGCTGCAGCACTAACTGAAGAGGAGAGGAGAGGTGCAGATATCAGTCTCCATGAAAGAGGAATTCCAAAGGAGGTAACAAGA
Source organism: Rana kukunoris (assembly GCA_029574335.1). NCBI lineage: Eukaryota > Metazoa > Chordata > Amphibia > Anura > Ranidae > Rana > Rana kukunoris. The sequence continues at coordinate 28,983,327 of CM056059.1, read as the reverse complement.
GATGCGGATACAGCACAGAGGACCAGTATCAGAGGAGGTCCTGCTGGGATGGTCGGATGTGATTCGGTGCCAACTCTGGAAGGAAGCGCTAGCTCTGGAGCAGCAAAACCAAGGAAAGGTCCTGCCCTCCATCTATGCAAGGTACTGGCCGCAGTATGACATACGAATGCTGTTGTTGGGGGAACAACCGAAGTAGGAGTGGATAGCAGAGTTAAGCAGGCTGATCCGGGCAGAGATGCAGCTGGACGAGAGCTACAGAGCCCTCCGGTGGTATGTAGCCCAAGAGTACCCGTGGTCAGCGGATGACAGCCCCACAGAAGGCTATGACTATAATGGCCTGGGATTGTTGTATTGGAGGATATCCAGTGATCCCGACTTTGGGGATGATCGGGAGTGGCGCTTGGAGGACATAATGGAGCACAGAGAGGAAAAATTGAATATCTCGGGAGGCCACTGGTTACAGGAAGATTTGGAATTTCTGGCCATTCAGGAATGGGATTTGGAAATCGCCTACAGACAGCTGCTAGACTCATCTCAGCAGCAGGGTGGGGCTCCCATTGCCTGGGACTATGAGGATAGTTCAGATGACAACTGTGAAATCCTGGCTGATGAATCGGCAGTGGAAAATATGGAGATTGCCATCCCTAAAGCCGAAGCGGATGGTGTGGAGTTCCAGAGAGCCGGGGCGGTTGGCCCCTCTTTCCAGCAACAAGCTGAGGTGGTAAAGCTTTTACCCCCAGCTGAATCTCTGGCAACAGAGCAGAGTGCCCCAGGCCTCTGCTCCCAACTAGCAGGAGAGGGAGTCCCTGTGGTAGTGGATGGGACTGTGGTCTCCACTCGTAGCAACCCAGCGGAAGAGCTGGCAACAGAACAGAGGGTCACGGACCTCTGCTCTCCACTAACGGAAGAGGGGGTCCCTGTGGTAGTGGATGGGACTGTGGTCTCCACTCACAGCAACCCAGCAGAAGAGCTGGCAACAGAGCAGAGTGCCCCGGGCCGCTGCTCTCCACTAACGGAAGAGGGGGTTCCTGGGGTAGTGGATGAGACTTCAGTCTCCACTGACACAACCCCAGAGAATGGTGCGGCACTGAAACAGGAGGATGTCGGCTTTGCTTTGCAAGCACCGGGGGGTTTTCACCTAGCACCAGTGGATGGGACTTCAGTCGGCCCAGACCCCCAACAGCATGATGGACTGAGCCCAGCCACCCTGCCTTCTCTCCAGCGGCTGAAAGGACTCCAGGGAGAACGGCCAGTCCAGGCCTCTCCCCAGCGGCAGGCGTATTCTCTGAAGGAGGCAGAGGTTAGCGGGGTGAATAATGCTCAGTTTGGAGCCATTTATTTGGGGTACAGTATGGATACCAGCATTGAAGGACTGGAACTACTGACTGACTTCGGAGTCAACCCATTTGGGGTTCCCTCCTGTGTCCGTCTCCCACCGAAAGGGGAGAGATGCAACGGAATGACCCGTGACAACCAAAGACTTTGGAAGGATGAGAGATACTCCTCTGCTGGCGGCACTAATAACTCCTGGGTCTAAGTCCACCCTGTGCCCTTTTGAGTGTAGGGTGGCTAATAGGATCAAAATTCATGTATTACATGAGATGGGACATTATTGATACTTCACATGGCAGGATACTGAGATATTAAGGTGTTCCTACTAGACATCTGCTTTTAAAATGCTAAGTGACCCGGCTTGTGAAAGACATTTCATTCTGTTGAAAGGTGTTAATTACATCAGCTCCTGGAAGACCTTTTCATTGTGTGATAAAACTGTTCAAAGCCCTGTGTTAACGTCTCTCTTCAGATGTATTGAATTAGCATGCCAATTATGTTTAGCAAAGGAATGTATTGCTGCTCAGGTGTGGGTCCCTTTGTGGATTGAGGTCAAGGCATTGTGTAATTGTATTAAGAAATGTGATAGATCTTGTCAGTATCGGTGACAAAATGTCTGCTAGAGAATTAGCCTCAGTGTGTGAATAGGGGGGTGGAGATTGCATTGTCCTGTGATTAACTGTAACATGCTGTACTAGATATAAGCAAGCTAAGAAGCCAATAAAGTCTTCAGTCATTTGGAAACAAGTACAGAGCAGAGTCGCGTCTTAATTATGGGAAATGGAATGGATCGTGTATGCAAGATTGTTGCTGTGTGTCGGATAAGCTTGTCGTGGGTGGATGGAAGGTCGTAAACGGTGGTGACCGTTACACTGTGTATAGCAACTATCGGTTTAGAAGGCCTTAAAACTTAGTCAGAGGCCAACATGTGTCTCTGGATTAAAGGGTGGCACTGGATTTGTCTATACCAAGGGAGAAACTGAAGGTTGAGCAGATGCTCTCTCACCCGACCAGGCCGATCCACCTGGATTCTTCTCCAAAGTGCGCTGGTTAGTCACCGTCCCGTAGCACAAGGTCTCCGTTATCAGGCTCTCAACTGTTTAAGCTGTCAGCTGGATGACCTCACCGATCTCTTGGAACACGAGCTAGGTACAGTGGTCCTGCTTCTCTCCAGCAGGCTGGCTTCCTGGCAAGTGGCAACTCCAGGCCCAGGCTTCAGGCCTAACAGAACGGCTGTGCTGTTCTGCACAGCTCCGCAGAGGAAAAGATGCCGGTCCCAAGAGGCCGAAAACAGCCCCTCACTGTCCTTAAATAACTTCCCCCATAAGTCTGTGCGAAGGTGTCACATGCTCCAATTGGGCACAGCATTGTGGGAAGTGTAGTCTGTTTCTACTAAGTGTTAGTGGAGTCCATATCTCCCAGCACTTCCGCACCCACAATGCATGGCTTCTTAAAGGCATTTCAACATATTTACAAGCGTGAATAAAGTTCCAGCGAGGGTTCCGGCCTGTCGGTAACTCCCGACAGGGTGACCCCGCTACATATATAAGTACAAAATTGACCAGGCCAGATTTCAGTTGACATTGGCATCTGTAATGTAATTGCATATATCAAAGGGGACTTGTTGATGTTAACATGCAAGAATCCAGGACAAGTTTATTGTACACATCAAACCTGTACTCAGGCCACAATTTGGTAGCTGTAATCTAATTGCACATATCAAAGGGGACTTGTTGATGTTAATATGCAAGAATCCAGGGCAAGTCTATTTTACACATAAAATAGGTGTTAAAGGTTGTACAGGTTACATTGGTACCTTAGGTGTGCACCATTAGGAGAAATGGATGGTGTTAGGGATGAAATTGGTGTCAGTCGGTTTTTGTTTTTAACATTTATTTATTTGTTATATTATTTTTTTTATCAATTTTGTTTATAATATTTTTTTCAGATTTTAACAAAAAAATAAGAGAATAAAATAATTAAATTAAAAAAGTATATAATTTTTTTACAGTGTGTTCGGAGCCCCATTGAGGGGCATTAGTGACATAGCAGAGAAAGCGACTGAGGACAGAGATTTCCCAGTCCCTTTCTCTGTAGCCTCAGCTGCCATGGGGGTTAAGCAGGGGGAATCTGCATTGCACAGAATGATTAGGGTGTGCCCAGGCACATCTGGCACACCCTGTGCACACGCCTATGATTGGAACCTGTTAATATAATTGCACATATCAAAGGGGACTTGTTGATGTTAATATGAAAGAATGCAAATTAGGACAGTTGATGACTGCAGCAGTCTCCGGCTGGGGGTCATTATCTGTCACTCTAAAATACAGAATGTAGATCAAAGATGGCCAATCAAATTGCTCAGCCATTCAATGGATAGGCAATATAAGCTGGAATTCTGTCTTGTCTTGTTATATGTCTATGGATATGAAGGCACAGGTCTAGAATTGATCTAGGAAAAATTTGAATCTGAATTATATGTACTCTGTTGGATTTGTATCATCTGTGGACTTTGAACTTTGTTCTGTGTTGGAAGTTGAAATAAAATTGTCTCTCTCTGGAGAACTCGGGTTGCTGCTGGAACATAACTTATATCATCATTATAATAACTAAATATCAATTATTTAACCACTTAACCCCCGGACCATATTGCTGGTCAAAGACCAGAGCACTTTTTGTGATTCGGCACTGCGTCGCTTTAACTGACAATTGCGCAGTCGTGCGATGTGGCTCCCAAACAAAATTGGCGTCCTTTTTTTTCCCACAAATAGAGCTTTCTTTTGGTGGTATTTGATCATCTCTGCGGTTTTTATACAGCGACTATTTTGAAAAAAATGCAATATTTTTTACTTTTTGCTATAATAAATATCCCCCAAAAATATATAAAAAAACTTTTTTTTTCCTCAGTTTAGGCCGATACGTAATTTTCTACATATTTTTCATAAAAAAAATCGCAATTAGCATTTATTGATTGGTTTGCGCAAAATTTATAGCGTTTACAAAAAAGGAGGTAGTTTATGGCATTTTTATAAATTTTTTTTTTTACTAGTAATGGCGGCGATCAGCGTTTTTTCTTCAGCACCGAGACATTATGGCGGACACATCGGACAATTTTGACAAATTTTTGGGACCATTGGCATTTTTATAGCGATCAATGCTATAAAAATGCATTGGATTACTATAAAAATGCCATTGGCAGTGAAGGGGTTAACACTAGGGGGCAGGGAAGGGGTTAAGTGTGTTCCTGGGTGTGTTCTAACTGTATGGGGGGGTTGACTCACTAGGGGAAATCACTGATCTTCTGTTCATACATTGTATGAACAGGAGATCAGCGTTTCCCCCGCTGACAGGACCGAGAGCTTTGTGTTTACACACAAAGCTCCCGGTCCCCGCCCTGTAACGAACGAGCGCGCGTGCCCGGCGGCGATCGCGCCCGCCGGGCACACGCGCCGGACTCGGGGGACTAGCGGCCGCTAAAGATAGGACGTAGAGCTACATGCTCTCGCGCAGCAGTGCCACTGTCCCGCCGTATAACTGCTGTGGGCGGTCGGCATGTGGTTAACCGGACAATAATAATAATAATACATCACTACACCTGTTTATATGAAGGGACATTTGACAATGATGACAACTCTTCTATTGCCATTTGTCAAATATGGGTTATTCTCATCCTTTGAAGATATTTTGTCTCACCTACTGTGATGTCTCCAGAATAGGTAAGGACGAGAAATATTCTCAATGGGCCACACACGATTCAATTTTAATTTTATGCAATTATCTGTATCAAGTATATTACCAGCAAGTGCAGTGCTGGGTAGAAAGTTGCCTTTGAGTATATTGTGGCTGCCCCTGCATACCTGTTCAATCAAAAGTCCAATTTTGGCTATGTCCATATCTGGAATTTAACTCCAGCTTGGGAAAGATTTGGGCCTTCCAGACTCCGGCAACTGAGCCAGGCAGAACATCCCTCTCTGCTTGTGTTTGTAAGAGGACCAGAGGATTGAACCCAAGAAAGACCCGCCAAGAAAAAACAGCAATGCCACGTACACACGATCGGTTCATCCGATGAAAATGGACCGATGGATTTTTTCATCAGATATCCGATAAAGCTGACTTTCATCAGTCTTGCCTACACACCATCGGTTAACCCCCTTAGCGGTAAACGCGAGCGTGACTCGGGGTGGATTTTCTATGCAAAAATCGGTAACCCTGAGTCTCGCTCGGGGTGGATGTGCAGAGCCTGCAGCGCGCTGGCTTACCTTTTTCCAGGCAGGTTACTGTACTTACCTTGTCCCTGGATCCAGCGATGCATCCGCGCTGTGTGAGCGAGTGGCGTCCTCCATTCGATTCACACAGTGCCCGCGCGCCGCCGATCTCCGTTCCCTGCAACGTTACGATGCACGGGGGTGGAGACCGGTGGCAAATTCAAAAAAGTAAACAAACACATTACATACAGTATATTGTAATCTTATAGATTACAGTACTGTATGTAAAAAATACACACCCCCCCTTGTCCCTAGTGGTCTGCCCAGTGCCCTACATGTACTTTTATATAATAAAAACATTTTTTTTGTGCCTGCAACTGTAGATTGTCCATAGCAACCAAAAGTGTCCCTTTATGTCAAAAATGGTTTTAGATCAGCTAGAAAACAGCGATAATAAATTATAATCACTTGCAGAATTGAGCAATAGCGATTTGTGGGGAAATTCGTCATAAAAAAAAAATAATGACAGCGACAATTCTGCAACTGAGGAAATTTCAGTGATTTTGATTTGATTACATTATTGAATAATTTTTATATAATTACATTATCATTTGTTATAATTATTTATAGTTATTTATTATATTATAATTTTAGGATTTTGTGTTTCAAACTTTATCATACCCGGGATGTCTACTAGACTACTGTAGATTAGATTAGATTTAAGTGAGTTATTCCTAAGAATTACAAGCCTACAGTATAAAATGCCAAATTTTCATGCAAAATAATTGTACCGCTTTTAGTACGTAATTCCAGACAGAATCATACCGCCAGGGAGGTTAAAAATCTGATTGTGTCAGAACGCGGTGACATAAAACATAACGACGTGCTGAGAAAAATTAAGTTCAATGCTTCCAAACATGTGTCGACTTAATTCTGAGCATGCGTTGATTTTTAACCAATGGATTTCCCCACAGACGACTTTTTTTTTTCTATCATTTTTTTTCTATCGTTTTTTTTAACCATCAGAACATTTTAAAACAGGTTCTATTTTTTTTTTTTTCATTTTGTTTATTTTTTGCAATCTGTGTAGGGAGATTTCTCTTCACTTCCTGTCCTGTAGACTCAACAGAAAGTCAGAGGATATCTTTCCAATTCAAGAAATTCCCCTCTTAGACAGTTGGAATGGGGACAAGTGTCCCCATTGGAAGATATCCCCTCTATTTCGGTTCTAAGGGCAACTCAAAGTTGTGGATTTACCCTCACTTTCATTCCTAGTGACACTGTTGATCAGGACAATTAAAGAAAGTGAATGCGTCAATAAGAACCTGACAGTGGTTGTAACTCCTCACTACTCTAGCCAAGTCTAAAAATAAAAGATTTTGGGCCAGATTCTCAGCTGAGTTACGACGGTGTATCTCAGTTTTTTTCAATGGGTATCCATGCGTGTGATTCCTAGAATCACTTGCGCCAGTGTTTCTCAATTCCAGTCCTCACGCCCCCCCAACAGGTCAGGTTTTCAGAATTTCCATTATTTTGCACAGGTGATTTGATCAGTTTCACTGCCTTAGTAATCACCACAGCCTTTTCATCTGAGGGAAATCCTGAAAACATGACCTGTTGGGGGGGCGTGAGGACTGGAATTGAGAAACACTGACTTACGCATAGATACACTAAAGATCTGACAGGTGTAAAGCAATTACACCGTCGGAACTTAGATGTAATGACAACGCCGGCCGCTAGGTGGCCTTTGCGTTGTTTTCTCATTTGCCTATGCAAATGAGCCCAATACGCCGATTCCCGAACGTTTTCACGCCGCCCTGTCGTCGTTTACGTAGTTTCCGTACGCATAAGGTTACCCCTGCTATATGAGGGGTAGGTTTCCGAAGTTCCGTCGTTGCCATTTTAAGTATGGCGTCGGGACAGCGTCGTCTTTTTCCTTCGGTTACGTCGTTTTACTAAGTCGTTCGCGAATAGGGAATTGCGTAAGTGACGATCATGTCGTGTTGACATTGGTTTCAACGACGCTTTCCGTGAGCTGGAGCATGCGCACTGGCCTTTTTTCCCGGCCGGCGCATGCGCACTTCGTTTGACGCTGGGGCACGCTTAATTTAAATACAGCACGCCCCTCCTTCAGTATTTCAATTACGCGGCCTTACGACGCCGCATTTACGCTACGCCGCCGAAAATTACGGAGCCAGTGCCGTATTCTCAAAGCAGTAATTGGCGTACATGTAGCTACTGTAAGTGTTTGAAAACGTCACTAAAAATGGATATAAAATAAAATTGCTACACAAGCCGGTTTTGTAATTCTATAATTCTATGCTATTATACTCTTCCATCTCTATCTACAGACACTGTATTTTTCTAAAACTGTCAAAGCCTTCAAATGTCACTTTCTTACAATATGCCAACCTGGATGCACCATTGGTGTACAAATTGCCCCCAGAGAATTTGCTGCTTATATCATTGGCTCATTGGTTTTCTTATGAGTTTGCAAAGCAGAAAATCCCCTGCAACAGGAGTTTTGATGCCGCGTACACACGGTCGTTTTTTGCGATGAAAAAAAACGACGTTTTCTGTGAAGTAAAAAACAACGTTTTTGAAACGTCACTTTTCAAAGACAATTTTGCATACACACCATCGTTTTTTTCACAAAAAGCGAGGTTACGTTCACCACTCTTTTCCTTGTCAAATATTTTATTGATACTTGGTAAGTAGAATATACAGATAGTGTATAATGGTTACTTTGTTATAAAGAGTGTTTTGTTATGAATACAGGTTATTTCATAGCAATTGCAACATGCATAAGGCAACATAACGTATGGGAGAGAAGAGGTGAGAAAAAAAAAAGATATATATATAAGATGATGTTGCATTAAAGGTATTGATTGACAGTATAATGCAGTTACTTATATATCGGTTTTGTAAGTTCCGTCTTGAGTTCACATGTCAACCTTATTAATAAAAATTTGTACAGTATAAATCATATAAGGTAACCATCAGGGGAGGGGGGGGGAGATATGTGGAGGGGAGGGGGAGTGGGTTAGGGGGGTCTGCAGGAGCAAGTCGGATTCCACGGTCATCGGTTAGACGTTTCTGTAGATATGCACACTGATTGAGCTACCATGGCAACAACACTCTATCATTAAAGGAGTTTGGAGTAATGTACAAGGTCCACGGCCCCCATAGGTTTTCAAATTTAGTAATCGTGTCTGTGTCTAATGCTTCCATTTTGGCATGCGTCATTGCTACGTTCATCCTATTTTTCACTTCTGTCATCGAAAGATTGGGGGTTCTCCAGGCTTTAGCCAGGGTTTGTTTCGCTGCCGTAAAGAGTTGCATTAGTAATTTGAATTGTATGTTTGTTAGATACTCGGGCTTCAGATTCAGTAAGGCTGTTTTAGGATTCGGAGGGTTAGTTTTCCCAGTCAACGCATTGGTTATGTTGAAGATCTTTGCCCAGAACGATTGCGCTTTAGGACATGACCACCAGACATGGTAAAACGTACCTATAGCTGAGCATCCCCTGAAGCATTGCCCTGTATAATTTGGAGCGTATTTTGCTATCCTGGCCGGTACCAGGTACCATCTGGTAAGTACTTTATAATTGGTTTCCAATGCTATTATGTTTGGGGAGGCAGCTTTCGTGTTACGCCATATATGGTTCCAGTCCGAGGTCTCTAATTCGAGTCCCAGGTCCTCCTCCCATTTCCGAACATATGGTGGTCCTGTTGTGTTGTGGATTAGCAAATGTTGATATAGAGTAGATATCGTGCCCTTAGCATGTGGGTCTTTTCTGCATATTCTTTCGAAGGGGGACTGCTGGGCGAGTGGCGGGGTATGGTTCAAGTGTGGTTCGAAGAAGTTTTTTATTTGGAGGTATCTAAAGAGTTCTGAGTGAGGGATACCGTATTTTTTGCAAATTGACGGGAAGGGCAGGAAGTTCGATAGTTCCAAAAATTTGTACAGGTGTATGCAATCCCTGTCTATCCATTCTTTAAATGTTTTGGGAGCAATCCAAGCTGGATAGAATGCCGGGTTTTTATAAAAAGATAGCATTGGGATGTGAGGGGATTGTAAGTGGTATTTTGACTTGAATCTATCCCAAAGGGAGAGTGAGTGCTTAATTATGGGTTTATCTATGTTTTTGCGTGATTTGGGGGGTATCCATAATAGGTTGGTTGGTGGAATGGGGTCACATTCCGTTGTTTCTATCGAGACCCAGAGAGGTAATTCTTGGTTCGCATGGTATTTAGTGAGAGTAGCTATTTGTGCCGTTCTATAGTAATGTGCAAAGTTTGGGAGTCCCAGCCCACCATGTGTTTTGGGGAGATGCAAAGTCTGTTGCTTTATCCTTGGCTTGGAAGAACCCCAAATGAAAGATGAGACTCTTCTCTGGATGATTCTCAAAAAGTATGCAGGTACTGGGATAGGAAGTACCCTAAAGAGATATAGTAATTTCGGGAGAATCGTCATTTTCACTGCGCTTATTCTTCCAAGCCAGGACAATGGGAGATGGGTCCATGCAGTTAAAATGTTTGTGATTTGTTTTAAGAGAGTTGGATAGTTATGTGAAAAAAGATCAGAAGTGGCTGCGGTTAGGTGTGTTCCTAGATATGGGATACTTTTTTCTGGCCATTCGAACGGAAGGCCTGTTTTGGCTGCTGTCAGTTCTAGTTTCGAAAGTGATATGTTCAGGGCTAGGCATTTTTTAGGGTTGATCTTGAGTCCTGAAAAAGTTGCGAAGTGGTTCAGTATTGGGATAAGGTTTGGGCCTGACACTTGAGGGGATGCTAAAAATAGGAGAATGTCATCTGCGAATAGACATACTTTGTGCTTAAGGCCGCCTAGTTCTATGCCTAGTATAGTGGGATCTGATCTAATCTTTATTGCTAATGGTTCGATGAGTAGGGCGAACAATAATGGGGACAATGGGCATCCCTGTCGTGTGCCTCTTTTGATATTAAAAGTGTCTGATTTATATCCCGCGTACTTAACATAAGCTCTTGGGTTATTATATAGTTCCATTATCCATTTGATATAGTTTGGGCCGAATCCCCAGTTTTGGAGCGTATAGTTTAAGTACGACCAAGAGACTGAATCAAAGGCCTGCTTAATATCCAGAGACAGAAAACAAGCAGGGATGCCCCTTTTTCTTGCAATATGTGCTAGCAAGCAGGCCCTTCGTATGTTATCGCCCGCTTGTCTGGAGGGTATAAAACCTACTTGGTCTCGATGTATCATTTTGCCTATGTGTTTGTTGAGACGGGTAGCCAAAATTTTACCTAGTAATTTTATATCTGTGTTTATCATAGAAATTGGACGGTAGTTGGTACAGAGGGTGTTGTCCGTATGCGGTTTAGGAATCATGCATATCGTAGCTAGTAGTGATTCGGGTCTGAAGGTCTTTTGCTTCAACAGGTCATTAAATGCGTCTGCTAATCTTGGTGAGATTAGTTCTGTAAAAGTTTTATAATATCGTGTAGAGAACCCGTCTGGTCCTGGTCTTTTGTTTAATTTAAGATCTTTAATGGCCATGGACACGTCTTTTTGTGTGATAAGTTCTTCCAGTTGCGATTTTTGTAAATGATTCATCTTTGGCAACTGGATTTGAGAAAAGAAAGAGTTTGCTTCCGCTTCATTAAATGTGCCTGTTTCAGAGTATAGTGCTTTTAGGTGTGAACTAAATTTTCTTACAATTTTGAGAGGGTTGCTAGAAACAACGTTATTCGCTATCTTTAGTTTTATGGGTTTAAACGTTCTATTTAGTGAGTTTAATGATCTAGCTAGATATGTCCCTGGCTTATTCGCATTTTTGTAAAAAGTGTGTTTTGACCTGTTAAGTGTTTTGTCAGCTGATTCTGTGAGGAATAAGTCATATTCTAAGCGTGCCTTATCTAAGCGTTTTTTGTTAGTGGGGGTGTAGTTGTCTTGCAAGGCCAGAAAGGCTGAGTTGTATTCAGTTTCAAGTTGCTTCGCTAAATGTCTTCGGTTTTTTTTGAGGATTCCCAATTCTCGCTGGAATGTTCCCCTTAAAACCGGCTTGTGTGCTTCCCATAATGTGAGTGGGGATATTTCTGGACTCGTGTTAAGTTCTAGGTATTCTTTCAAAGCTTGCTCGATGGGTAGGCAAAGGGCGGGGTGTTTGAGTAGAGTTTCTGGGAGGTACCAAGTAGGATCATGATTTTTTGGGATCGCAGATGCTATGGTAGTGAGTACTGCGTTATGATCAGACCAGGGAATGGGAATGATACTTGAATTTAGAATTTCTGGGGTCATTCCAATTGTCACTAATATGTGGTCGATGCGACTGAATGATTGGCGGGGGTTTGAGAAGTGAGTGTAGTTTCGCTTTGTGGGGTTATATTCTCTCCAAGAGTCCACAAGGTTATATTTGGATAGGAGGCCTGGGAGAGTCCATTTAGATTGGTATTTTGGTGGCGTATATGGGGATTTATCTAAGAATGGGAGGAGGACCTGGTTCGAATCTCCACATAACAGGAGAGAGCCCATTTTATGCGTATTGACTGTTTGGAATAGGTGGGATAGAAAAGGTAAGGAGTTGGTATTGGGAGCGTAGTATGAGACTACTGTAATCGCAGAGTCCATAATATAGCCTGTTAGGATAAGGTATCTACCCTCTGGGTCTTTGATTTCAGATTTTAATGTAAAAGGAGTAGTTCGGTGAAAGGCTATCAAAGTTCCTCTTTTCTTGGTGGAAGCCGATGCAGTATAAACTTGTGGGTAAGAGGCATTATAGAATTTAGGGGTTGTGTCGGGAGTGAAGTGAGTTTCCTGTAAACAAACAATATGGGCCTTTTTGGCCTGGAAGGATCTAAATGCCTTTGTACGTTTTTGGGGGACGTTGAGACCCTGCACATTAAGGGTCAATAAGTTTAACGGGGCCATGGCAGCTCAATCAATCTAGCAATCTTACCGTCATTCTTGGTAGAGTATTTGTCCGATTTGCTCCGTGCAGATATAAGGAGGGATGAGGGAAGGGAGGGTCCAAAACAATTAACCTTAAAAAAGAAGAATGAAAGATGAAATACAAAGCAAGTTAACAAGAATTTAATCAACATTATGTACATAGTGTTTGCCCGTGGTGGGAGAATTTGTCTCCCAACAAGGGGAAAGGGGGTCTCGTCAAGTCTCCACATAATACTATGGGGACCTGAGGAGATTTTAGAGAGGCACGTGTATTTTCCATGAACTGGAGTACCGCTTGTTGAGTGCACAGTAGAAACACCTATTCAGGTGTCAGTTTTACTATAATTGGCTATAATAATAAATGAACAGGGTATAATTTGGTTCTTGCTGGGTGGGGAGTAAGCTTTAGAGGTGAGGGAGGAAACAAGTGGGGATAAAGTGGTGATCTCTTCTTGTGCTAGACATCTGGCAGAAACAGCTGTCTTGTCAGAACCTGGTTACTTGTGTTATTTATGGGTTTAAGGTGTAGTGTTGTGACTTGGTGAGTTTCTGAACATGTTATAGTGATATTGTTAACGATGTGTTTTGTTTTAAGTTGATGTTCAAGTCGTGAGTAAGGTAATGTTGGTAATTGTGATTGCAAGGAGAGAATTTGCGCTAGGTTTGTACAGTACAAGGGAAGTGTTGGTTGTGGGTCATGGGAGGGAATGTAGATTAGTATGATGGAGAGATGTGAGGTAAAATGAGGGAGAGGGGGGTGTAAGAATAAGGAGGGAGTGGGGTAAGGATGAAAGTCTATTTAGGAAATGTGTGTGTGTCTAATTCTCTATTTTGCTCTTTTAAAGGTGTGGGGGGAAAGGAGTCAAAAAAGAAGAGAAAAGAAAAAAAAAAAAAAGGGCATGTAGTCCTTTTGTATTTAGAATATATAGGGGTCCTTCCATTATTTAACTTTCGCGTTGAAGAGGAGGTAATGTTTGAGGGAGTTCCATCAGATGCTCAGTCCATCGTGTCTTCTTGGTCCATGGTCTGGGGAGCGAATCTCCCTCGCTTGTTTGAATGCTGTGTGCCATTGTCCTTCTCAGGGCGAGGTGAGTTGTTGTGGGAGGAATTCGATGCAGTTCTTCTGCGGGAAGTGGTTGTTGTAGTTGGGTTTTCAATAATTTTGAGATCAAGTAAAGCTTGGTGCAATTGGTCAGAGGTTCTACATACAATTTTGGATCCTTGGTATGTGAACCTTAAGGAAAAGGGGAATCCCCATTGATATTTGATTTGTCGTTGTTGGAGTTCTGCTAGAAGAGGCTTCATTGCTCGCCTTTTGGATATAGTTAGCTGCGAGATATCAGCGAATATTTGATATCTGTGACCTTGGAATGACAAGTCATTTTTCATTCTGGCTGCTTCTAGTATTTGTTCCTTAGTCTTGTAGTAATGGAACTTGGCAATGATGTCTCTGGGGGGACCTTCTGCTTTCTTAGGGGCCAGTGCTCTGTGGACTCTGTCCATTTCCAGACGTTCTACTGCAATTCCTGGTAACAATTCCTGGCATATCGCCAATGTTGTGCCTTGGAGGTCTATAATTGATTCCGGGATACCTCTAAACCTCAAATTGGACCTCCTTGCACGGTTCTCGTAATCCTCTAATCTATTTTGTAGCACCAAGTTTTCCTCTTTAAGTGTGTCCAGTTCAAATTGGTATTCTTGTGTATAAATTTCCAGTTCCTCCATTTTTGTTTCTAATACCTCTGTTCGGCTTCCCAGGTCTCTTATTTCCTTGGTTAGGTGTGAGGTGATTTGGTCCGAAGTGCGTTTCAGTGCTTTATTCAGCATTCTTTCAAATTATGTCAGCAGTTCTGAGGGGATTTCTGCATTGTGACTAGTAGCCTGAGAGGATTTAAATTGGCTTTCATCCTCGCTGTCTGACTCTGTGGTATCCAAAGAAATATTGGGCTTCATTGGTCTGGCTGCGCTTTTCCTATCTTTCCCTGAGGTGGGAGTCTCTGAGGTGGCTGAGGAGAATGGCGCCTTTTTTGTGGTACCTTTAGTGTGCTGAGTGCCGCTGCTGACATTCGGCTTTATCTTGTTTCTTGTACCTCCGAGCACCATTCTTGTAGAGGAATGTTCCCCGTGTCTCCCACGATCAAATATATTGTTTTCTGTTCAATTGCGGTTCCTATTTGCTGCGTTTATCCGCGGTTTTTTCCTCCATGGAGCGGAGCTCTAGTGCGGCATGACCGTCCTGCTAGACTCCGCGCGCGCGCCTCTCCTCACCACTCTTTTCCATTGAAGCTCGCTTCATAACTAGCTTCTGGGCATGCGCGGGTTGAAAAACGTTGTTTTGAACGACGTTTTTGCTACACACGGTGACTTTTTGTGAAACAAAAAACGACGTTTTGAAAAACGACACAAAAAATTCAAGCATGTTGGAATTTTTTTTTGGTCGTTTTTTTTAAGACAAAAAACGACGTTTTGCCCACACACGATCAATTTAAATGACGTTTTAAAAAACGTCGTTTTTTTTCATCGCAAAAAACGACCGTGTGTACGCGGCATAAGCCTAGTACAGCAATGTGTCTGCTGAGCTATTGTGTTCTGACAGGGAGACTGTCAGAACCCCCACCCTATAACATGGCAGTTAGCGCTCTCAGCCATGGGCAGACCTTTTTCAGTCATGCCCCTCTTTCAGCTTCTGTCAGACCGGCTGCCGTAGACATGAGCCTGAATGTCGGCTAGTTTCTATTGAACCAGATACTCTGTAAGGCTCATAAACATCTGAAGGGATGCAGGTACTGCAGATTTTCTCATTCCAACACTGACATTCTACCAGGTTGTTATAAGGAAAGCTGAACCTTAAATTCACAAACCAGTTTAAAAATGGACACTGAGGGCCAGATTCAGAGAGCATTTACGCCAGCGAATCTATAGATACGCTGTGTAAATACTAAGAATAGCCGCCGTATCTTTTTCTGTATTCAGAAAACAAGATACGTCGGCTTTCTCCTAAGATACGAGCGGCGTAATTCGCTTACACCGTCGTATCTTAAGTTGCATATTTACGCTGGCCACTAGGTGGCGCTTCGCGTAAATTATGCAAATTAGCTACTTACGCAGATTCACAAGCGTACATGCGACGGCGCGTAAGCGTGAGACCGGCGTAAGGTTACCCCTGCTATAGCAGGCGCAGCCAATGTTAAGTATGGACGTCGGGACCGCATCGAATTGAACGTCGGTTACGTCGTTTGCGTAAGTCGATTCAGAAAGGGGCTCGGCGTAAGTAACGGTCACGTCGTTTACATTGAGAGATAGCGACGTGATTTGGCGCATGCGCACTGGGAACGTTCACGGACGGCGCATGCGCCATCCAAAAAAAACATCATTTACGTGGGGTCATGATTCATTTACATGAATCATGCCCCCACCTTCCAAATTTGAATTGCACGGCCTTACGCCGTGCACTTTACGCTACGCCGCCACATATTATGGAGCAAGTGCTTTCTGAATAAGGCACTTGCCCATAATATTTGCGGCGGCGTAGTGTAAAGAGGAAAAGCTACGCCGCCGGAAAGATACATTTTTGTATCTGAATCCGGCCCTATAGCTTTATTTTGCCATGATGGAGAAGGGTATGAAGCTGTAAAAAAAGCTATATAGTAGAGTGTGTTTATACAAAAATAATAATAATATAATATATAGTGTGTATAGATAGCATTATGACCACCAACCATAACTTGGACCGCAGTAGACCTCTGAAGGTATGCTGTGGGATCTGACACCAAACTGTCAGTAGCAGATCTTATAAGTCCTGTAAGTTGCGAGGCAGGACCTTCAAGGATCAAACTTGTTTTTCCAGATGGATTGAGATCCGGAGAGTTTGTGTAGCGCCCTCCTACTTAGGTGCTAGAGTGAGTGTATATGGTTTTTAGTTTCTAGTTGTTTTAGTTTAACAGGGAGACAGCTAGGTACATTTATGTGCTTCTGCTTAACCAATTCAGCCCTGGACCATTTGGCTGGCCAAAGACCAGAGCACTTTTTGCGATTCGGCACTGCGTTGCTTTAACTGACAATTGCGCGGTCGTGCGACGTAGCTCCCAAACAAAATTGATGTCCTTTTTTTTCCCACAAATAGAGCTTTCTTTTGGTGGTATTTGATCACCTCTGCGGTTTTTATTTTTTGCGCTATAAAAAAATATATATAAAATTTATGAAAAAAAGCAATATTTTCTACTTTTTGCTATAATACATATCCCCAAAAAATATATAAGAAAACATATTTTTCCTCAGTTTAGACCGATACGTATTCTTCTTCTCAGCAGGATCACAAAAAGAGAATAAGAGTGCAATAACCAATGATGAGTCAAGAGGCAACAATCCAAGGCACAAGGAGATGCAAGGTACCCAGCTTAACATGAAAGACGAGCAACAATCCTGGGTAGCTCACGAGGTTGTGTTGGCAGAGGTAGGTCAAGGCAGGATGATCAGCAGAGCGAGGGGCCCTGGTGTGTATGTGTAAAAACAAAGTTTTTTCAACCCGATTCTTGTTAACCACTTGACCACTGGGCACTTAAACCCCCTTCCTGACCAGACCAATTTTCAGCTTTCGGTGCTCTCACAATTTGAATGACAATTACTCAGTCATACAACATTGTACCCATTTGAAATTGTTGTCCTTTTTTTCACACAAATAGAGCTTTCTTTTGGTGGTATTTGATCACTTCTGGGTTTTTTATTTTTTGCGCTATAAAAGAAAAATGACTGAAAATTCTGTGGAAAAAAAATTTGTTTCTGTCATATTAGCGGGTTATTTCTCACACACAGCATATGCATACCACAAATTACACCCCAAAACACATTCTGCTATTCCTCCCGAGTATGGCGATACCCCATGTGTGAGACTTTTACACAGCGTGGCCACATACAGAGGCCCAACATGCAGGGAACGCCATCAGGCATTCTGGAACACCCAGACCAATTCTGACATTCCTCTCCTACATGGAAAAATCATCATTTATTTGCTAGAAAATTACATAGAACCCCAAAACATTATATATGCTTTTTTAGCAAAGACCCTAGAGAATACAATGGCGGCCGTTACAACTTTTTATCTTGCATGGTATTTTCGCAGACATTTTTTGAACGCGTGTTTTAAAAAAAAAACTGTTTTGTGCTTAAAAAAAAATAAAAAAGCAGTAAAGTTAGCCCAATTTTTTTTCATAATGTGAAAGATGAAGTTACGCCGAGTAAATAGATACCCAACATGTCACCCTTCAAAATTGCGCACACTCATGGAATGTCGCCAAACTTCGCTACTTAAAAATCCCCATAGGGAACGCTTTAATTACTTTTATTGGTTACATGTTTTTAGTTACAGAGGAGGTCTTGGGCCAAAATGATTGCTCTCGCTCTAACGTTCGCAGAGATACCTCACATGTGTAGCCTGAACACTGTTTTCATATGTGGGGACTTACGTATGCGTTCGCTTCTGCATGCGAGCACACGGGGACAGGGGTGCTTTAAAAAATGGGTATTGCAGAGTATTTGGGTATTGCAGAGTATTGGGGTATTGCAGAGTATTGCGCAGGGTATTGGGGTATTGCAGAGTATCCCGCAGGGTATTGGGGTATTGCAGAGTATTGGGGTATTGCAGAGTATTGCACAGGGTATTGGGGTATTGCAGAGTATTGGGGTACTGCAGAATATTGCGCAGGGTATTGGGGTATTGCAGAGTATTGCGCAGGGTATTGGGGTATTGCAGAGTATTGCGCAGGGTATTGCAGAGTATTGGGGTATTGCAGAGTATTGCGCAGAGTATTTGGGTATTGCAGGGTATTGGGGTATTGCAGAGTATTGCGCAGGGTACTGGGGTATTGCAGAGTACTGGGGTATTGCAGAGTACTGGGGTATTGCAGAGTACTGTGCAGGGTACTGGGGTATTGCAGGGTGTTGGGGTATTGCAGAGTATTGTGCAGGGTACTGGGGTATTGCAGAGTACTGGGGCAGGGATGGCTGAGCTGGGATGGATGGCTGGATCTGTGACTGCATTTGTCACAGATCCAGCCACAGCGCTGCTGCTGCCACCCGCTCCCCCCCCCCTCTCCTCTCACACTGTACCGAACGGTACAGAGAGGAGAGGGAGGAACCGGTTTGTTTACAAGTGATCACGCCGTCATTTGACAGCGCGATCACGTGGTAAACGGCCGCTATCAGCGGCAATTTACCGTGATCCAGGGGACGCGCAATCGCGGAAGTTCCGGAACGACGTCCCAGGGACGTCGTCCCAAAGTAACTCCACCGCGCTGTAGCAGTAAAATGCCTATGGCGCGGTGGGAAAGTGGTTAAGCCGGCCTTGCCTACACACGATTGTTAAAAAAAAATGCTCTAGCAAAGCGCGGTGACGTACAACACGTACGACGGCACTATAAAGGGGAAGTTCCATTCGGATAGCGCCACCCTTGGGGCTGATCTTGCTGATTTGCTCTTTTCAGTCTTTGTGCTTTTCAGTCTATTACAGCGTGATGAATGTGCTATCTCCTTTATGAATGCTAGTTTTACCAGAACAAGCTCCTGTCTCATAATTTGCTTCTGAGCATGCAAGTTGTTTTCACGTCGTTAAATCCTACACACGACCATTTTTTATTACGTTAAAAATTATAACGTGGGGCGTGGCTTGGCGCGAGTGCCGGACGGACGTGTGAGCGCGGAGCTCCGGCACAACGGTGATACCAGCGGCTCGTATCGACCCTCCATTGGCAGATTTCCACCCTAGTCTCGAGCAGACACCGCCTGCAGCACCTCCGCCATGCCGGGGAAGCGGAGATCGGTGAAGAAACCGCACCGCTTAACGGACTTTTTCGCTCCGTCCGGAGGTCGCGTGGGGCAAGATGGCGCCGAGGCCTACTCTCCTCAGTAGGACTCCTCCAGAGTCCAGGCAGCTGCGAAAGGTACTCGCTCCCATCCTACACCGCTGACACTCTCCTCTCCCCCGCCTACACCTTCCTCCTGTAGCCCGGCCAAATCAAAGCCCCGCATGGAAGGTCAGGAGAACAGATCTATCAGCCCGTCAGCTAGCCAGGCCTCAGACTCAGGGGAGGACACCAGGGATCTGCCTGAGTCCATAATATCGTTCCCCACACAAAATCAGCCTGTATTGGACACTGTCCTTAAGGACATGTTGATTTCTCTGAGAAGCACCTTGCAGGCTGACATGGCATCATGCATGCATCGCTTATCAGGGGACATACAAGAGATGGGTCATAGAGTACACCATATAGAATCCAAAATGGAGGAGTATGCCTCTACAATTAATGATTTGGTGGATGCTAATGAGGAGAGAGAGACAGATGCAGACTGGATTAAGGCCAAACTGGCCGACATCGAGGACAGGGCCAGAAGGAATAATCTGAAAATCAGGGGAATACCCGAATCTGTTTTGCAATCTGACCTACAACATCATGCCATATCTTTGTTTAAGGCCTTGCTACCAGACCTCACTGATCTGGACGTCACTATAGACCGCATCCACCGTCTACCAAAGCCACCTCATCTGTCGGATCAGGTTCCGAGAGACGTGTTGCTCCGCCTCCATTTTTTCCACGTTAAGGAACAACTCATGACCGCTATGCGGAAACGGGAACAGATCCCGGAGCAATGTCGCAATGTGCAATTTTTCGCTGACTTATCACAATACACATTGATGAAGAGAAGGAACCTCAACTCTGTAACAAAAATTCTTCGCAACCATAAAATAATATACCGCTGGGGATACCCCACTAAGCTATCAATCACCAAGGACAACAGGAACTATACTATTTTTTCCTTGGAGAAAGGTCTTGACCTCCTTAGGAAATGGAACATCCTTCCTGATGATGATGAGGCGCAGACCATGACTAGCACTCCACGCCAGGTGGACTCCGGCTGGAAGCAGGTGACACCAAGAAATGCAAAATCCCATGCTTAATGTAATAAGGAGGGAACTCTGGAGATGATATTGTATCCCTTGCCTACCCTGGACTGGTCGTCAGTGACCTTTATACCCCTTTAATGTTGCAGCTGTTCGCTGCCCGGTTTGACTTGTCACACACTCTAGCTGCTGTTTTGATCACAGCAGCATTGTTTTGCTGTTTGAATATTTTCTTTCAATTTTTTACCTTTTGTTTTTCTTTAATCCTGCCTTATTCACACTTTATCCTTTCTCCACCACCCCTACCTGAGAAGATGAGTACGCAGATGTCAACACCTCATTATAGGCGATCGAAAGAGGACATTCGGCTGAACCTGACCCTCATTGAACGTCCATCGCCTCGACTCTCAAAAAGTGAGTACATCGTTGTTGCCTGTTGCCATCTTACCACTATGGTCATGGATTATGCTATGCGCTGGTCCCGTGAGCGGATCGGCCTTCATAGCATATACTCTGTATCTCTATAATGCCGCTGAGAGTTGTATCTATGAATGTTAAAGGACTGAACCATCCAGTGAAACGAAAATCTATGTGGAGAGAGGCCTTATTGCATAATGGGGATATTCTTTGCATTCAAGAGACTCATTTCAGCAGTAAAGCACCTCCAAAGTGTTCACATAAGTGCTTCCCCCATGTATTTACGGCCAACGTGGACACTAAAACCAAAGGGGTATTGATTGCTATACGAGACTCGGTTGCCTTCTCTTTGCATGCACAGATCCAAGACCCACTGGGGAGATTTCTTATATTAATCTGCGAAGTGAACTCTGTTATTTATACCATAGCTACCGTATATGCCCCCAATACTCACCAAATCCGTTTTTTTCAACAAAGTTGCCAAGAAAATTTCTGCAGTCCGAAAGGGTTACCTTATACTCTGCGGGGACTTCAACATTGTTCCTGACCCCGGAATTGACTCTACTTCTAAATCCACACGCCACCAACCTTCTCTATTACCACTATTACACCGCCAGGGTGTCTTCGACGCCTGGCGCTGTTTGCACAGCAATGAGAGGGACTTTACCTATTTTTCTCCACCGCATGGGGTATATACCCGAATAGACCTTTTCCTGGTGGATCAACAGGTCTTGTTGAAAACTAAGTCAGTTGAGATTAACACTATCACGTGGTCTGACCACGCATCACTGGTTCTGATGGTGGAGGACTCTATTCCCTCCAACCGAAGCCCTGTATGGAGGTTTAACAATTTTCTTTTACAGCATGCTGATACAAGGGAACAGATTAAAT
The DNA here is from genome assembly GCA_029574335.1 of Rana kukunoris. Lineage (NCBI taxonomy): Eukaryota > Metazoa > Chordata > Amphibia > Anura > Ranidae > Rana > Rana kukunoris. The sequence continues at coordinate 28,961,658 of CM056059.1, read as the reverse complement.
CGCATTTGGTAAATTTTTTTGCTGACAACGTGGGTTCGGTCCAAAACCCTTATGTAGTGTGGAACGCCCATAAGGCGTATATGCATTCAGTTGGGGGCAAGACTTAAAAGGCAGAGGCAGCAGCGGGTAACTGAACTAACAGACCATATTGCCAAATTAGAAGTATGTAATAAGTCTATTACTACCCTAATAGTTACTGAACAATTAAGTAAACTTAGATATGACCTTAGGATCCTACTTTTTTTTTTTATTCACAAAACAGCATTACAAGATATGCATTAGTCGACAATCAGATTTGCAGAGAAACGGTAACAGTTAGAAACAAGCAATTTCAGCGTTTGCAGATAGTAAAACAAAAGAAAATCAAAATAGGGGAAATAATAAAAGTAAAATAATCTATCGAGGTGCAAGTTGATAGCTCTCTCACCCCAGTGCCCCCCATCTGTAAACCATCAGGCGCAGACCCAACCGGAGACCTTCCCAGAGTACACTAGGGTAAATGACCGTTGCCCTTACGCCAAAGCCACATATATTCAACCAGAACATGTAAGTAACTCAGCAGGCGATCGAGTTAGGTGGCGCCCCGGGAGAGAGGGGAGGGGCAGCAGCCCCCATACCGGGCGGGGGGGGGAGTCCATCTCTAGTCCCCCACCCCATCAGCCCCCCACCCCCGCGCATCCACCCAAGCCGACCAAACCTTATCGTACTTAGCAGGGCACTGCCTACTCTCATACGTGAGTTTATACAGGGGCAAAGCCGAGTCCACCGCCTTCCTCCAGGAACCAAGGGTGGGGGGTCCCACCGACTTCCACCGTAGCAGTATCTCCCTCCTAGCATAAAACAGTGAGAATGTAATACATAGCTTAGTATATCTGTCTCCCTCTACCTCACCCAAATGACTCAGAAGGAGCACCATGGGATCCAGCGGCACCCTGGTCCCTCCTATATCGCTAAGCCTCTCTGCTACCCCCGCCCAGTACGGCCGAAGCTTCGGGCAGTCCCAGACCATGTGCCAAAAGGTACCCACCCCTACCCCACACCTAGGACAGTTCGGATCCAGATGTGGGAATATACTGGCCATTCTATGAGGGGTGAAGTAGGCCCTATGTAGGAACTTGAGCTGGATGAATCTGTCTTTAGCTGCTATCATGGACGGGATGTAAGTGGAGACACATTCCTCCCATTCCTCCTCCCCCAAAGCTGGAATGTCCCCCCTCCATTTATCCATTACCCGGGTGAGTTTAACATCGTGGCCCACCGTCAGATACATATACAGAGTGGAAAGGGGCTTCCCCATTGCGCTCGACGTCAACAGTCGCTCGATCGAGTCAGGTTCCAGGGTCAGTGTGTCCGGGAATTGGGCCCTCAACGCATGCCTCAGCTGGTAGTATTTAAACTCGAGGGAGTTAGGGAGGGAGTACTGCCGCCTCAGCTCTCGAAAGGGCTTGATCCTACCGTTTGCCATGACATGTTTAAGGGTGGTAATCCCGCATCTGGCCCACTGTGAGGGTTCAGGCAGGTCGCAGAGGTGAGGCAGGGTGGGATTGCCCCACAATGGGGTGTGTGGAGAGATACAATTCGGTTTAGAGTAAATGGCTCTGGCCGCCCGCCACACTCTAACGGTTGTCTTCATGGACGCCGTCAAAGGGTGAGGGGCACTGGGACCCCTATATACCAGATTAGTCAATGCAGCATATGACCCCAGTATGGCCGCCTCAAGTCTTACCGCCGGATTCTGTCTGGGCTGGGAGAACCACCAGCGCACAGTAACTAGGACAGCCGCCCAGTAATACAAAAGAAAATTTGGGAGAGCCAGCCCACCCCCCGATAAGGGGAGGTATAGTATCTGCCTTGCCACCCTGGGGGGCCTCCCGGCCCAGATGAAAGAAGTCAGCACCCCCTCCAGTCGTCTAAAGAAGGATCTGGGAATGTGGGAAGGGGTATTGCGAAAGAAATATAAGAACTTAGGGAGGAACACCATTTTGAGCAGGTTTACTCTGCCAACTGGGGTCAGCGGGAGGGTGCGCCAGGCCGTGCACTTGACCGCAAGATGCGATAAGAGAGGCTGTACGTTCCCTTCGATATATTCCTGTGTGGTGTTACCAATCCGAACGCCTAGATATGTGAAGTCGCCCACCCACTGGAGGGGAGTTCCAGTATCTACCCTCGGAAGCGAGGGGTGCAGTGGGAAGAGAACGGACTTGCCCCAGTTTATGCGAATTCCTGAGAACCGGCCGAATTCCTCAAATAGGTCAAGTGCTCTCCGTAGCGACTGACTGGCATCTGCCAGATAGAGTAGGGTGTCGTCCGCATAAAGGGACACCTTCTCCTCTACATCCCCCACCGCTATACCCCTGACCCGGGTCTCAGCTCTCAGGGCAATGGCGAGGGGCTCAACCGCCAGGGCAAAAAGCCCCGGCGATAGCGGACAACCCTGGCGGGTCCCCCGGCCAAGGGGGAAAGTATCCGAGAGGAGGCCGTTCGTGCGGACCCTGGCCCTGGGGTCAGCGTAGAGCATCCTCAACCACGCCAGAAAGTTCGGCCCGAAGCCAAACCGCCCAAGGACACCCCACAGGAACTCCCACTCCACCGAGTCGAAAGCTTTTTCGGCGTCTAGGGACGCCACTACCCCCGCCGACTCCGGCCGTGCCCTGTCCATATGCGTGAAAAGCCTTCTAATGTTAATGTCCGTTCCCCTCCCCGGCATGAACCCCGTTTGGTCTGGATGTACCAAAGCGGTTATGACTGTGTTTAGTCTCCTGGCCAGGACCTTGGCCAGGAGTTTCGCATCAACGTTTATCAGTGAGATGGGGCGGTAAGAGGAACACAGGACCGGGTCCTTACCTGGCTTAGGGATTACCACCACCACTGCGTCACTCAGGGAATGCGGGAGCTCCCGCACCCTCTGAGCCTCTGTCAACATACCGAGCATTTTGTCTGTCAAGTCCTCAGAGTATTGTTTGTAAAATTCAACTGGTATACCGTCGGGGCCCGGCGACTTACCCGATTGGAGGGTCTTAAGAGATTTCAGGAGTTCATCTGCAGTTATGGGGGCATCAAGCAGCTCGCGGTATTTAGTGGTCAGGACTGGGATGTCAATAGGATCTAGATAGGAAGCCAGGTCGTCCCCAGAGTATTCAGCCCTGGAACTGTAGAGGTTTTTGTAGAAGGAGACAAAGCAATCGTTTATCTCTTCAGGGGCATACAGTAGGTCCCCCCCCGGTCCCCGTATACAGGGGACGCACATCCCCCCGGACTGTTCCCGTGACAACCAGGCCAATAGCTTTCCGGACCTCTCCCCCTGCTCAAATATACGCTGCGATTGGGCGAGTAAACGTTTCTGGGTGAGAGAGGTGCGAATACGCACCACCTCTCCAGTCAGGGACTGAAGTACGTCATAGTCACCGGGATCCCTGGAACGGACATATTGTGCTTCCTGCAAGGCTGCCCTCCCCTCTGCTCCCGCCAATTCAGCCCTCCTCTCCCTTCGGACCCTAGCTATAATTGATTGATACCGACCCCGCGTGTATGATTTAAAGGCATCCCACACCGGTAATGCTCCGGCCGAGCCGGGGTTGACTGCCCAATATTCCTGTAGCGCCTCCCTAAAGTGACCCTCCACCGCCTCGTCTGACACCCAGAACCTGGACAGCCTCCATAAAACTGTGCCCGGGGCCGAGGAGAGCTCCATCGTCAGGAGAAGCGGCGCGTGGTCTGAAATGCCCCTCGGAAGAATCCTAATGTCCTGAACCTTAGGCAATGCCAGGCCCCCCAGGTACGCCAGGTCTATTCTAGAGAAGGATCTGTGAGATGCAGAGTGACAGGTATAAGCTCTGGAGTGAGGATTTCTCCAGCGCCACACGTCCGTCAAACCAAACAGTTCCGCCCACTCCACCAGACCAGAGTGGAAGGGTCCACTCTGGGACATCCTGTCCATGCTCTGGTCCGGGACCATGTTAAAGTCTCCCATTATGACCAAGTTATCACTAGCAAAATCAGCTATTTCCGAGGTGACCCGATGCAAGAGGGAGATCGATGCAGGAGGGGGCAGATACACACCTGCTACAACCAACCTCATGGACCGGATCTGTGCATGCATTATTACATACCTGCCATCCGAGTCAAGTACCAAGTTGAGCAGCCTAAAGGGGAGGGACTTGTGCACCAGAACGCTGACTCCCCTGGCAAAGTTTGAATATGTGGAATGATAATGATGTCCAATCCAAGGTTTTTTCAGGGCCATCGTTCTACTACCCACCAAGTGGGTCTCTTGGAGTATACAGATATGTGGGCTGTGGGCCCTAATGAATTGAAATACCAGCGACCTCTTCGTCGGAGAATTTAGACCCCTAGTGTTCCATGACAGTATGTTAAGGGCTGACATAGCCACACCCGGGGTGAATTATCGCAGGATGAAAAGGGCGCCCACCCCCTGAGACCGCTCTCTTGACTCGGAAGGGACAGCCAAAACATATACCTGACATTGACTCACGTAATGCATATTCAGAACCTACTTGCAAGACACTTTTTTTGAGAAAACAAACATAAAAAACAAACCATAAACCGTCCCAAACGTGGGAACCCTCCCCTCCCCCCACCCCACCCAACCCCTTAAAACTGAGGCAGGTTTCCATCCCAAAAACCAAAAATCAGCTCGCTGGCTGCAAAAGGGGGGTCCTGTGCAAGAGCCGCTCCCAACCCCTAACAAGTTCAGCGGGGTTAAGGAGTGAGTTGCGCTATGTCCTCCTAGCTGTAGCATCCGCCGGGATATATCTCAGACTGTCGGGAACCAAAAAATAAAAAAATAAAATAATGGAAAAAATAAATAAAAAATAAAAATAAAGTAGCAATTCAAAAAAAATGTATATGTAAATGAGGAGTCCCTCCAGTAAGAAAGGGGAAAACTTAAACCATCAACTCGGAAGGGCTGTTGGCCTGTTTATCAGATCCTTTGGGTGACAGGAAGCTGCAGCTTCAGAAGTCTCCTGGTTCATCTAACCAGGGGCACCATCTTAATGTCCCACACGTGGGGAGTATCTGGGCCCCCGTGAAGGCAGCCACAGCATCAACGGGCACAACGGTTGCAACAGACGCTGCGGGCGCACAACGAAACGGATGAGTGGCGTAGTGCTCGTCCGGCGAGTCAAAGCAGGGGGGCCCAGTGCATATTAAAGGTCGTCTCAAGCTCTTGGATGGTCACGAGGCAGGGACTCCAGCCAGGCAGAAGCGTCTCTCGGAGAGGTGAAGAAGCGGGTTGTCTCCCCATCTTGGACCCTCAGGCGGGCTGGAAAGAGAACGCTGTAACGAATGTTGCGAGCCCTCAACGCTGCCTTCACGTGATCAAACGATTTCCTCAATTTCTGCGTTTCTAGAGAGTAGTCAGGGAAGATCATCAATCTGTTGTTCTGGAGCCTCAAATCCCCCACCGCCCTAGATGCACGGAGGACCTCGTCTCTGTCCCGGAAATTGAGGAGTTTGAGGATAAGCGTGCGGGGGGGAGCACCCGGAGGGCCAGGCCTGGGTGGGATCCTATGAGCCCGTTCCACCGCGTAGTGAGGGGACAGGCGTGCATCAGGCAAAAGGTTGCGTAGCATGTCCTCCACAAAGCACGTCGGATTGTTGCCCTCCGCGCCCTCTGCCAGGCCAACTATGCGCAGGTTGTTGCGTCTATTTCTGTTCTCGGCATCTTCAGCTCTATACTCCAGGGCCTTGACCTTAGTTTGAAGCGAGTGGAGCGCCGCACTGTGTTCCGCAACTCTATCCTCTGCATTGCTGACCCTCTGTTCAGTCTCTGTCATCCTGGACCTGAGCTTATCCATGTCCTGCCTGAGAAGGCCAACATCCATTTGCACTGCCTCTATTTTTGCCATGAGTGTGGATTGGCACATGGCTATGGCCGCCATAACATCTGCCAGCCTAGGGGGCCTCTCTTCCTCGGCCTCCATCGGGCCCGTCTGCGATGCCCTGGGCTGGCCGCGAGTGGCCCGAGGGGTAGCCAGGGGGTCCGGCGTCAGCTGGGGGGACACCGGGAGAAGAGGGAACTTGTATTTTTTCCCCTTACCACCCGTTGCTCCCGACCGGCCGCGCCTCATTCAGGTGTCTCTGCGACCGCGGTGGGGGCCCCCAGACGCCCCAGCCCCGTGCTCCAGATGAGGATCAAAGTCTAGAAAAGTGCTGGTGACAGGCAGCCGTGGAGGGGGAAAACAGAGTCCAGCATGCAGCACTCCTGGTCACTCACCGCAGTAGTACCCCCCAGGTGTGGACACCAAGGCCACCGCTCCCAGTGAGGGGGGAGCCGGGTCAGGGGAGAGGCCCGGGCAGCTATCAGTCCTCCTGGGGAGCCCCTCAGTGATTGCTCCGCCGTTGGAGCCGTCTGTGTGCAGGATCGGTCCGCGAGTGAAAATCGAGGCCGCGGCTTCGTTAGGGCCTAGTCCAAGTCCCGTGAATAGGGGCAGGGGCGGGCGGGGAGCACACCCACGACGGCCCCCCGAGTCCGGATCAATGACCGAGGATATCAGGTCTCCCTCGCCTGTGTGCTGGGCGGGATCATTGCGCCGGGGGTCCGCGAGTGGAAATCGAGGCCGCGGCTCCGTTGAGGCCTAGTGCAGGTCCCGTGGTGAAGAGCAGGAACGGGGGAGGTGAGTACATCCGCGGCGATCCTTGGAGCCGGAACGGCGAACGAGGATGTCGGGTCTCCCCCACCAGAGCTGGATGGGGTCGCTGGAGGCCTTTTCCACGCGCCACGTGTGGGGGGCCAGGCCGGACCGGGAGAAGACAGTACGGCTCACACCTCAGCAGGGCCAAAGAGGCAGGATCCGCCGACCAGCTCCCCAGATCCCCAACGCTGCAAGGTATCCCTGGCAGTCCTTCAGAGCGGCAATCTTGCGCCGATAGCTCGGATATTGGAGCGGATGCCGGCGGAGCTCAGAGGTTAGCTTCTGCTCACAGCGCCATCTTGGACACGCCCCCCTAGGATCCTACTTTTAGATGATTTTGAACGGATAACCAAAAAACTTAGGATGTCCTATTATTCTACTGGCAATAAGGCGGGAAAGTTATTAGCAAATACTCTTAAAGGTCATAGGTATAAGACCAAAATCCCCTTTCTTTTCCACCACAGGTCAAGTCAGAAACTATACCACCCCCAAGAGATGGCAGATGCCTTTAGTGAGTACTATAGTTCTTTATACAATTTGAAGGATGATCCCTCAACTACTCAACCCTCCACAGAGGGCATTGAACTATTTCTGAGCAAACTAGATATCCCTACACTGTCACCAGAGCATCTCGCCTTTTTGAACTCACCATTTACTGCCCTAGAACTAACCAAAGTTATTGAATCCCTCCCTATAAATAAATCACCAGGTCCAGATGGTTTCAGTGGTGAATATTTCAAGGTATTCAACTCAATTCACTCCCCTCAGTTGTTGAAAGTTTACCACGCTGCTGCTGCCTCTGCCTCTTTTCCAGCAGAAATGTTAGAAGCATTGATTATTACCCTGCCTAAGCCAGGGAAGGAGCCCACCCAACCCTCTAATTTTAGACCGATCTCTTTATTGAACATCGATGTTAAGATATACGCAAAACTTATAGCTTTACGTCTGGTGGATATCTTGCCATTGCTGATTCACCCGGACCAAACTGGTTTCACGAAACACAGGCAAACATCAGATGCTACTCGGCGGATGATTAATGTTATCCATTTAGCACAGGTACAGCGAAGGCCTTCTCTGCTCCTCTCTTTGGATGCAGAGAAGGCCTTTGACCGAGTGCATTGGTCATACATGAAGAGAGCACTAGAGTATTTTGGATTTGGGGGCAATATATTGTCCGCTATTCTGGCTTTGTACTCCACACCCTCAGCCAGAGTTCTTACGTCAGGCATCCTATCTACTCCGTTCACTATTTCTAACGGAACGAGACAAGGATGCCCCTTATCACCTCTTATATTTAATTTAGTAATGGAACCTTTCGCCATACACGTGAGGTCCTATCCGGAAATTAGAGGGTTCAAGGTTGGTAGCCGAACACACTCGATAAGCCTTTTTGCCGACGACATAATATTAATTATGTCCGAGGTGGGTCCTTCCCTTGCTGCGGCATCTGATGCGTTAAAACTATTTAACAGTGTGTCGTACAATAAAGTTAACGAAAGCAAGTCTTTCATTCTGGGGTTAGGTGTTAATTCTACTACACGTACCGTACTTGAGTCCCGATTCCCCTTCAGGTGGAAGGATGACGGCATTAAGTATTTAGGTATAACATTGACTGCCAGAGTGGAAAACCTAGTGAAGGCTAATTACACCCCCTTCCTCCTGGAATTGAGCAATAAGTTACAGAATCTCTCCTGGAAGGAATTGACCTGGTCAGGGCGGTTAGCTGCATTTAAGATGATGATCTTGCCTCAATTTATTTTTTTGTTTAGAAACCTCCCTGTTCCGGTACCTGAAAAGTTTTTTGCCTCAGCACAGTCTCAAATTAATAAATATCTATGGCAGGGTAAGAAAGCTAAGTGCGCTATGCATAAATTGTTGAAATCTAAACTAACAGGAGGAGCAGGTCTTGTCCTCATTAAAGATTACTATGCTGCCTCCATCCTGGCCCAGGCAAATCAGTGGTTTCCAGGAGGGACCACCTCTAGGTGGTATGAATTGGAGGCCTCTCAGTGTCTCCATTATACCCTATACGACTTGTTGTTGTCTGTTAGGAATATACCCGGTCCCCCGCCGGGTCTGTCACCTACCATTGTGGTAACTTTCCGGATGTGGAAAAAATTTCTGGATGACACCGCTGTAGACCCCAACCATAAGTCCCTCCAACTTCCTGTCTCTAGTCTGCATTTACTTATCCCTAATCTAAACATACGTACATGGATAGCTAGAGGAGTTTCAGTGCTTGAGGACCTAAAGGTGGGGCCAGCGCTCAAAACTTTCCGGTCCCTCCAGATTGAATTCGGACTGACAGGTGGAGACCGTTATGCCTACAATCAGATCTCACACCTATTAGTAACCCCTTTAATGACCCACATTGAAGTCCCTTGGCGGGTATATATATATTTATCTAATGCCCATACCTCTATCAAAGGCATATCTCTTTTTTACAATTTGCTTGGGAAGAAAAATATTATGGAAAAAACGCCATCTATGAGGACATGGGAACTAGACTTAGGTAGCACGTATGCACTATCCCAATGGAAAAGTGTGGTGGCTTCCACCTACAAAGCCACGAAGAGCGTAAATTTATGGGAACAGTCACAAAAAATATTGCTTCGTTGGTACCTAACCCCGGCTAGGTTAGCAGGGTTTAGTAAGACATACTCCCCTCTTTGTTGGAGGGAGTGTGGGGCTAGAGGGACCCTATTGCACATACTGGGTAAATGCCCTAAAATAGAACATTTCTGGGGAGAGGTGTTTGGCCTTATGGGTCGCCTGACAGGTTCACGACTGACCTTCGATTTGGGTTTTGCAACACTTTCCCTGGGTATTGAAAGGATCCCTAGTAATCGTAGATGCATAATTTCGCAAGTACTACTGAGTGCGAGACTGGAGATAGTAAGGAGATGGAGGTCTACAGAGCTGCCTTCCCTTAAGGAAGTAATCAGGACAACTAATCTTCATATTACATACGAACAAATGTTTATGGCGTCACAGAACAACTTTGATGGTGGTTGGCAGACCTGGAAACCATGGTTTGACTGGTATAAACGATGGGCAGACAATCCTTGATATTCTGATGTACTCTATATTGGATCAACGTACTTTCTCAGGATTCCCCTTCCTCCCCTCCCCCTTTCCTATAATATTTCTCTCTTTTCTTCTTCATCTATCTATGTGCACTAGCTGCCTATTATTCTTCTACTCTTCTCATCTTTTTCTTTTACAGTTACGGTTATGTTTAGCGACTAAGTATTAGAAGTGGGAACATGTGCCTCTGCTATGTTTACTTTGAAAATGATAAGCAGAAGCTGTGGGGGCGGTGGGGGTCGGCTGGGCGGGGGGTGGCTTCCTGGGAGCAGTATGTTCCCTATCGGGGCTCTCGGGGGGCGTCTCCCTGTCGGGGGGGCCTCTAAAACCTCCACTAGATATTCGGTGTGTCTCCAGGCTACTTGGAATGGATGACACGCTATGGGTATAAGTGTTATGGGATTGATGTGACATTACTAATGTCATGTCACTGCTGTTTGGTTTGAGGATAGCAATACACAGAGTTGTTGGTTTATCGGTGAGATATGTAAGTCACACCATATACATGTTTACGATGTAATTCCCACCTTCTATATTACTATTCTATGTTACTATATTATATTATTATATTATATGACATCACATGTAAATCAGTTTTCTTTTTACATTACATGCGAGTTGGTTTCATACTGTATCTTGTAAATGTTTCTGTACTTATGTTCTATTGATATCTGTTACTAAATAATAATAAAAATCTATTGAAAGTAAAAATTATAACGTTAAAAACAGAGCATGTTCATGGCCATTTTTAACATTACAAAAAATGCTCTGGAGCCTACACACGATCATTTTTAATGACATTAAAAAAAATATTGTTTTTCACATCACGAAAAACGGACGTGTGTATGCGGCATATGTGTTTATTGATTGGTTTGCGCAAAAGTTATAGCGTCTACAAAATAGGAAATAGTTTTATGGCATTTTTATTAATATTTTTTTTTTACTATTAATGGCAGAGATCAGTGATTTTTATCGTGACTGCGACATTATGGCTTTGAAACCCATCCTAGACCAATACATGTACATTACTTTGTTTCTAATCTTTTCTTGAATTTTTTTAAATTGTGGCATGATGTGTGGCTTTTTGTGATCTGCTAGCGTGCTTCACTTTGTCAGACCGCTTCTATTTATGTGATTTTGTGATTAAACAGGTCTGGTAGTAATCAGGCCTGGGTGTGGCAAGTAAAATTTAACACAGCTTTCCAAAAAATTGTGGTTAATCACAGTTCATTCATGATTCAGCTTGGGAGGAGGCAACTACTTTTCTTATATAGGGCCGGGCAGGTTTGAACAGTTTTTTTTTCCCTTAATAAATTAAATAATAATTTAAAAACTGTGTAATTTTCTTGGGTTATTTGATGGCTAATCTGAATCATTTAAGTGTGAGAAATATGCAAAAAAAAAGGAAAAATCAGCAAGGGGCGAATATTTTTTCACACAACTGTATATAAAATCAGAGAGCAAGAAGCTGGTGTTTTACTTCAATCAAGATGTAATTCAGCAAACGATTCAAGGTAGCCTTTAGAACTTGTAGTTATGGAACAAAATGTGTCGCTTTACACACACTCATGACACTCCTACACATACACACCAGGGCCCCTCGCTCTGCTGATCACCCTGCCTTGACCCACCTCTTCCAACACAACCTCGCCAGCTACCCAGGATGGTTGGGTGTATTTCATGTTAAGCTGGGTACCTTGCATCTCCTTGTGCACTGCATTGTTGCCTGTTGACTCATCATTGGTTGTTGCACTCTTATTCTCTTTTCGTGATCCTGCTGAGCCCCCTGGCTGAACTTCATTCTTAACCCGCTCCCTCTTCTGTGCACCAGAACACCCTGCACATTGGGTCCTGTTCTAGTTTGTTACAGGTTGGTAGAGATGTCCATCAGTTACAGTGTAATTATGTGTATCCATGTAATATTCTAGTTGGTTCTCATGTACAATGCATGCAACGAGGATGAGACATTCACCAGATATTTGCAAAGCCACTGAGCCCATCTGACAGGAGAACACTGGATACTGGATGAGGTGGAAGTCCTGCTCATAGCGTTAGATTCACCAGGCAAAGTGAAGTTCACCTCTCCCAAGACCCAGCATTCTCCCGTCAGACAGACTCTGCTAGCCCCTCACTCTGCTAATCATCCTTCCTGGGCCCCCCTCCACCAAGAGAACCCGATCAGATGTCAAGGATTTTTTAACATCTACCCTGTAATTCTGTGAACCCTTGTCTTATATCCTTTGCTGTGCCATATTGCTGCCCGTGGCCCTGCTCTGTATTTGGATTTCTGCCTGTGACTCTAAACTCTGTCCATATTGTTTCCCTTTAATCTACAGTGTGTGATTTAATACCGAATTTGCAACAAGTTTTTCAGAACCAGGATCCAAACCCAGATCCTCTGTTGCAAACTATCAGTATCGCTTCCTACTGTGCCATCTGAATTGCTGGACAGCTCCCTGTCTGATCCCTTGGACAACCTTTCTTTCTATTTTGCTTCTGGTGAACTCTTTGGGCCAGATTCACAGAGCCATTACGCCGGCGTTACAGGAGATGCGCGGCATAAGTCTAAATATGCGCCTGCGTATCGATGCGCCGCATCCCCAAAACGATATACGCATGAAATCTAATTTTTTTCGACCGGCGTAATTTCGATAGACCGGCGCATTCGTGCACGCAAAACTGCGCTAGACACACCCTTGATTTGCTAGTCAAATATGCAAATGAGGGAGTTACGGCGATCCACAAAAGTAAGTTGGTGCAGCGCAGGCTACGCGCTGTGCGCAAAAGCTGCACATCCTGTCTAAAATTAGTCCATATAAAAGGTGGTTTAAAATTAGACAATCCGTCTACATGTCAGGTAAAGCAAAACTGTTAGGGACAAGCTGAGCAGCCACACTTGCAGGACAACAAACTGTATGCCACCATGCCAGGGCCATCTATGCTCATAGCTATACTACTGACTTTAGATGAGCAAAGAAGGAGGAGGGCACGGAGGAGGGCACGGAGAGGATATACCCCACACGCATAGACATCTTTGGCATGAGTGATTCGGAGGTGTATCGCATCTTCAGTTTCACCCCTCATGCCATCATGGAATTAACCACAGCCACTGGTCAAGGTCCTGGCAACACTCCATTTCCTTGCCAGTGGCTCTTTTCAAAGAACAAGTGGAGTGGTGGCTGGGATGTCACAATCCTCCATGAGCAGATGTGTGCACCAGGTTATCCCTGCAATTCTCAGATGCATGGCCAACCAAATCATCAAACCCACCCAGGAGGACCTGCGGCTGAAGGCAATGACAGATTTCTACAGAATTGCCAGATTCCCACTCACCATGGGGGCCATTGATTGCACACATGTGGCACTCCAGCCCCTCCGTGAGACAGAGCACATATACCGCAATCGGAAGCATTGGCACTCCATCAACGTACAGGTGATAGTCAATGCCCAAGGCCTCATATGGCACGTCCGTGCCAAACACCCCGGATCCAGCCATGACAGCTACATATACAATCAGAGCCCCATCCCAATGGAATTCGAACAGAACATGTATGGGGACAGCTGGCTGGTTGGTGAGTGACATGGGAGTCAGGCATGACTGTCCCCCCCATGATGCAGAAATCACAAGGGGCACATGCATGACTAACATCCTCCTGTCTTTTCCCTTCCAGGTGACTCTGCATATGCACTGGGACCCCATCTCATGACTCCTATCCGGAACCCCCAAACCCCAGGAGAGGAAAGATACAATGAAGCCCACGCCCAAACCCGTGCAGTGGTGGAGCGCACCTTTGGCCTCCTGAAGTCACGTTTCCGATGCCTGAATAAGTCTGGGGGTACTCTGTTGTATTCCCCAAACTTTGTATGTCAGATCATCGGGGCATGTTGCATGCTGCACAACTTCGCAGTGAGAAAGGGCCTGGAGATTGACATACGTGATGACCTGACCCCCGAACCAGACAATCCCCCCCCTAACCGAGGCTACCCCGTCTTCTGAGGGAAGAGCAGCCAGGAGACAGCTCACATTAGGCATCTTTGCACGTTAAAGACACACATTAATCATGGCACAATAAGAATGCATGCATGCACACCACTGTGGTCCCTATATCACACACACACCACATCCTCATCAAATTGGATTGGCACAAGCCCACCATGCAGGACTTGTGAGCAGCAACGCCATGCCACGGCTCCAATTATGTCACTGTACATTCATACACCATTCACACGGACCTGGGGATCACTTCTCCCTGGTCCTGGGGAACCCTTCTCCACCACAAATGAGGGTGACACCCCTTTTCCGGCAGGAATGTCACCCCACATTCAAAAATCAGGCAAAACAAAAAAAAATAAAAAATGACCAGCACCCAAAAAAAATGTCCAGCAAAAAAAAAAAAAGTCCAGCAAAAAGCAACAAAAAAGGGGGAAACAAAATTAATGCCGCTGGCGTGACCCACGCCTGGGGTGCCCACGCCCACGGCCCCGGCTCCTCAGGGTGGACTCATGGGGGGGGTAATCCGGGGAAGGAGGAGCAGCCCCTGGTCTTTGCCCACCTGGCGGCCTGCCTTCCAAGACCACGGCTATTCTGTTCAGGCCAGCATTTAGTGTTGCCGTATTGGCCTGGATAGCCTGGATGAGGGCCCTCACATCCTGCCCAATGTCTGCTGTAGTAGTCTTCAGTTAGTTTAGGCAGTTTGTAAGTGCCCGGGAGTGGCAGTTCAGGTCCCCAAGCGTATCCTTTATGGAGGACAGGTTCTCCTCCATCCGCCCCAAAGTCTCGCTGACCTGTCCCAGATAGCGGGTCTGAAGGGCCTGGTCCCTTCTCAGATTTGCAGGCAGGACCTCGGCCACCCCCCTGGTCTTCTGGGACAACTTCCTGCCTCCAGATGATGCTTGTGGCCGGGGAGAAGGGGAGCCCCTTGGGAGGGGAGCCCTGTTGGGGGAGGAGTGGGAGGGGCTACACCTTATGGAGGGCTGGCTGCTGCCAGCCAGAGGGGAAGAGTTCTCCAAAAATAACAAGCCACTGCCTGACATGACCTCCTCCTCCAACTCAAACTCCTCCTCCTCAAGCTCCTCCGAGGACTCCGACCTTGTCTGGGGGTCCTCATCAGGCTGTTGTCCCGGGGATGGTGCGGTCAGGCCAGATGGCCCAGCACCCTCCTGCACATCTGTGGATGAAACAAAACATTCACAGGTTGGAGGATCCACACACTTGGCACATATTCCCTTCCCCACCCCCCCACCCCCACACATGCTACACACCAGATAGAAAAAAAAAAACCTTACCTGTCCTCAAGGCCTCCTGAGTGGACTCAAAGCCAGGCAGGCCCTCCACTTGCTGCCTATTAAAGGTCTGGGCCACCGCACGCTCCTCCGCTGTCAGCCTAACAGGGCATGGTGGGCCCCCTCCAGTGCCTCTGGCATGTGCTGCCATCTGCCCCAACTTCCCAAGGACCAGACGCCGGAGATCATTGATCTTCTTGGCAATCCCCTCGCGTGTCCGGGTCTCCCCCACCCCCAATGAATTGACCGGGTCGGTGATGTTCTGCAATATCTCCTTCTTCCTGGCCGGGGTGGTGTTGGCACTCTCCGGGCCGTGCAGGAAATGCCCATATTGGGTAAGGGCCCCGGGCAATAATTTGTTTTTCCCTCAAAGAAAAATTGGTCTTGCGCTTCCTTTCAGTCATATTCATACAACAACTCTCTCCCAAACAATCAACAAAAATCACTCACAAAAACAAGCAGGAAAAATCAAGCAACAAAACAATCAAACAAAATCTATCAACAAAAAAGTCTCAAAAACAGTCACCAAAAAACACTATCAAATATATTATACAAAACACTAGCCCAAACAGTCAACAAATATATCAAACACAAGTCACAAACCAACAAACGCGAACAAACAACAGAACAAAAGCACCTTGCTGTATAGGAAGGGATACAAAAGGATGTACTTTTACAAAGGAAGGGTGTTTGTGTCTGTCTATTTATGCTGTCTGCGTAGCTCACTAAGTTGACCGGGACCACTTTCAATTTCACTGATTGCGCCGTTCCTGAGTTGTGAGCATGCGCAGAGAGGTGCTGACCATGGTCTGCTTCAAGCGCGCATGCGCAA
The DNA here is from genome assembly GCA_029574335.1 of Rana kukunoris. Classification (NCBI taxonomy): domain Eukaryota; kingdom Metazoa; phylum Chordata; class Amphibia; order Anura; family Ranidae; genus Rana; species Rana kukunoris. The sequence continues at coordinate 28,945,800 of CM056059.1, read as the reverse complement.
TTCGGCCGTCCCTTCATTTGCACGGGTTCACGGCTCATTTCAATGTAACACGCCCACGTCCTTCCCAATTTGAATTACTCCACCTTACGCCTCGGGAATTACGTTGCACTGGCGCAAATTTCTGCGCAAATACTACCAGGATACGGTACTTGCGCCTCTACATTGCGCCGGTCTAACGTAAAGGAGGTGCGCTACTCCGGTCAAAAAATGTGCCAATGTACCTGAATCTGGCCCTTTGCTCCTACCATGAAATTCCCAATTAAGCCATGCCTATGCACTTTCTGTTTGCCAGATCATTGTGCTCTGCACCAACCAATATCTTGCTTCTTGTTCTCCTACTGCTGTCTGTATCTTCATTACCACTTGATACCGACCTTTTGCTTGTATTGTTCCTTGACTACACTTCCGCCTATTACCAACCTTTGGCTTGTTCCTTGACTACGCGTTCACTTAATCTTGACCTGCAATCCCTTATTACTGGACTTTGGCTTGTTAATTGAGTACGCTTCTCCTTGATTCCTACCTGCTACATCTGCTACAGAACCCTGCATTGCTCACCTCATGGCAGGGCAATCCTAAGAACAATGAATGGTACTAGCATGCATCCAAAGCTATCTCCACCATCAGGAGCTGTGGTAAAGAGTAGACAAGCAAGTGCTTAGACCCCGTGCCCCGGGTGAGCCGATGTTACCCGCCAGGGGGACCTGCTTGTGCATTTATCCTGCTGGTTTCTGTGTGAACCTTTCCACTGCTATAGTTATTGGCCTCCTGACACTTTTCTGATATAATTGTTTTCTAAGAATCCTAGATCAAATTCAGAAAAGCAGTGCAACAATTTTTTTCTATTTGCCAATATGTGCAACAAATTTGTGTAAAATGTGGCAGACATGACTGCCACAAACTACTAAAATACCACTGTTTTGGAGATAAAAAAAAATAGCAGTAAATAGGACCAGTGTCACTTTTGACTAATTTGTGTTGGGAGTGAGAAGTTTCCCCCCCCCCCCCCCATGTTGGTTGCTAGAATGCTGGTGGCCATCAGCTGTACAATGTTATGAGTTGCTAGGATGCCAGCGACCAGGAGGCTGCTTGCATCACAGCAACCAATCAGGCTTGGCTGCACAACATTATTGGTTACTAGGATGCCAGCTGCCCTGAGGCTGCTGGCATCCTAGTAACCATTTATGATTGACCACATAACATCACTGGTTGCTAGAACTCCATTGGTCCCTGGGTTATCAGAATCCTAACAACCTATTAAGCTCAACCACGCAGTATCATTGAGACCTGTGCATATTGCAAGCTTTGCAACACTGATGGTACAGGGGAGGCTATACGGGAGTTTTATCACTTTAATAGGGGTTCTGCTAGCGCAGCGACTGTATGGGATGCACTTAAAGCATTCCTGAGGGGCTGCCTGATAAAGGAGATCTCGGGTATCAAAACTCGCTCTAAGGAATGGGAAAAAAGGGTACGAGATGAACTGAAAGCTAGGGAACAAGCACTGGTTGCAGGCCCCTCTCAAGCTAGGCATGACTCTTGGAGGGAGGCACAATCCCTCTATAACTCCGTTCTATTAACTGCAGCAGAGAAGAGTAGATACTTTCAAACACAAAGCTACTTCGAGGAAGGGGAAAACACGGGACGCCTCCTTGCCCTTATATTAAGGGGGCAGCGGGAAACCTCAAATATCACAGCAATAAAGGCGAATACAGGGGAGTTGCATACCACAGGGCCCGATATCCTGAAGGATTTCCAAAACTTCTATGAGGACCTATACTCTTCTAAAGCTAGATACAGTCCACCAGATATGGCTGACTTCTTGCAATCATGCACCTTTCCACAGCTGTCTGAAGCCGATAGGGAAATGTTAAACTCGCCCATCACCATGTTAGAGCTGAAGAACGCCCTGCACGAGGCTCCGCTACATAAGTCCCCAGGACCAGATGGCATACTGGCAGAGGTATACTCTCAGTATGAAGAGATGCTCCTGCCGCCTTTGCTACAGACTCTGCATGAGGTAACCGAAACAGGTAACCTACCAGAGAGCATGCAGGAAGCCATAATTATAGTTATATTAAAGCCAGGAAAGGATAAACTGTTGCTGGATTCCTACTGCCCAATATCCTTGCTAAATGCAGATGTCAAGCTATTGGCCAAAATGTTGGCCTCAAGGCTATCATGGGTGATAGGAAAGCTGATCCATAGAGATCAATCTGGCTTTATACCATCTCGTTCCACGACGGAAAATATTCGGCGACTTTATTTGAATTTACAGATTGCGGTGGACAACCCGGAAGGTAGGGCCATTCTGTCACTGGACGCTGCCAAAGCGTTCGATGGTGTGGAGTGGCCCTACCTCCTGGAGACCTTGGCAAGATTCGGAATGGGAGACAGGTTTATAAAAAGGGTGAAGGTGCTGTATTCTGAACCCAGAGCCAGACTCCGTATCAATAACAATCTTTCATCTGCGTTTAAGCTCTATAGAGGTACCCGGCAAGGGTGCCCATTGTCCCCATTGCTGTTTGCATTGGCGGCTGAGCCCCTTGCCATCTCTATTCGCAGTTCCACAGAGGTGGTGGGATTCCGTAGGGGCCAGAGGGAAGATAAGATATCGTTGTACGCCAACGATGCGCTAATCTACTTAGGTGACTCCTCTGCATCGCTGCAGGCAGTGATGCAGATCATTGGGAAGTTCGGTTGCTTCTCGGGGTTTGCCATTAACTGGTCAAAGTCAATCCTGATGCCTATAGACAAAATGGAGGGATTACTGCCACCTGGAGCAGAGCAGATTGTTATAAGTAACAGTTTCAAATATCTAGGAGTGATGGTATCTCCAGACCTGGCAGAGTATCTTCAGCTAAATCTGGGCCCACTATTGGCCAGACAGAAGGAGAAATGCAATAGTTGGTGCAAACTTCCACTATCGGTGGTAGGACGGGCAAACTTAATTAAAATGATATGGGCACCACAGCTCCTGTACGTCTTCCACAATTCCCCTATGTGGATCACGAATAAATGGTTCAAACAAACTGAAATATTGATGAGAGGCCTGATTTGGAAGAAGAAGGCAGCCAGGATTAGACTGGCTACCCTCCAGTACAGAAAGGATAGGGGTGGCCTTGCAGTACCGCATCCTAAAACTTATTTTTGGGCTGCTCAGACCCAACACCTAGCGGGATGGGGACGGGAAAAGAATGAGGACTCTATCTGTAATATGATAACGAGTTGTGCCCCTACATTAGTGGCAGCATCTCACCTGGAAATGGACCTCCCTAGTATACCATGCTCTTCCCCGACAGGCATTTTGCTTAAAAGGGTTTGGGGGGAGGTCAGGAAAGCTTTGGGAATAAGGGAACTGCTGCCCTTTACCCCGATATGGCATAACCCAAGATACCCAGAAATGCAGGAACTAAAGGGATTCACTGGGTGGAAGGAGAAAGGGATACATTTTGTCGAACAGTTGTATGAACGGAATGTACTGAAAACATACGAACAGTTGTGTCGGGAATTCCAGTTAAACCCAAAGGGATTTTATCAATACCTCCAACTTCGACATGCGTTACAGGTACAACAAAAAACTCAATCCCAATTTTTGCTGAAATGACTGTTTACAGGGTATAGAGACATAAAAGTTAACTGATTCCTTCAAAATGATTAAAAATAGATAAAAATCAATCATATAATGTGCCTGCAGGTTAGTTTCACTTTTGAACTGGCTTCATGTTTCTGCAAAGTAGAAATAGACACACAGAACAAAAACAAACAAATCCAGGGCAGTGTTTTGTTTTTAAAATGAATCTGATTGGTTCTGGGAAGTTTTAGACACACAGTAATGACAGCTTAAACCATCGTGAGAAAGCTCCCAGCACTGTGGTTATAAGGAAACAGACAAGCAGGAAGTGTGGAGAACAGAGCAGGATTACAGCAACTTCAAAGCAAAAACGAACAATAAGGACATGAAACCAGTACTGCAGTAAGGTAAAGGAAGCTATTTAGCAAAAAAAAAAAAAATCCTTTAGTGATCCTTTAAATTGATTGGTAAAACCCACAAGTGCTGCTTATTTTTTTGCTTTTGAGGTTGGATGGAATGTTTAATGTAGTATAACCCATTTGTAGGTGACAGAGCCCTGTCTAGAGAGCTGGGAGTTCTTGTTGGAGACTGCAATCCTTGTGAGGGGCATTCCTTGCCCAATGACTGGGTAAGTTTGGCAAGCTAAAAGAGTCTGGGGGACTGCGAAAGCGGAGGAGGCCAGTGAGTCCAGGGGGCTGGAGGGAATCCAGAAGTCTCTGGAGGAAGCATACTTGAGATATGAAAAAAAACATGTCAAGAAGCCACGTGGGGCCTGAACAGCAAGGTGCTTTCATCTTGGCTGAAAAGCCTGAATAGCCAGTGATCTGGGAGACCAAAACAGAGCATTTTCCATTGTGTAAGAACCCCTGCGTAAGAAATTTTATGTTGGACTATTGTTTTCTGCCTTTTTTAACCAATTCAGCTCTGAAGGTCCCCCCCCCCCCCCTTTCATGACCAGGCCATTTTTTGCAATATATGGCACTGTGTCACTTTTTAACTGGCAATTGCACGGTCGTGCAACAACTTACCCAAACAAGATTTTTGTCCTTTTTCATTACAAATAGAGATTTCTTTTGGTGGTATTTGATCACCTCTGTGGTTTTCATTTTTTTGCACTATAAACCAAAAAGGCCGACAGTTGAAAAATGTATATATATTTTTTACTTTCTGCTATAAAACATACCCAATAAAAAAATTTAAATTCTTCATCAATTTAGGCCAATATGTAATCTGCTACAAAAAAAATAATCGTATATTGGTTGCTCGCAAAAGTTATAGGGCCAGATTCAGAGAGCCGTAAATCCTGTCTAACTGGTGTTAGACTGGAGTAATTTCAAATTACGCGCATTTTCTAGCTAGTCGGAAACCTCAAACCATGAATAGACTGAATAGGCTCTCCATGGGCTCTCCAATAGGCTAACCATGAATAGGCTGCGGGCTTCAATTTGACTGGATTACGTGTTTGTACGCCTTCGGATCTACACTGCAATAAAATTGCGGCCACTGGGTGGACTTCCCGTCGTTTTCCGCGTCAGGGTATGCTAATGAGCTTTCGCCGGCGATCCCCGAAATTACGATCTTCATTCGCAATCTCTTACGGCACCTTTAGTCATCTTTTTTTTGCGTAACACTATACCAGCTTTTTGCTGCTCTAATATTAGACAGCCCATGTTAAGTATGGCCGTCGTTCCCGCGTCGAATTTCTACGTTTTCCGACGTCTTTTATTATTTTTTACGTAAGTCGTCCGGGAATAGGAGTGTTTGTAAACGACGCTACTCAAACAACGAATGACGTAACGATGTGATTTCGCGCATTGCACGGCGGGAAATTTCTGAACGGAGCATGCGCAGTTCGATCGCCGCGGGGACGCGCTTAATTTAAATGCTTCACGCCCCCTAATCGTGTATTTTGATTACGCGGCGAGAAATAGACTACGCCGCCGTAGCGTACGGGCAAAAATCTACCAGAATTCAGTGTAGAACCTGGTAAAATATGGCAGCGTAGAGTATTTCGATTACGCAGCGCAATATTAAGTGTATCTGAATCTGGCCCATAGCGTCTAAAAACGATGGGATATTTTTTTTTTTTTTTTTACTAGTAATGGTTAGCAATCGGCGACTTCTGTGACTGTGATATTGGGGCAGAAAAATCGGAAACTAACAAACTTTTGACACTTTTTTCGGGACTAGTGGCACTAATACAGTGATCGGTGCTAAAACTGTACTAATGACACTGGCAGGGAAGGGGTTAACATCAGGGGAAAACAAAGGGTTAAATGTATGGCTAAATTTCCAGGTCGCCAACTGGGCACGTGTGGGTTGCTGGCAGTGTGCGCGTGTGCTCCAGACCAAGAAGTATCAGCTCATGTACTTGTGCAGAGCAGCCGCCCCACCGCAGTAAATGTACAGTCGGGAACCAGTTAAAGTGGGTTACCAGGCCCCTAAACACAGTTTCGTCTGACGTGGACTGAACTAAACAACACGTCTACTGCTGAGCTATCGATCCCCCCAGATCACATCTGTTTTAGTTCAACTTAGTGGTCAAAATCAGAAAGGGGATTAAAATCAAAATGTACCCTCGGGTTCCCCTTTAAGTGACTCTCAAGGGTAAAAACTGCAGTGTTTGGTAAAAAAAATTCACATTTTACCAATTGATTTTATATTTTTCCAGAAAAGCACTTTAGATTTTTCCTTCCACTTACAAATAGTCAATTATATTTGTTGACCTCATCGGGGGGGCTTCATAATAAAAATATTCACAATTCAACATCACAATGAGCACCTAAAAAGTGAACTTAACCAGTCAAGAAGTCACTTTAAAAAATAAGTTGTTCCCATTCTTTTATCTATTTTGTTTTATACGGTTTCATTATGTTGATAATTGTCTGCAAAATTACTTAGATAGATCATCTTAAACTGTAGTGAGAACAGGAAAAGATTTCAGCTCAATTTCCTTTTGATAACATTATGAACGTTATAAGAACGATCATTGATTCCGTCAAGTGTCTCTATTGAAAACCACACTTGAACAAGTTTGAGGCTTGCCTGCGGCATTGTCTTGGTGCACTCAAGTATATTTTAAATGTGCATGAGAAAATGTAAAAGCAAGAGGAACCCCAGACCTTGTTAAGGTAACAGGCTTATAATACCGATATAGATATTTATTTATAACAAATGAAAGAAGTTGCTATGTTGCTTAGAGAAATTGTTGCATTTTAGGGGACCTTTTGTGGGTAAACCTATACAGTAAAACCTTGGTTTCAGAGTAACTTGGTTTGAGAGCGTTTTGCAAGACCAGCTACATTTTTTAATACATTTGGACTTGATATAAGTGTAGCACCCTCTACCTCAGGTAGGTAGGTTCTAGTATAGTGTGTACTTTGTTACAGCCAGTGCAGGTAAATTTAGGCAGGCTTAGCTGTGAGCTGGGCCTGTTTGTTTTAATCTGGGGGCTGGGGAGTGGTTTCGTGTAGCAGCAGATGACTGACATGTACTTTATCTCTCTGGCGCCTCCTTTGTTTTCAGAGGGTGAAGAGAGTGATATAGAGTATGTCTGGGAGCCCTGACCTATCCTCAACTAGAATTGGCAGGGGACAGGCCTCCTATATATACACTCATGGTCAGCCTGCTGGGGGAGGTTGTCAGGTGGAAGAACTGAATTATGGAGTGTTAGACTGTCGTGGCCCTTGAGGGAAACCCCTTTCTGGGGGGGTGAACTTGGGTCTAGAGCTCGGGAGCTGGGAGAGAGCCTCTCTCTACAAGGTCATTGAGAAGTGTCCTGAAACAGGAGCAGGAGGAGGACAGTTGGGGGCACTGCCCAGCAAGTCACTCAGGAGGGGTCGGTGAGTGAGAAGCTCTAGGAGAGACATGCCAGGATTAGATGTGGAGCCAGAGGGCACAGAGACTGTGGTGTTTTTGAAGTGGAGTCGCTGCAACCAGGAGGGTTGGCAGGACTTGCAATTTGACTTTCTGGGATCAGTAGTCCACCAAGTATCGGTTAGCACAATTGTCCTTTTCATCTAAAATGGTTGCTACAACTAAGGGGACTGCAGACCCCTGCCTGCAAAAGGCTACTAGGAAAATGTTAGGACTTATTCAGAGTGAGGCCTAGCCATGTGCTAACGGTGACAGGAATCTAGAGTTGGACAGTGTGATCTCAAGTAGGGTGCTGGAGGACATATGAAGCAGAAGAGACTATCAATTCAGATTCAACCAACTTTATTTCCACTAAGAAAGATTCATCATTTGGGCATCCCATGTCCCTTTTCCCCATCGAAGTTTAATCCCTGAATAAAAACAATAAAAACAAGTAAAAGACCGTTCATTGATTGGAAAAATGTGTCTGCAATGGATGTCTGGACAAGCAGGGTGATGTGTGGAGCTGAAACACGCAGCAACCCAACGGGAGCACCGATACATACAAGTAATGTCTTGATATACAAGTAGCATCATGTCAAAACTGAGTATAAAAGAGAAGAGAGGTGCCTCTAAGGCCGCGTACACACGGAGGGACATATCCAATGGAAACGGTCCTCAGACCGTTTTCATCGGATATTTCCGCCGGACAATTTTGGTCTGATAGCGTGTACACACCATCGGATCAAAATCCCCGCCGGCAGACAGCGCGGTGACATGGCGGTGACGTTGACGCCGCCACGTCACCGCACCAGGAAGTAAACAACTTCCACGCATGCGTCGCATCCATACAGGTGTACTAACCAGCGGACATATCCGACGGACATGTCTCCGGCGGAAAAGTTTCAAAGCATGCTTTGGAAATTTTCCGCTGTAGAAATCTGTCCAAATCCGTCCGCTTGCCCCTACAGACGAGCGGATTTTTCGGCTGAAATGGTCCGTCGGACCATTTCCAGCGGAAAAATTCCATCGTGTGTACGCGGCCTAAGTGTAACAATCTGGTTACATTTAATGAAGGTACAACATTTAGCAACTCACATGGTTGATGATTAAAAGAGGCACATCTAAGTGTAGCGATACCCCCTCAAGGGCCGCTGGTTGATTTGGGATCGGCGTATTAAGTTACCTCTGAGGCCACTTACACACGATCAGACTGGTCCGATGAGAATGGTCCGACGGACCATTTTCATCGGGTCACCGCTGAAGTGGCCTGATGGTCTGATGTGCGTACACACCATCATTCCAAAATCCGATCGGGTCAGAACGCGGTGACGTAGAACACAACGACGTGCTGAAAAAACGAAGTTCAAGGCTTCCAAGTATGCGTCGACTTGATTCTGAGCATGCGCAGGTTTTTGGACCGATTTTAAAGCAAGTTTTAAAACTTTGGTCCGATGGACAACGGTCCCATGGGCCATACACACGATTGATTTGGTCCTATGAAACTGGCCTTAAGGTCTCATCGTGTGTACGCGGCCTAAGTGTTGTCCAGGGGTCAAGTAAGTGAGTAGAGCAGTAAGCGAATGTCCAATCAGTAATTGAGGTTTTCCAAATGCTTTATTTCTTTTGGTCCAACACGACCAACATCAACAGGAGGTAGATAGGACAGGTTGATGAAATAAAGAAAACCTTGCAGTATCAGGCTTGGATGAACAGGAAAGCAAGCCTGCTTTCATTTACTGTATATGGCCCATCAATGCAGCCTACCAGTGCCCATCAATGAATGTTTACTTGCTTCCATTCATTTGGGAGTCGGGACACAGACACAGTCCTCCGTCGCCACTGTGCCTCTGACACTATGTGCGAATGGAGCGGTGGCTGCCTGCTGATGCCGAGACTTTGTTGCTTGCTGCAAAGAGAAGAGAGTAGGAACACCAGTGGCCGGCCTCCCTAGGCGGCTGCCGAGTTTAACTAGTGGTAGCATTGGCCCTGTATACACTGGTACAATGGCAAGTACATGTTAAACTGTAACACCTTTGTTACCTAGGCAGTTAAAAGCTAAAAGATGTGCTAAAGGTGTATTGTGAATATTTCCTTTTTCTATATAAATTTTATTTCTGTACCTTTAAAATTGGTGCAGTAAAACAGACATACATGAAAAATGATGTGAAATAAAAAGATCAGTTCAAATAAATGTTATGTGGGAAGTAAGGGCAGCAAAACGGTGCATTTCCCTGCAATATTTAAATAAAAAAAAAATGCAAAAGAGATCAATGTGGTCCAAGCCGAGTGGAATGAGTCACTGCATGTCCTGATCAGAGGGCGTCTTCTCTCTGCAGATTAATATATTATAGAATGAGATGCAGAGATCAGCTAAGTGGAATGCAGGCTTGGTATTTTCTATATAAAGAATAGAATGTGAATCCTTTACATTGCATCTACTGCAACATTATCTGAAGCCAGTGTAAAGTTAGTCTACACAACTAAAAATTGATATACCTAATTTGCTTCCTTGCAAAGATGTCAAGGATGGTGTGTGTACAAAGCTTCCTGATTTCCCATCTCCTAATACTTTTATTTCTTATAAATATTTTATTGAGAAGGTAGTCATTACAATTTCTATCTATGAATCATTGCATACTAAGTTCTGTATTGATGTATGGAACATAAAGCTGAATTTCAGGCAGATCGAAAAGACACAAATTCAAGAGGAAATTAACTCTGCCCAAAAAAAGGAAGGCAGAGGACAAAAGACTAGTCAGTAATGTTGCCAGTGGTCTTCCAGTAGCTGATGTTTCCCCCTTTAGTGACTTATAATGCCTTGTTCTACAATGTAGCAACAATGAAAATTAAAGTGCTGCATCACTGCTAAGAAGCCCAGAAACAACTTTATTCCAGGAAAAGTCAGCAGAGCAATTCAAAAAGTAGCCAACATGTTTCAGGGGTCCAAGAGTACCTGGAAAGAAACATAAGGACACCAGTCCTCAGGAAGGATGTACTGGAAATGGAGAGAGTACAAAGAAGGGCAACAAAGCTAATAAAGGGTCTGGAGGACATTAGTTATGAGAAAAGATTGCAAGCACTGAACTTATTCTTTATGGAGAAGAGACGTTTGGGAGGGGGATACAATTTCAAATTTACAAATACCATACTGGTGACTAGAGTTGAGCGAACACCTGGATGTTCGGGTTTGGTGGGTTCGGCCGAACTTCAGAAAAAAGGCCGGGTTTGGGACCCGAACTTGACCCGAACCCGACTGAAGTCAATGGGGACCCACATTTTTGACTACTAAAATGTCTCTAAAAAACGAAGGGAAAGGGCTAGAGGGCTGCAAATGGCAGCAAAATGTCGGTAAGAGCATGGCAAGTACTCTGAAAACAAATGTGGATAGGGAAATAACTTAAATTAAAATAAAATAAATAAAAAAAAAATAAAAAAAATTGGCCTAGATGGACGAGGTCCATATGGAGTAGGAGGTTGAGGTGGCGGTGGATGTGGCGGTGTAGGTGAAAGCGGCGGTGGAGGAGGACGAGGTAGCCAACACAGCTTTTTGTTTTTTATTTATTTATTTTTTAAATTAGGGTACACCCCAAAAAAGTGAAAAAGATCTAGGGCAGGGGTGGCCAACCAGTGGCCCGGGGGCCACATGTGGCCCGCGGAGCCCTCTGATGTGGCCCGCGACCTCCTGCTCTGGAATAGCGGGTTGGCAAGCCCAGATCACAGGTTGCCGATCTGCCATACCACAGCATCAGTGCTGTGAATGAAGCTGGTGGTAGAGGAAGAAAGCGGCTGCGAAGCAGAGCCCCATAAGCTGATGTTTCCTCTACAGCAGGAGTCTCCAAACTATGGCCCTCCAGGTGTTCAGGAACTACAATTCCCATCATGCCTAGTCATGTCTACGAATGTCAGAGTTTTACAATGCCTCATGGGAAGTGTAGTTCCACAGCAGCTGGAGGGCCGTAGTTTGGAGATCCCTGCTCTACAGCGCCGGCTTTGCCGCAGAAGGAGTCTATGGCAAAGTTCAGTTAACCCGCAGGATAGACACAGGTGCACTACATAGCACCCGCGGTGTGGGTAAACCACAGAACATCAGTTGAAAGCAGTCTTAGGCCCTTTTCACATGATCAACCCGACCAAATGGGACCCTCAATTCACCTCTACAGAGCGACAGATGTCCATTTACGCCCACCTACCTCCAATCCAAAAACAGAAGGGAATTCGTCCCCTTCCATCTGGGCGGATCCTAAGGCCTATAGTGTATCCGCGACCTGTCATTCGCCCGCTCCGCTTATTGTGGCCCACGACTGGTTACCAAGTTGCTTAAGTGGCCCTTGCTCTTCAAAAGGTTGGGCACCCCTGATCTAGGGTTTGCCACCTTATCCCTTTAAACCCGAACACATAGTAATTACACAGGTTCTGGGGCTAATTTAATGTCGATAAGGCACCAAGTGATTTTAATTAGCACCTTAATCAGTCAGAGAGCCTGTGTAATTAATATGTTTTCGCTTTTAAAGGGATGAGGTGGCAACCTTAGAAAGATCAGAAATACAAGAAAGGCTGGGTAAGGACGGTATACATGTCTATTCTGCACAGGGTACGGACAAGTCCTGTGGGATCCATGCCTGGTTCATTTTAATGAACGTGAGCTTATTCACATTGGCTCTGGACAGGCGGCTGCGCTTGTCTGTGATAACACCCCCTGCCGTGCTAAATACACGTTCAGACAATACACTGGCTGCAGGGCAGGCCAGCACCTCCAAGACGTAAAGGGCAAGCTCAATAGCGCAATAGCACAATAGAACTTGGGTAGTCACGCTGAGAACGGCATCATCGGCCCTGGCCATGTTGGTGGAAGGGCGAAGTTACGCTGCAGCGCTGCCAGGCGAGCAGCAGCAGGGTGAGAACGCTGAAAGTGTGCAGCTGTGGCATATCGGGGTAAGTTTTAAGGAACCTCTGCACCACCAAATTCAGCACATGCGCCAGGCAAGGCCTAGAGCTGCTGCGAGATTTTGCCCGTTATCGCACACCACCAGGCCACCCACTCATCGGTCTGTTGTTCCATGTCCCTCCACAACTCCTGCGCGGTGTGGGGTTTTTCCCCCAAACAGGAAAGTTTTAAAACTGCCTGCTGGCGTTTACCCATGGCTGTGCTGAAGTTGAATGTGTTACGCTGACCGGATGAGGAGGCGGTAGAGGATGAGGAAGCGGAGTAGGAGGAGTTGGCAATAGGAGGCAAACTGAAGCGCCCTGCAATCCTCGGTGGTGAAAGGACATGCCCCAAACTGCTATCTGTCTCAGGCCCAGCCGCCACTGCATTTACCCAGTGCGCTGTTAGGGAGATATAACGTCCCTGACCGTGCTTACTGGTCCACGTATCCGTAGTTAGATGGACCTTGGCACAGATGGCGTTGCGCAGTGCACACCTGATTTTGTCCCCCACTTGGTTGTGCAGTGAAGGGATGGCTCGCCTGGAAAAGTAGTGGCGGCTGGGCATGACGTACTGTGGGACAGCCAATGCCATCAGGCTTTTAAAACTCAGTGTCTCCACCAAATGGAAAAACAGCATTTCAAAATGCCAGGAGTTTTGAAATGCTGGCCAGGGATCACTGGTGGGTAGGGGGGTACTTCCTCTTCCGCTCCAGTGTTTGGGAGATAGAGAGCTGAATGCTTCCATGGGACATTGTGAAGATGTTTGGTGACCCAGGTGGTAGTGTTGCTTGCCGGTCCTCTAATTGTGGGGTGGCAGGTGGCACTGTCACTACAGAGGTGGATGAAGAGGCCGAGCGGCCCGAGACTGAAGCAGAAGAGGAAGCAGGAGGAGCCAGAGACCTTTCTTGGTTTTTGAGGTGTCTACTCCACTGCAGCTCGTGCTTTGAACTTAGATGCCTGGTCATGCAGGTTGTGCTCAGGTTGAAAAGGTTTATGCCTCGCTTCAGGCTCTGATTGCACAGCGTGCAAACCACTTGTGTCTTGTCATCAGCACATTGTGTGAAGAACTGCCACGCTAGGGAACTCCTTGGACCTGGCTTTGGTGTGCTTGGTCCCTTGCTGCATTGGACAGTAGCAGGCATACTGTCTAGGGGACAGACACTTTGCTTTGGCACCATGATCCCTCTTCTGCTTTGCTGGTGGCTCTGTGCGACCACTGCCTCTTCCTCCGAACTACATGAGTCACCTGCATGAGTTTGATTCCATGTGGGGTCGAGGACCTCATCCTCTACCACATCATCTTCCAGCCAGTCTTCACCACTGCCCTCCTTGTCGGTCTGTACAATTGCGAAAACAGCAGCAGTTGGCAACTGTGTTTCTTCATCACCCGAGTCGTGCTGTGATGGTCCCCCCATGTACTCATCTTGAAACATAAGTGGTTGGGCATCGGTGCACTCAATCTCTTCCACTTCTGGGGCAGGGCTAGGTGAATGGCCCTGGGAAAACATGCTAACAGGGTCATCAAAAAGCAGAAGAGACTGCTGCATAATTTGGGGCTCAGACTGCTTCGCTGATTTGCAAGGGGGTGAAGTGAAAACTGATGGACATCAGCTGCAGGCGCCAACTCTGAACTTTCAGCACAAAACTGGTTGGGAGACAATGTGAAGGAACTGGAGGCACTGTCAGCAACCCAATCTACTATCGCCTGTTCTGCTCCTGGCCTCAACATTCATAGAGTTGGATTAGGCCCCACCAAATACCGATGAAGGCTCTGTCGCCTACTCGCACCTGAGAAAGGTGTTTCACTTGTGCGTGTAGCTAGCACAGATCGACCACGTCCTCTCCCTGCAACAGGAGATCCACCATGACCGCGGCCACGTCCCTTATTTGACATTCTCCTCATTTTTCTCAAATGTAGGATCTTGCCCTAAATGGGTGTTTTTTTAATACAACAATAGAAGAACACTAGCTAAAGTGTTTATCTCACACCTACAGATATGCAGGAAACGCACCAAAAAAAATATTTATTTGCCCAAAATAATTGTTTTTTGGAATAGCACAATAGAAAACAGTATGAAAAGTGTGTATCTCACACGTACAAATATGCAGGCAAGACTGCAAACACTGGAGAAAAAACTGTAAAATATTATTTTTTGCCCTAAATGGCTGTTTTTTAATACAACAATAGAAGAATAGAAGAACACTAGCTAAGGTGTTTATCTCACACCTATAGATATGCAGGAAACACTGAGAAACACTGGAGGACAGAAAGAAAAAGAACGGAGGGCGCACCGACCTAGTGTGATACCGTTACGGTAACTTTTATTAAAATATTAAACACTGGAGGAAACACTGCAAAATTTTTATTTTTTACCTAAATGGTTGTTTTTGGAATAGCACAATAGAAGAAAAGTATATACATGGTGTATCTCACAGTAACATATGCAGTGCTGCTGCACCTTGATTTGTAAAGTAGCACTCCTATCTAATTCTCTCCCTATAAGCACAATCAGGAACCTTCCCCTAAATTATCTAATGCAGAGTATGTCACAGGAACATATGCAGTGCTGGTGCAATATGCAGAGTATCTGACAGGAACATATGCAGTGCTGGTGTAATATGCAGAGTATCTCACAGGAGCATATGCATTGCTGGTGCAATATGCAGAGTATATGACAGGAACATATGCAGTGCTGCTGCAATTAGATTTGTGAAGTAGGACTGACTCCTATATAATTCTCTCCCTATAAGCATAATCAGGAACCGTTCCCTACAGTAGCTAATGCAGAGTATGTTACAGGAACATATGCAGTGCTGGTGCCATATGCATAGTATCTGACAGGAACATATGCAGTGCTGGTGCAATATGCAGAGTATCTGACAGGAACATATGCAGTGCTGCTGCAATATGCAGAGTATCTGACAGGAACATATGCAGTGCTGGTGTAATATGCAGAGTATCTCACAGGAACACATGCATTGCTAGTGCAATATGCAGAGTATCTGACAGGAACATATGCAGTGCTGCTGCAATTAGATTTGTGAAGTAGGACTGACTCCTAACTAATTCTCTCCCTATAAGCACAATCAGGAACCTTTCCCTAATGTAGCTAATGCTATGTAAATAGATCGCTGAGTATTGTAATTCGATTTCTGAAGCAGGAAAATCCTATCTAAATCTGTCCCATAGAGCAGCTGCAGCCTTTCCCTACCCTAGCTAAAGCAGAGTGACGAGCTGTCCTCTGTGCCTCTAGCTTATATAGAGGCTGGGTCACATGCTCGGTCACATGCTGCACTGGCCAATCACAGCCATGCCATTAGTAGGCATGGCTGTGATGGCTTCTAGGTCACACAAGTAAAAGAAATGCTGATTGGCTGCCCTGCAGCGTGCCATTACATAGCCGAACACCGAACCCGAACTTTCAGAAAATTGTTCGGGTCCGGGTCAAAAAAAACTAACGTTTGGTACGAACTCGAACTTTACAGTTTGGGTTCGCTCAACCCTACTGGTGACCCCACAAAAAAACTTTTTCACGGAAGGGAGTTAAACAAGACATGTGGCCACTCATTAAAATGAGAAGAAAAAAGGTTTAACCTTAAAATACATAGAGGGTTCTTTACTGTAAGAGCGGCAAGGATGGGGAATTCCCTTCCACAGGTGGTGGCCTCAGCAGGGGGCATCAATAGTTCCAAGAAACTATTAGATAAGCACCTGAACGAAAACAACATACAGGGATATACAAGGTAACACTGACATATAATCACACACATAGGGCCAGATTCAGGTAAAGTTGCGCTGGAGTAATTCGATATGCGCCGCGTAACTGTGAAGATGCGCCGTCGTTTCTATGTGCCCGTACCCACCAAACTAGATGCGCCCAATAACGGGCCATTTGCGACCGGCGGAACGTTCCGACGCCAGAGTATCGTCAGCGCTTAATTTCGCTTGGCGCATCAGTCGCGCCTATTGATTTCCCCTGCAAATATGCAAATGAGGGATTTTTCCCAATTCACGAACGGATTAGCACCATACGCTGGCTACATGCGCCGCGCGTATCTCGTCCGTCCGGCGCAAAGTTATTTCTACAAAAGGCTGCTTTATCTTTACTCCAGATGGCCACAGGTCAGCAGGAGAGCAGCTACAGCAGCGTTACCAACGATAAGAGCTAGCTGAGCACCCCCACTTGCAGGACAACACCTCTATCCATGCTTGTCTGTCAAATTTTACAGCCATGGAGGAAGACATCATAGGTCTCCATAGCCGAGATGACGGCTGACAGCTCCTGGCCATTAAAGTTCAGCTTTCTCCTGTGTGTTTGCGGGGAACGGGAGCAGCCATCTCAGAACAAAAGTAACATCACTGCGGGGAGGGGGAGCAGGATATACTTTAGTGCCGGAATGGCGCTTCTACGGGCGCATTTAAACGCCCAACGGAAGGCATTGCGCTGACGTTTCCCGTGAAGTGGTGCCGACGGAAGTTGTGAGCATGCGCACAAAGGGGGCGAATGGAGCCTCACTCACTGCGCATGCTCCGTGGTTGATGCGCTGAACGTAAGCCTCTGCGCTGGGCTCCGCCCATCATTTACATATGATCACACCCACTTCCCCTTGCGTCGGGTTACGCCAGCGCATTATCGTTACTCTGGCGCAAGTTTACGCGCAACTGCTATGTGAATAACAGTACTTGCGCTGAAAGGGTCGTCAGAGTAACGTAAATGAGAAGCGTTACTCTGGAGCAAAGATGCTCTCATCTACCTGAATCTGGCCCTTACTGTAGGTTGGACTTGATCGACCTTTTTCAACCTCACCTCCTATGTAACATCTCCATAGCAATTCAATATCAACAAAATATCCCCTCCTTGTGTCTTATTTAAAACAAAATACCCAAATTAAACTAAACCCAAATTGTATTGTGTAGTCGGATTTCATAATAACCTATGTATTTCATATTATTCATATAAATTAGCATATGGTATTAACCCCTTACAGACCGGAAGATTTTCCCCCTTAATGACAGGCCATTTTTTGCGATACAGCGCTGCGTTGCTTTAACTGACAAAATTTACTTTCTTTTTTTCCCCACAAATAAAGGTGTTTTTTTTCCGGTGGTATTTGAAAAAAAAAAAAACGACAATTTTGAAAAAAAAAATTACCTCTTGCTATAAAAAAATAATGAATTTCATCAGTAGTCTTCTACATGTGTAGCATATATTGATTGGTTTGAGCAAAAGTTATAGGGCCAGATTCACATACTTAATATTGCGCTGCGTAATCGAAATACTCTACGCTGCCGTATTTTACCAGGCTGTACACCGAATCCTGGTAGATTTTTGCCCGTATGCTACGGCGGCGTAGTCTATTTCTCGCCGCGTAATCGAAATACGCGATTGGGGGGCGTGAAGCATTTAAATTAAGCGCGTCCCCGCGGCAATCGAACTGCGCCTGCTCCGTTCAGAAATTTCCTGCCGTGCATTGCGCGAAATCACGGCGTTACGTCATTCGTTGTTTGAGCAGCGGCGTTTACTAACATTCCTATTCCCGGACGACTTACGTAAAAAATAATAAAGGACGTCGGAAAACGTAGAAATTCGACGCGGGAATGACGGCCATACTTAACATGGGCTGTCTAATATTAGAGCAGCAAAAAGCTGGTATAGTGTTACGCAAATAAAAGATGACTAAAGGTGCCGTAAGAGATTGCGATAGAAGATCGTAATTTCGGGGATCGCCGGCAAAAGCTCATTTGCATACCCCAACACGGAAAACGACGGGAAGTCCACCCAGTGGCCGCAATTTTATTGCAGCGTAGATCCGAAGGCGTACAAACACGTAATCCAGTCGAATTGAAGCCCGCAGCCGTCTATTCATGGTTTGAGGTTTTCGACTAGCTAGAAAACGCGCGTAATTTGAAATTACTCCAGTCTAACACCAGTTAGACAGGCGTAATGGCTCTGTGAATCTGGGCCATAGTGCCTACAAAATAGGGGATATATTTATGGAATTTTTATTTTTATTACTAGTAATGGCGGTGATCTGCGATTTTTAGCAGAACTACGACATTGTGGCCGACACATCAGTCACTTTTGACTTTTTTTTCGGACCATTGACATTTATACAGTGATCAGAGCTAAAAATAGCCACTGATAACTGTATAAGTGTCACTGGCAGAGAAGGGGTTAACACTAGGGGGGGATCAAGGTGTTAAGGCTGGGCTGACTGGAGGAGGAGAGAGATCACTGTTCATAATCACTAGGAACATCATATCTCTCTCCAACTCCCCATTCCGCCATGGGATCTGTCTGTTTACATTTACATTGACAGATCCCCATTCTGGCTCTCATTCCCACAATCACTGGTGGCCACACGCATCGGGTGTCATTACAGCGGGTGCACATGCGTGCTTGCTACGGCTCCTTGAAGGAGTACACCTACAGCGATTTGCAGGAATGTGCCGACCTGCCGCTGTATAATATTATTATCATTATTAAGGCATTCATATTATTAATATAGTAGTAGTAGTGGTATTATAATCAGCATTATTATTAGTTCAATACAACTCCACAGAATCAATCCCAGGACAAATTCATAATGACGAAATGCGACTGGACGTGACTGCGCAGCAACAGGAAGTGACCTCACATGCAGCACCGGAAGTGACATCTTGCTAGGAATCAGCATTCTTAAGGTGAGACACGGAGTTCATGCCTTGGGCCCACCACGGCCCTCAGCTGTTGGCTTCCCATTCCCAGTATTCTCCCAAATGTGAATTATAGCTTGACTACACATGAGTGCAATACCTGTGGGTCGTTTTGTTGCACTATTGGAGTCGTCTTATGTGTTTTATATAAACAGGAGTTATTCACTTATCCATGGGATTGGATGAAGTGTTGGGATTATCTACAACCCTGAGGGGTACAATGCCTTAGACCGCGTACACACGATCGAACATGTCCGCTGAAACTGGTCTGCCGACCAGTTTCAGCGGACATATCCGATCGTGTGTACGACCTAGCGGACAGGTTTTTCCAGAGGACAAATTTAAAAGCATGCTTTGAAATTTTGTTAGCATACAAGGTTTGTATTATATGAGCAACATCTACTAAATGTAATTGCTGTGTGCCTATTACATTATATGATCACTAGATGGCAGTGTTACGTTTGCTAGTTCATGTTTTGTCTATGTACAAGAAGTAGTAATAAAGTTCAGTTCCTGTTTCCACGACCTACAGACTGTCTGCCTGTAACTTGTTTAGCTCCAAAAGTTTATGTCTAACAGGTTATGGGCCCAGAGCATGTTACAGAAGCCCAGGATATAATATAGATTACCCCTGGATATAGCCAGATACAGTGAGCTAGAGCAATTCAGTGCAGAAGACAGCAACAGAAAGACAAACAGCAGTAATGGCAGCTGCCATGCCCTCAGCAAAGTTCTCCATTGCAAATCTGACAAATCAGAACTACCAATCTTGGAAATTCAAGATGAAAATGCTGCTTATAAGAGAAGGTACGTGGAAATGCATAAATGAACAAAGACCTGCACAGCCCACAGAGGAGTGGTTAGACAGAGATCAGAAGGCGCAGAGCACAATCTCCCTGTGCATAGATGATGATCAAATCATACATATATGTAACTGTCAAACTGCTAAAGACATGTGGGAAGAGTTACAGAAAGCACATGAAAGAGTTAATCTCAGCAATAAACTGTATTTAATCAGAAAGCTCTATCAGACTAAGCTACAGAAAGACCATGACATGCTGGACTATATAAGGCAGACCTTAGAGATGGTGGAGAGACTGCGAGGGATTGGAGAAGAGATGAAAGATTTCCATGTTGCAGCGCTATTATTAAAGGGTCACTAAAGGAAAACTTTTTTTTTGCTGAAATTAATGTTTACAGGGTATAGAGACATAAAAGTTAACCGATTCCTTTTCAAAATGATTAAAAATAGATAAAAATCAATCATATAATGTGCATGCAGGCTTGTTTCACTTTTGAACTGGCTTCATGTTTCTGCAGAGTAGAATTAGACACACAGAACAAAAACAAACAAATCCAGGGCAGTGTTTTGTTTTTAAAATGAATCTGATTGGTTCTGGGAAGTTTTAGACACACAGTAATGACAGCTTAAACCATCGTGAGAAAGCTCCCAGTATGGTGCTTATAAGGAAACAGACAAGCAGGAAGTGTGGAGAACAGAGCAGGTTAACAGCAACTTCAAAGCAAAAACAAACAATTAGGACATGAAACCAGTACTGCAGTAAGGTAAGGGAAGCTATTTAGCTAAAAAAAAAAATTCCTTTAGTGACCCTTTAAGTGGACTTCCTGAAAGTTATGAGACACTTGTCACAGCACTAGATGCACGTCCAGATGATGATCTGACACTGGAATATGTTAAAGGCAAGCTTGTGGATGAATACAAGCGCAAAACTGAAAGCATGAGTACTGTGAGTGTGTGTTCAGAGACGGCTTTAAAAACAAGATACAAAAATAAACACAGTAACGTGCAGCTAGAAAAGCGGGAATGCTTTGTGTGCAAGAAACCAGGACATCTAAAAGCAGATTGTAGAATCTGGTAAGCTAGAATGCAAAAACAAAGTGCATTCCAACAAGCTAAGAATGTCATAGAAACAAAGGAGTATGCATTCGGATCCAAAAATTGTGTCACCACTGTGCAAGCATGGTGTGTGGACTCAGGCGCTACAAGTCACATGACAAATAACCAAAGTTTCTTCGCTCAGCTTGATGAAAGCAAAACAGAAGGGATAACTACAGCTAATGGACAACTCATGAAATCAGTGGGAATAGGAGATGGCTTTCTATACTGTCCTATCTCTCCAGATATCACTAAAAAGATCCATATGAGGAATGTTCTGTATGTGCCAGATCTTGAAAGCAACCTTTTGTCAGTAAATAAACTCACTAACCAAGGCAATGTAGTCACATTTCAGGGTGACAGTTGTATCATAACAAAAGGGGATTGCTTGCTTGCAAAGGCTAAAATAATAGATGAACTATATCAGTTGAACTGCAGTGAAATGGTTAAAATAGCCAAAGAGGATAAACATTCAAACTGCATCCACACTTGGCACAGACGATTGGGACACAGAAATTCTGATACAATAAAGAAAATAGTTGAGAATAACTATGCAAGTGGTATTAAGATTAATCCATGTGATCACACAATGATTTGTACCAGCTGTATTAAAGGAAAAATGGCAAGGACACCTTTTCCCAAGCAGACAAACAGCAAAGTTCAAAAACCTCTGGACTTAATACATTCAGATCTTTGTGGTCCAATGAAAACTATGACTCCAGGAAATAAAAAGTACTTCCTGACCTTCATTGATGATTACTCCAGATATACCACAGTATTTCTACTTCACAATAAGGATGAAGTGCCAGAGAAATTGGAACAGTATCTCGCTCAAGTAAATAATATTTTTGGCAGAATGCCCAGAGTACTACGAACAGACAATGGCTCAGAATATACAAGTGGTAAAACACAAGCCATTCTCAGGAAGCATGGAATTATGTTCCAGACAACAGTTCCATATAACCCGGAGCAAAATGGAGTTGCAGAGAGAATGAACCGCACACTGTGTGAAAGTGGGAGGAGCATGCTATTTGATGCTGATATGCAAACTACATTCTGGGGAGAAGCTATCACAACTGCATGTTATCTTCAAAATCGTTTGTCGGGAAAAGCAACAACAAAAACTCCATATGAACTATGGAACAAAAGGAAACCAGATTTAAGACACATCAGAATTTTTGGAAGTAAAGCCTATGTACACATTCCAAAAGAAAAACGTACAAAATGGGATGCATGTGCAAAAGAAGGTGTACTTGTGGGGTACAGTGAATCTCAAAAAGGATACAGGATTTTACATCAAGACACGAACAAGGTAACAGTCAGCAGAAGTGTGATTATTGATGAAACTTCTATGTGCTCAAAGTTTGAACAACAGACACAAACTATTCAAACTGAGAAAGAATCAACATCAGTCACTCAAGAAAATAAGGAAAGTGATACAGAAATAGAAATTACTGCAGAAGAATCAAAACCCGAGTCTGAACCAGAAATACCTTCAGTCAGAAAATCAACCAGAATCAATAAAGGTGTTCCAGCTGAACGTTTATCTTACATAGCTCGCAGAGCTGTTCAAACTGAACCAGGTTCATGGAAAGAGATGCAGAAGCTGCCAATGCAGGAGAAACAAGTATGGAACAAAGCCGCTGATGAAGAAATGACATCACTCAAAGATCTCCAGACATGGACACTTTCAGAGCTACCTCAAGGTAAACATGCCATAGGATGTAAATGGGTTTTTAAAACCAAATGTAACTCTGAAGGGAAAGTCTGTCGGTACAAGGCAAGGCTGGTTGCTAAAGGTTACTCACAGAAGTTCGGTGAGGACTATGATGCTACTTTTGCTCCAGTTGCTAAACAAAGTACTTTCAGAACACTAATGACAGT
The DNA here is from genome assembly GCA_029574335.1 of Rana kukunoris. Taxonomy (NCBI): domain Eukaryota; kingdom Metazoa; phylum Chordata; class Amphibia; order Anura; family Ranidae; genus Rana; species Rana kukunoris. Next base: position 28,922,964 of record CM056059.1, on the reverse strand, counting down.
GGCTGCCATGCGTACAATGATTGTGAAACATCACGATATTAAGACAGCTTTTCTTAATGGTGATATTGAAGAAGAAATTTACATGTCACAACCAGAAGGATATTTGAAAAAGGGACAAGAGCATCTTGTCTGCAAGTTGAATAAATCTCTTTATGGCCTTAAACAATCAGCTCGAGCATGGAACCTGAAGATTAATCAAGTTCTACTAAATGAAGGATTTACAAGAAACAAAGCTGATCCGTGCCTATATGCTAAACAAGTAGACACTGAGTGGATGTATCTGCTAATTTATGTTGATGACCTGATCATTGCTCACAAAAATAACAATGAAATTGCAAAATTAACAGGAGTACTCAACAAGCACTTTGAAACTAAAGACCTAGGTGAAGTGACATATTATCTTGGAATTGACATCCAGCGTGAGAAAGATGGAAGTTTCCTGTTGAATCAGAGCGCAAAAATTGAATCTATTCTTCAGCAATTCAACATGACAGAGGCAAAAGGAGCAAGCACACCTATGGATACAGCCTATCCAAAGTTAGAAGGAGAAGATGATCTTCTCACATCCAATGAACAATACAGACAAGCAGTGGGGGCACTTCTCTACATTGCAACCACTACACGTCCAGACATTGCAGCCAGCATGTCGCTTCTTTGCAGGCGAGTTGATAAACCACGTCTAAGAGATTGGAATGCGATCAAAAGAGTTATGAGATATCTGAAACAGACAAAAGACTTAAATTTGAAACTGTCAGCAAGTGGTGATTTAAACCTCGTGGGATATGTGGACTCCGATTGGGCAGGTGATTACAGCACACGCAAATCCACAAGTGGTTACTTATTAAAATTGGGAGACAGTGCTATATCATGGTCCAGCAAGAAACAGATGTCAGTGGCATTGTCCTCTACAGAAGCTGAATACATATCTGCAGCTTATGCCAGTCAAGAAGTTGTGTGGTTACAACAATTACTCAAGGATCTTGGAGAAGCAACATCAGAACCTACCGTCTTATTTGAGGATAATCAGGGTTGCATTAAGCTTGCAACAAGTGAGAAGATTAATGGAAGAACCAAGCACATCGATGTCAGACATCATTACATTCATGACTTAGTTGATCAGAAAGTGATTGAACTTGTGTATTGTGAAACGGAAAAAATGATTGCTGATGTTTTGACAAAACCACTAGCTAGAAACAGATTTGTTGATCTTAGATCAGAAATGGGATTGACATAGATAGTAGTTGTTGAGTGGGGGTGTTAGCATACAAGGTTTGTATTATATGAGCAACATCTACTAAATGTAATTGCTGTGTGCCTATTACATTATATGATCACTAGATGGCAGTGTTACGTTTGCTAGTTCATGTTTTGTCTATGTACAAGAAGTAGTAATAAAGTTCAGTTCCTGTTTCCACGACCTACAGACTGTCTGCCTGTAATTTGTTTAGCTCCAAAAGCTTATGTCTAACAAATTTGTCCGCTGGAAACCTGTCCGTCGGACATGTCTGCTGGTTAGTACGCCTAACCAAGCGGACATAAATCTCCCTCATGCGTCGAATGGATTTGACGCATGCGTGGAAGTATTTTACTCCCTGGAATGGTGACATGGCGGCGTCAACGTCATCGCCATGTCACCGCGTCCTCAGTCTGAGAGGATTTTCGTCCGATGGTGTGTACACGCCATCGGACCAAAATCCGAGGAGGCATGTCCGCTGGAAACGGTCCGTCGGACATGTTTCAGCGGACATGTCTCCCTGTGTGTACGCGGCCTTATTGTCGAGCATGAGAGTGTGAGGCAATCACTGCTGGTGAATGTACATCTTATGGGGGAGCAGTGACACATGGTGTGGGGGGGAAATCATCCGAATTTATTTTTCATGGACTGATCGATGTACTTATTGAGTTGTGGACACATTGGACTTTATTTAATTATTTGAACTTTTTTATCACTGGGTGTTATTTAGTGTAACATAATGTAATTTTTATAGTACCACTATTTACCTTTCTTTTTATGGCTTTGGTAGATTTGTTGCTTTCATTATTAGTTCAATATTAAGCAAAATCTATTACGGTAGTTTATAGAAGTTCATACTATTTCATACAATTTCACAATATAGAAAACCGCATTTGAAGTTGAATTCTTGACCACTGCTTAGAAAAAAAACACTTTGACAAGAGATGAAAAACACTTTGATAAGATAGCATTCCTTAACCGCTTGCCGACCAGGTGCCGCAGTCATACTCGGCTGCGCAAATCGCCGTGGGTGTACACGGGGATCTGCGGTTGCACGCGTTCATTTGCCAGCGGAGGAGACAATCAGCAGGTCCGGCGGACTCTGTCTGCCGGCCGTCCGCGATTGTTCCCTGCAGTGACAGAATGGCAATCTGCGTTCTAAACGGGGATCACACACAGATCCTGTCTCTCTGCTGGAAGACGGATCTGTGTGTTGTCCCAAGCAGCCCATCCCCCACACAGTGAGGGAACACATTTAACCCTTTGATCGCTCCTGATCTTAACCCCCTTCCCTGCCAGTGTCATTAGTACAGTAACGTTGCATATTTTTAGCATGTCAGCTAGGGGTCAGAACTGTCTGTCGCAATGTCGCAGTTCCACAAAAAAAACACTGATCACCGCAATTACTAGTAAAAAAAATATAAAAAAATAAATAAAAATGCCAAAAAGCTCTCCCCTATTTTGTAGATGCAATAACTTTTGCGCTACCAATATACGCTTATTGTTCTTTTGTTTGTTTTTTACCAAAAATATGTAGCAGAATACATATTGACATGCTTCCCACCGGCGCATACAGCGCGTCATGACTTGCCGAAAGAAGACGAACATCGGTGCGCAGGCGCCGTATAGAGCCGACTCGATGTTCGGCTTCTTTCAGGCAAGTCGTGACGCGCTGTATGCGCAGGTGGGAAGCATATCAATCAATTGGCATGTGAATAGGAATGCCCAGTCCCGAACGATTACCTACCCGGAAGCCGCGGTGAAACTATGGATAAAACGCTATGTACGGGAAGAAAATAAAAAAGGTCAGCATAATTTCATTAGCACAACTCGGCTCAATGTAATGTTAGATTTTTTTTTAGGATGAACCCCCGCTTTAAATTCGTTTTTTTGGTTTGTTTTTTTATTTATTTGGTATGTTTTATAGCAGAAAGTAAAACATTTTTTTGAAAGCTGTCTGTCTTTTTGGGTTTATAGCGAAAAAAAAAAAAAAAAAGAGGTGATCAAATACCACCAAAAGAAAGCTCTATTTGTGGGGGGAAAAAATAAATTTTATTTGGGTACAGCATCGAACGACAGCGCAATTGTCAGTTAACCACTTAAGGACCGCCTAACGCCGATATACGTCGGCAGAATGGCACGGCTGGGCACAAGCACGTACCTGTACGTCCTGTTTAAGTGCCCAGCCGTGGGTCACATGACCCGGTCCGAAGCTCCATGACCACGGGACCTGCAGACCTGATCGCCGCCGGAGTCCCGTGATTGGTCACAGGTGCTGAAGAACGGGGAGAGGTGTGTGTAAACACACCTTCCCCGTTCTTCACAGTGGCACTGTCATTGATCATCTGTTCCCTGATATAGGGAAAGGCGATCAATGACGTCACGCGTCCAGCCCCGCCCCCCTACACATATGAGCTCACACTTAACCCCTTCAGCGCCCCCTAGTGGTTAACTCCCAAACTGCAATATTCATTTTCACAGTAAACAATGCATTTTTATAGCACTTTTTGCTGTGAAAATGTCAAAATTGTCCGATGTGTCTGCCATAATGTCGCAGTCACGAAAAAAATCACTGATCGCTGCCATTAGTAGTAAAAAAAAATATTAATAAAAATGCAATAAAACTATCCCCTATTTTGTAAACGCTTATTGCGATTTTTTTTTAACCAAAAATAGGTAGAAGAATAGGTATCGGCCTAATCTTTTGATTATAACCTCACATAGGGATATAGGTGCAGTTGGACATAATCGCATAGAAGCGCATGCTCTATAATTTACTTATCTTTATGCATATTGGTCCGGGTCTTAAGTGGTTAAAGTTACGCAGTGCCGTATCGCAAACAATGGCCTGGTCAGGAAGTGGGTAAATCCTTTTGGGACAAGTGGTTAAAGTAGGAAAATTACCAATGACAGGAAAAGCAATAAAACGTTATATACTGTTGGTTTAAAGGTAAACATGCGGGATATAGGAAAGCTAAGTACATTACGTTTGACAGGGTCAAAGGGTCTTCTTGTGTCCTAATTCCTTTGAAATATGTTTTAATAGGAGAACACTGTGATTCTTATATATGTATGTGTGTATATATATTAATAGTTAGACAATATAAAAAAAATGGTTTTATATATAGATATTTAATATAGTGCGTATTTATGTAACCAATATATGAATACATACACATATAGAACTGTATGGTTAACTGCTTGCCGACCAGCCGCCGCAGTTATACGGTGGCAGGTCGGCTCTGCTGGGCGAGATCACGTAGCTACCGTGTTTCTCCGAAAATAAGCCCGGGCCTTATATTAATTTTGTCAACAAAAGACCCAGTAGGGCTTATTTTCGGGGTAGGTCTTAACATATTCTCTCTCTCCCTGCCTGTCAGGAATCCCCAGTTTGAACAAACTTAAAATGCTCAAATCCTCTCTTTTACAGTAGCACACAATACAGAATGTGTGTGTGCGCCCCTGCAATACAACAGTGCCAAACACCTCAGCTCTCCTCCACCTCTCCCAGCCACCAGCAAGGGACCCCGGGCCCCCCTCCCTCTGTAAGGCTCGAAGCAGGGAAGAGAGCACACCAGCACGTGAAGAAAAAAAATCTGTGAATACCTTGTGGAGACAGGAGTATCCATGCTGCACACCGAACACAGTATGACATGATAGCGGAGGCTCTGCACCGTACCTTCCATGACCCGCCGAGGCTCTGCGGAGAGAGGGGGGCCAAGATCCCCCACAGACAGGCGGGAGAAGAGGAAACCAGCAGGGAGATCAGCTGAGCTATATCAAAGGCACCTGGCATCGCTAGACACACACCGCACACCGCCGTAACAGGATTTGACACCGCTAGGATTATACTGCGTTTCCTCGAAAAGCACACAATCACCTTGAACTAGGGCTTATTTTCGGGGTAAGGCTTATTTTTGGGGAAACACGGTATACGTCATCTCGCCGAGCAGCCAATAGTAATCAATGCATTTTTATAGCACTGATCGCTATAAAAATGCCAATGATCCCAAAAATGTGTCAAAAGTGTCCGAAGTGTCCGCCATAATGTCGCAGTACCGATAAAAATCGCTGATCGCCGCCATTACTAGTAAAAAATAAATATTAATAAAAATGCCATAAAACTATCCCCTATTTTGTAAACGCTATAACTTTTGCGCAAACCAATCAATAAACGCTTATTGCGTTTTTTTTGTACGAAAAATATGTAGAAGAATACGTATCGGCCTAAACTAAGGAAAAAAATATGTTTTTTATATATTTTTGGGGGATATTTATTATGGTAAAAAGTAAAAAATTGTCGCTCTATTTTTGTTTATAGCGCAAAAACTAAAAACCGCAGAGGTAATCAAATACCACCAAAAGAAAGCTCTATTTGTGGAAAAAAAGGACACCAATGTTGTTTGGAAGCCACGTCGCACAACCGCGCAATTGTCAGTTAAAACGACGCAGTGCCGAATCGCAAAAAGTGGCCTGGCTGAAGTGGTTAAACACTATGGGCCGGATTCATGTTAGAGGGCATCTACTTTATGCTACACTGGCGCAACGTTGAGAGGCAAGCATGCTATTCACAAAGAATATGCGCTCAACGTTGCGCCAGCATAGCGTATAGTTGTCGGCATTAGCCGACGTAAGTCAAAGTAGGTGGAAGTGGGCTGGAAGTGGGCGTGATATATTATGATGAAGCGTGACCCTATGCAAATGATGGGCTGAGCTTCAAAAAACGAACTGCGCATACGTCGTCTCTTGGACGCATCCCAGTTCGCATGCTCACAGTTACGTCGAAATAGCTGCCTAAGATACGTCGAACACTGCCTACTACGTGAACGTAACCTACGCCCAGCTCTATTCACATAGTACTACGTAAACGACGTAACATACGACGGCTGTTCCGACGTCCATACCTTTGCATGGGTTGCGCCACCTTTAGGTGGAAAAACTTTACACCGGATGTACGCCTTACGTAAACGGCGTATATTACAGCGACGGGCGCAAGTACGTTCGTGAATCGCCGTATCTCGGTCATTTACATGTTCGACACGTAAATCAATGGAAGCGCCCCTTGCGGCTAGCATAAATATGCGCCCACGATAAGCCGGCGTAGGCAAGTTACTTCAGGCAGAGGAAGCCTATTTTTCGACGTATCTAGCGTCGGGAATCGGCGTAAAGATACAACGGCGCACATTTAGACTTACAACGGCGTATCTGGAGATACGTCGGCGTAAGTCTTTCGTGAATCCGGCCCTATAAGACACTTAGCACATAAGGTGGGGTGTTTGCAAGTTCATTTTCCCAAAGTCGTAAATATGTTAAAGCGTAGCTCCCCCCTAAAGTGAACTTCCGCTGATTGGAAGCCTCCCCCCTCCGCAGTCACATTTGACACCTTTCAGGGGGGAGGGGAGTGCAGATACCTGTCTAAAGACAGGTATTTGCACCCACTTCCGGCCACACGCCTCGGGCAAAAGACGGTTTTTTTTTTCACATCCCGTCCGTCTCCTGTTGTGTTCTGGGAACACTCGGCTCCCAGCACACAGCGGGAGCCAATCGGCAGGCGCAGGGCGACTCGCGCATGCACCATAGGGAACCGGGCAGTGAAGCCGGAGCACTTCACTTCCTGGTTCCCTCACCGTGGATGGAGGGGGGAGCAGCAGGGTGACGAGCGATCGCTCGTCCTCTGCTGCGGACGCCGCTGGACTCCAGGACAGGTAAGTGTCCTAATATTAAAAGTCAGCAGCTGCAGTATTTGTAGCTGCTGGCTTTTAATATTTAACGTCCTTCTGTTATAGAAGCCTTACTAAAACAAGAAAGGTTTGATTTAACGTGTTGGGTGTCATACGGTCTCCACACAACTATTTTAAATGGGTAAAACTATAGACAAAAAAACGGAAGTTCTTGATTGGTCCGTTTCAACATTATTCTGCTTCAATTGGTAAGTGATATTGTATAAATATTGGCTGGATAAGGAGATGTCCTTTTGGGGGGGTTTTTTTGGTCTAAAGAAGCAGGCATTCTTAGACTCCCGAAACTTGTTTATTTTTTGGATTGTCCCCCTGACTTTTATTTAGGGTTGTCCCGATACCACTTTTTTAGGACCGAGTACAAGTACCGATACTTTTTATCAATTACTCACCGATACCGATACTTTTTTTTAAATCTCATGTGACAGTGGCACATGTGACAGTTTTTTTTTTTTTTTTTTACAACGTTTTTATTTATTTAAAAAAAATACAATTTGTTTATTTTTTTTTTTTACAATGATCAATTCTTTTTTAAGGGGGGTGGGGGAAAATGTACAGTGTCAGTGTGTTTTTTATTTATTTATTTATTTTTTACAATTCATTTTTTTTTATTATTTATTGCAATTCCTTTTTATTTTTTTATTTTTTTAGCAGCCCTGTTGGGGGGGTCTTTGGTGCGATATCAGGGGTCTTAACAGACCTCCGACATCTCCCATCTGATGGTACAGTGGTGGCGTTTGATGGCATTGCACAGTGGTGACAATTGATGGTACAGTGGTGGTATTTGATGGCATTGCACAGTGGTGACAATTGATGGCACAGTGACTGCATTTGATGGCATGGCACAGTGGTGACAATTGATGGCACAGTGACTGCATTTGATGGCATGGCACAGTGGTGACAATTGACGGCACAGTGGTGGCGTTTGATGGCATTGCACAGTGGTGACAATTGATGGCACAGTGGTGGCGTTTGATGGCATTGCACAGTGGTGACAATTGATGGCACAGTGACTGCATTTGATGGCATGGCACAGTGGTGACAATTGATGGGCACAGTAGCTGTGTTTGATGGCATGGCACAGTGGTGACAATTGATGGCACAGTGGTGGTGTTTGATGGCATTGCACAGTGGTGACAATTGATGGCACAGTGACTGCATTTGATGGCATTGCACAGTGGTGACAATTGATGGCACAGTGACTGCATTTGATGGCATGGCACAGTGGTGACAATTGATGGCACAGTGGTGGCGTTTGATGGCATTGCACAGTGGTGACAATTGATGGCACAGTGGTGGCGTTTGATGGCATGGCACAGTGGTGACAATTGATGGCACAGTGGTGGCGTTTGATGGCATGGCACAGTGGTGACAATTGATGGGCACAGTAGCTGTGTTTGATGGCATGGCACAGTGGTGACAATTGATGGCACAGTGGTGGCGTTTGATGGCATGGCACAGTGGTGACAATTGATGGCACAGTGGTGGCGTTTGATGGCATGGCACAGTGGTGACAATTGATGGCACAGTGGTGGCGTTTGATGGCATGGCACAGTGGTGACAATTGATGGCACAGTGGTGGCGTTTGATGGCATGGCACAGTGGTGACAATTGATGGCACAGTGACTGCATTTGATGACATGGCACAGTGGTGACAATTGATGGCACAGTTGCTGTGTTGCATGGCACACACAGTGGTGACAATTGATGGCACAGTGGCTGCATTTGATGGCATGGCACAGTGGTGACAATTGATGGCACAGTGGTGGCGTTTGGCATGGCACAGTGGTGACAATCGGTGACACAGTGGTGGCGTTTGATGGCATGGCACATTGGTGACAATTGATGGCACAGTGGTGGCGTTTGGCATGGCACAGTGGTGACAATTGATGGCACAGTGGTGGCGTTTGATGGCATGGCACAGTGGTGACAATTGATGGCACAGTTGCTGTGTTGCATGGCACACACAGTGGTGACAATTGATGGCACAGCGGCTGCATTTGATGGCATGGCACAGTGGTGACAATTGATGGCACAGCGGCTGCATTTGATGGCATGGCACAGTGGTGACAATTGATGGCACAGTGGCTGCATTTGATGGCATGGCACAGTGGTGACAATTGATGGCACAGTGACTGCATTTGTTGGCATGGCACAGTGGTGACAATTGATGGCACAGTGGCTGCATGTGATGGGCACAGTGAGGCTGCAATATTTTTTTTTTCGTTTGCGCCCCCCCAAAAATGTTGAGCACCAGCCGCCACTGCTCTTCAGTAGTCTACAGAAGTAGACCTGGAAACATAAGCACAGAGATCTAACTTCAGAAGACTTCAAGAAACACAGAAAACCCCAAGATATGTAATGCTAAATCTTTAGGCAATAACTTTCCAAGATCTATTAGAAAACTAAACATAAGTTTTGCCTGAACTGAATTTTTTGATATATGTTCAATCTTTTGGTGCTTGTTTTTTGCTCCCCGAGAAATTAATAAAACATCTTTCGGTGTTCACTGTCATTTTTAAGTCCCCCTAGAAGGATTTTGACTTAACAGTTTAATTGACTCTCCATATAGCAGCTCAAGATGATTGGCACAGTGCCTTGTAACGGTACAGTGTATTTTACTTGGCTTAAAAATAACACTTTGTACAGAAAAAAAAGAAAAATAAATCTTACCGCTATTGTGCTGTTGGAAATTACACTCACATTATTTCACGACTGGGTAGAAAGCTATTTATAGGAAAATTATCACCTTATTAATAAGGTATTAAATTATACTAATTAAATAGTGTGATAAGGGACATGCCCTGTTGTGTCCGAGTTTTGATGTGAATAGGCAAACATTAAGCCGGCAGTATGCTGACAGGTAGAATCACCCACTCAATTATTCTTTGAGGAATTGTATCTTTTAGGAATTACAGTGGCAAGACAGTTCATGCCAAATTCGATTTATTTTCTCTTGCTCCTGCCTCATAACGTAAAACTAAAACTTTTGATTTTGTTTTAGATGTAGTGAGGATGTATTAACTCTGCTGTCAGATTTTTAGTTCTGTCTTTGTACCCACTAAGGAGATGTACCCTTTCTGTTGATCCCATTGGCTATTGTCACTGATGCAGAAAGGATTCAGTACCACAAACTTCACATATTCTCTTCTCACATACCTCTCTGGTCTAATCTTACTTTATCCCATTTGAATATGTTACCTGATCCCCACCTGTGGGCTTCTTGAGGGATAGTGGGCCTCAAACACATCATATCTAATGGCAAATTGGAGAGTTTCACAGAACTTAAAGCGGATGGTTCACCAAAAAAAAATATTAAAGCCAGCAGCAACGAATACTGCAGCTGCTGACTTTTAATATTAGGACACTTACCTGTCCTGGAGTCCAGCGGCGTCCGCAGCAGAGGATGAGCGATCGCTCGTCACCCTGCTGCTCCCCCCTCCATCCACGGCGAGGGAACCAGGAAGTGAAGCGCTCCGGCTTCACTGCCCGGTTCCCTACGGCGCATGCGCGAGTCGCGCTGCGCCCGCGATTGGCTCCCGCTGTGTGCTGGGAGCCGAGAGTTCCCAGCACACAACGGGAAAAGCCTGTCTTTTGCCCGAGACTGCTGGCCGGAAGTGGGTGCAAATACCTGTCTTTAGACAGGTATCTGCACCCCCCTCCCCCCTGAAAGGTGTCAAATGTGACACCGGAGGGGGGGAGGGTTCCGATCAGCGGATCTTCACTTTAGGGTGGAGATCCGCTTTAAGGCAAAATCTAATTTACCTAATAGGATGTTTAGAGCAGTGGTTCTCAACCTCAGACTTCAAGTACCCCCAATGGGTTTTCATGTTTTCCTTTACTTTGCACAGCTGCTGTAACTCAATATCAATGACATGGTATTGATAAGAGCCATTTTATCTAAGGGAAGTTACCAAAACATGGCCCGTTTGGGGTACTTGAGAACTGAGATTGAGAATCACTGGTTTAGATATCTGCAGCTTAGGCATGCAGTGCTTACACAGTTTTCTGCTACTGTTACCCTAGAATCTGACCTCCTGGATCAGCTTCTGACATCTAGGGCAATAGGGAAACCACTGCCATCAATCTACCTTTTGACTCTCCTTTGCTCACTCTGTCAAATTATGTAAATTATTCTCCAAGTGGCAGGCCTATCTGTGTAACAGACGCTGCCTGTTCCCTGTTAACAGTTGCTCTGCGCGCCTGTTGCTTCCTATAGTGGGCACTTCCAGTGCAGTAATGTGTTCCATGCTGGAACGCATACGGCGCTCGCGTGATGACGTCATCCCATGGCGCCGTGATGTGTTCCAGCCTGGAACACGGAAGTGTGCCTCCCCGCTGCTCTGCTCGTATCAATGCCGATGCACTGCACCTGCCTTGGAGCTGTTAGCAGCCTGTAAAGGCATTCACAGGAAACCTGTTCTATCATTGTCGGCCGTAGCCGGCTAGGCTATCAGCCTTCTCTAGGCTTTGAAGGCATTCGCTATTAACACTACAGAGGTACTACAGCTCCCAGTAATCCCTGGATGGCATCGCTCCTCATGCTGCAACACCACTCCTGGTATCAACTACTCCTTTGTTTTTTTTTAAGATATTTTTATTAGGTTTAAGACAAACCAACAAACAGAAAACCATACAACAAAAAAAACACCAGACAACATGGTCATAAACGTTAGGCAATACACTCAAACATAGAAAAAGAAACTGACATCAGTGCAAAATATAAAGTAGGCACAGTGGTAAAAAGCGGAGGTCCAGACATTAGAGATTCGTGAGGCATGGCCCATCAATAGTCAAGCAAGAGTAGTACAATCAGTGCTGGGAGAGGGTTAGCGGACTAGCCAACCGTCTACCCCAAATTTTGTGGAAGGTTTTGTTCCGTTTCCAGAATTCAAAAGTACGTTTATACAGTGGGATAGCGTCATTAATACGTTTTAACCAGAGGGATTTCAGAGAGGTCTGTGTGCCCTTCCAGAACAGTAAAATAGATTTTTTAACATAGAAGAAGAGTATACGGAGCAGTCTCTTGGCATGTGATGATAGGTGTAATTCGCCAAAAATGCCTATCAGGCGGTTCTTGGGGTGTATTATGTTTGGGAGGCCTAGCCCTGATGAGATGAAATCACCCACTTCCCAGAAGTCCTGGACTACCGGGCATGTCCAGAAGCAGTGTAAGAAATTGGCCTCCCGGCCACAGCCACGGAAACAGGCAGCTGAGGGCAGGAGACCCATCCTGTGTAACCTAGCCAGAGTGAGGTAGGTTTGATGGAAAATTTTAACCTGTATATTGCGGTCCCGGGAAGCAATAACAGAGGTTTTATACGTATCACTAAATTCTGACCGATCCTCATCTACCAGGGAGATGTCCAGAGAGGTCCATTTTACCTGAGCTTTGTGAAACCTGGGGTTAAAGTCAGTCATTAGGGCTGCATAATAGGTGGAGACAAGTTTAGTGGGATCTGGCTGGGAGCAGGTCAATGGGATCATCCAGGGAGCCAAACTGGGCACGGATAGTGTGCCTAACCTGGTAGTAATAAAATAGGTACGATCTTGGTAAATCAAAATCTAAATGTAGCTGAGAAAAAGATTTAAACCGGGAGAAGACAATTGCTCGGCAGGAGGGATTGCCCTGTCAACACTGTCTGTGTTTGTGGGGCAATCATGCATATTCTTTTCTTGCAACCTGTGATTGCAAGAAAGAAATTTGCTCCGTATATGGCCAGCCTTAAACCTACAAGGATAGTGTCTTACCTTCTCTCCCTTCTTTCCTTTCAGCTTGTGGATGTCAGCACTGTAAAGCTTCTGTCAGCCTTCCTCTCTAGCTGAGCCAAGACCCACAATTAAGGCTGAAAATTAATACATTTTAATTAAAGAAAGTAACATAATTTTTGAGACCAAGGAGAGTTGGAGAGTTTCCAGTAAGGAAGTGACTGCTCTGGGCTTTAACGATGCTGGAGGAAATTTACAGCACACATTTAATTTTTGTAGCATAAATATTAATGCCCATGACTTGATCACATGCACACCATAGACCAGATTCTGGAGAATTGATTGAAGAGGGTGACCTGCCACACTTACTCTCCCAGGAGATATGAACAGCACGATGGTGCAGTTACAATGCCTGGTGTTTGGGTATGGCCAAAGCTGATTGGCAGAGGGGGGGGGGGGGGGGGCTGACAACACTAAGAATCCTCCTCCCCAACATACATGATGAAACACTGACTACAGTGGCTGCTCAAAGTGAGAACACTGCAGTGAATTCACTGCAGGCCATTTAGTGTTGTCCCTATGAGTAAGAAAGACCTTTTCACTCGTAGGGTCCCCAGATATTTGTAATTGAGAAACCATCAATAAAGGGAATTTAATAGTGCAGCATGATTGTTACTTTGAAGATGTTTTAGCTCTTCTTTCATAGTGGGTTTGTCATAGTTCTGCTTTACCATAACTGCAGTATTTCCAGAAGGGCATTAGCAGTTCACTGATTGATCCTACTTGCTAGCTGCAGTTGTGTTGTAAACGGTGGCAATCAATGCCACTAGCTATGGGCTGGTCCTTGCAGAAAAATGGTTCATTTATGACTTGTTTGCACAGTTCTGTCATTGGTAATATCCTTACTGCAGACCTGCAAGGGAGCGAAGTTGCTGGCAGATCTCTGCAGCAGAGCAGGGAATGATTCCAAGATAAAACTGCAATCTATGTACATGAATGAATAGCTTAGTCCTCAAACAATTAGCACTAATGCAATACGGGGTTGATTGCAAATGCGCCAGCAGCAGACGCAGGAGTGACCTTCCCAGCCTACGGTTTTATTGCATTCATCAAAGCCTCACCCCCTTCTACCGCAAAGTAAAAGTACAGCCAGGGGCAAGGGGAAGACGTTGAAAATAGGTTGACCAGACTCCCAGAATTCACTGCAGCAGATCTTAAGGAGATTGCGTCCATATCTGGCAGAGAGCATGGTCCAGGGAGTGGTCCTGGCTCAGAGTTCTGGGTAATATAGCAGGGCGGCGAGGCTGCATTGTACCCTCTGGACTTAATGTGAAGCTCTGCGACAGAATATGACATTTATTTCTCCCTGATGAGATCTAAATCAACTGCCACTGCTGACCCCTCACATGCTGAATGCTTCTGTTCTTCCCACTGTTTTGTATCAGCAGAAGTTTAAACTGGTACTGTGCAGCTGACAAGACATTAATCTGTCTATGGGCGACCAAGCTGTGGCCAGGGATATAATCAGAGGTTGTAAAAAGAAACTGCATGCTATGCTCAGCATTCAGCTTATAGTGACACTAAACTCTGATCAGAAAATAAAATAGATAATATTCAAATATGTATTTCCAACTCAAAAAGTGCCTTCTGTTGCTTTCAGCCTCCTCCAAATCTGAAATCAATACTGATCCAACTTTCTGCTACACTGTGGCTAGCTTCTTTCTCCATGGTCCCACTGTAAATGGAAACAAAGCCACCCTTGTTTGCCCTCAGTATGGACTGATAGTTGCAGTCATGTACGCTTCTCTATGCAGACTACAATAAATCTAACGTGCACTGCACATCCATGGGCGTCCGCTGAAATATTTTCAGGGGAGGGCGCTTCGGCAGCGGCGATACACAGACGTATTTAACCCTTTCTTCAAATGCTAGCGGGGGTTAAAAGTGCCCCGCTAGCGGCCGAATAGCGCAGTTAAATCGATGGTAAAGCACTGCTTTTTAGCGGGCGCCTTACCGATAACGCGGCCAGCTGGCAGTGTGAAGTAGCTCTTGAGATAATTCAGCTTTACTCCATGCCCATATACATAAAGCCTAGAGACTATACAGACCCACCTTAAGCACAGATGGACCCCCACGTCAGCAAAGATGGACCCCCTTTTCAGCACAGACCCCCCCATTCTGCACAGACCCCTCCATTCAGCACAGACCCCCCCTTCAGCACAGATGGCCCCCCAGTCAGCACAACCCTCCCTCATTCAGCACAACCCCCCCCCCTTCAGCACAGACGAACCCCCCTTTCCCCATCCTATACAGTACCTAAGGTCAGCCATCAGCGCGGCACATCACAACACTGGAGGGGGAGGCGGCTTTACTCTGCTCGCTGTGCCTGTGTGACATCCGGCCAGGGACCACTCAGCCATCCCATGGCCACGAGAGAAGGGGATGGTTGGTCAGGTGCAGTGGTGTCACCCCGCACCAGACTACCCCCTGCCCCTCCTCCCCCTTGCAACACCATGACCAACAGCTCGCCTCTCTCTCCCTATTCTAACCTGCCTGTCATCGCGGCGATGTCACTGCTTCAGTCGCGGAGGGGTGTCATTAGTCTTCAACACCTTCTCGATTTTCCAGGGGGGGTCAATTGTCCCCCCTTGCCCTATGGAGCGGACGCCCATGTGCACATGCCAAACAAACAGAAGTAAGGGAGAAAAGTAGAGGTTCAGGAGCTCACAAGGAAACAGAAAAAACATTGTAAGAAACAAAGAAAGAAAGGCAAATCAACTTTGCACTACAAGTGCAAAGTGCATTTGAAATTGCACTGGAGGTGAAGTGCAGTTGCTTTAGATCCGAGGGGGACATGCAAGGAAGATAAAAAACAGCATTTTAGCTTGCACTTGATTGGATAATAAAATCAGCAGAGCTTCCCCTCATTTCAGACTTACCCCTCAGATTTACAGCGACTGCACTGCCAAGTGCACTTGTAGTGCAAAGTAGATTTGCCTTTCATAAATGACCCCCATAGTCATAAAAATAGATTTAAGGTATTGGATGTGTATGGATTCTTTCTTTAGAATAGGGATAGCAATTAGTGTCACTTTAACCACTTCACCCCCGGAAGAATTTACCCCCTCCCTGACCAGAGCACTTTTTGCCATACGGCACTTGTCGCTTTAACTGACAATTACGCAGACGTGCGACATGGCACCAAAACAAAATTTACATCCATTTTCCCCCACAAATAGAGCTTTCTTTTGGTGGTATTTGATCACCTTTGCAGTTTTTATTTTTTGCGCTATAACTAAAAAAAAAAGTACATTTTGAAAAAAGCAATATTTTTGGCTTTTTGCTATAATAAATATCCACCAAAAATATATAAAAAAAATGTCCTCAGTTTACAGCAATATGTATTCTTCTACATATTTTTGGTAAAAAAAATGAAATATGGGTATATTGTAAATAGGGGAAATATCCGCACTCAGTTTAAAATATATCAAGCAGCAGCTGAACACTATAACCTGAATACCAAGCACAAAGTCAAAATGGATAAAAAAAAAGTGCAGCGCTTGTAAAACATGTATCAACATTCCTGTGCAACTACATAAAATGAAATATACATATATCCAGGGCCGGATTTCCCACAAGGCCACCGAGGCCAGGCCTCGGGGCGGCAGTGGGTGAAGGGGCGGCGCCACTCCTGCGGCGACTTTTTGGCTAACATGCCCCCCCCCCCCCCCGCGGACAGTGGCACTTGCTACTTAGGCAGTGTAGCTATTTTTCGCCGCCCGCCGCCGAGTACTTCCCCCTCCCTTCTCCTTACAGTAAAATTTCACAGCGCCGCTCCGGGACTACTTTGCTCCTGCCTGTCCCACTGGAGCGGTGCTGTGTCTGTGTGTGAGTGCAGCGGGGGAGGGCAGGGGATGGAAGCATCGAGAGGTCAGCTGACATCCTGGCCGGCGGGGACACCAAGCGCCCAGCGCTGAGGAGAGCCCGGATTTCTAAGATGGCCAAAGATGCAGAGGTAAGGAGGAGAATGGATCCTCCCTATCTACATTGAGCTGTGTGTGGGGGAGGGGGGGTGAATAGTGCAGGAATTTATAGGAGTCAGGTAGGTCAGTGTGTGTGTCAGGTAGGTGGGTCAGTGTGTGTGTCAGGTAGGTGGGTCAGTGTGTGTGTCAGTGTGTGTGTGTCAGGTAGGTGGGTCAGTGTGTGTGTCAGATAGGTCATTGTGCGCATCAGATAGGTGGGTCAGTGTGTGTGCCAGGTAGGTGGGTCAGTGTGTGCATCAGGTAGGTCAGTGTGCACATCAGATAGGTGGGTCAGTGTGTGTGTCAGATAGGTGGGTCAGTGTGTGTACATCAGGTAGGTAGGTCAGTGTGTGCATCAGGTGTGTGTGTGTGTGTAATGGTCAGGTAGGTCAGTGTGTACGTGACAGGTAGGTGGGTCAGTGTGTGCGTCAGGTAGGTGGGTCAGTTGTGTGTGTTTGTAATGGTCAGGTAGGTTAGTGTGTACCTGACAGGTAGGTGGGTCAGTGTGTGCGTCAGGTAGGTGGGTCAGTGTGTGCATCAGGTAGGTGGGTCAGTGTGTGCATCAGGTGTGTGTATGTGTGTAATGGTTAGGTAGGTCAGTGTGTACATGTAATGTGTGTGTTTGGGGGGGAGGGCGGCATTGAAGGACCCAGCCTTGGGGTGGCACAAGGAGTAAATCCGGGCCTGCATATATCAATTAATGTGTAAACAAAACCATGTGCCATATAATAAGATGCAACAATAAAGTGCAATAATAAAAAGTGACATATGTGATAAAAAGTCCATATAAGTGACTAAATATCCTTGTGGAAATAAAATGACTTGGTACAAATGCTTGACCTTGTTAGAACCGTCACCCCAGTGAGATGAAAGGCCTACCGGAACTCTAGCGGCCCCCCTTACTCAGGGAGGTCACAAAGCGCTAATTGGATCAGAGATCCCCAACCATGGATATCTGGGGCGTCTCAAGTGTCGTGGGCGTCTCCCACCATGAGCCTCTGTATCCCGGGAAGTCTAGAAGTCCAGGGTCCATCCTTCTGGAGATGTGCACTGTGCTGGGGGCTCTGCCCCTGGGGCAGAAGAGAAAGAGTGAGAGGAGAAAGACAAGAGAGGGAAAACTCCAGGATATCACTCATTCATTGTCTCAATTGGCCTAGCTGCAGACTTCAAGCCAGAAGCAGCCTGTTCAGCAGAAAGGCCATTGCAGCAGCTTTCTGTATTCTAGGAGCTACATAAAAGAAGTGAGTACACACCAGGCATCAGAGAGGACAGTGTAATGCAATACCGCACGTCTGTGACCTAGGGGACAGCTTTAGTGCAGCACAAGACAGCCAGGAGCACCTCAACATCTCTACTTTAGGTCTAGAGCAGCCAGGTGCTGCGTAATACAGCCAGGAGCTGACTCTTTAACCACTTCAGGCCCAAAAGAATTGACCCCATTCCTGACCAGAGCACTTTTTGCGATTTGACACTGCGTCGCTTTAACTGACAATTGTGCAGTTGTGGGACGTGATACCCAAACAAAATTTACGTCCTTTTTTACCCCACAAATATAGCTTTCTTTTGGTGGTAATTGATCACCCCTGTGGAGCAACAATATTTGTTACGTTTTTGCTATAATAAATATCCCCCAAAAATATATATATATATATCTAAAAATGTATTCGTCAATTTAGGCCGATATGTATTCTTCTACATATTTTTGGTAAAAAAAAAAAATCGCAATTAGTATATATTGATTGGTTTGCGCAAAAGTTATAGCATCTACAACATAGGGTATGGTTTTATGGCATTTTTTTTTTTTTTAGTAATGGCGGCGATCAGCGATTTTTATGGTGACTGCGACATTATGGCGGACACATCGGACACTTTTGACACTATTTTGGGACCATTGTCATTTATACAGCGATCAGTGCTATAAAAATTCACTGATTACTGTATAAATGACACAAGCATGTGAATTGAGTTTGGTGGTCTCAGCCCGGCTCCCGGTGGGTGTGCTATGCAAGGTACGCCTGTGCTTAGTACGCCCACCCCCCTCCCCCCACAAAAACCACCACACTTGCACGCACACAAAATTGGTTTAACACACACGCACTTTGGCCATGCGGTTTTCTAAAATAAAGAGAGGCAAAGGACCTACGGGGCTGGCTGGGTGGGCTAGGCCCCCTCACTCCCTCATAGGGGCAGTCCCTCTGCCCCATTGGGGTCCCGTTGGGCCCCAGTTGGGCTCCCAAGAGGAGCAGGTAGGGCGGGGTGAGTGGGTGGCCCCCCTCACACCCGCCATTGCCACCAGGGGCATGGAGAAGGATGGCGATTGTCTCAGGGGGGAGGGTCTGCCTACTCCCAACTCCTGCAGTCCGGCTCCTCTCTCTCGAGTTCACGCACAAAAATACACTTTAAAAAAAAAAAGAAAATGAACTTCAGTCCGTTTTCATCAGTTTGGACTGATCGTGTGTACGCGGCCTTAATTCTGCAATATACCCGTTTCAGAGCCCTGATCGGCGGTCACGTGATCCACATTCTCTCTCCTCTCTTGGCCTGACAGCTGCAGTGGGCGGGACTGAGGATCCCCCGCTGATGTCAGCCAAGAGGTGAGGAGGAGAGAGGCAGCTCTGCCCACTGCAGCTGTCATGCGAGAGAGGAAAGAGAAGATGGATCACGTGACCTCCGTTCAGCGCTCTGAAACAGGTATAAAAAACCTATCGTTAGTATTAGGGTTGTCCCGATACCACTTTTTTAGGACCGAGTACAAGTACCGATACTTTTTTTCAAGTAGTCGCCGATACCGAATACCGATACTTTTTTTAAACGTGTCCCCAAATGCAGCCATGTCCCCCACAAATGCAGCCATGTCCCCCACATATTGCAGCCATGTCCCCCACATATTGCAGACATGTCCCCCACATATTGCAGACATGTCCCCCACATATTGCAGCCATGTCCCCCCACATATTGCAGACACGTCCCCCACATATGTAGCCATGTCCCCCACATATTGCAGCCATCTCCCCCACATATTGCAGCCATGTCCCCCCCCACATATGTAGCCATGTCCCCCACATACTGCAGACATGTCCCCCACATATTGCAGACATGTCCCCCCCACATATGTAGCCATGTCCCCCCCCACATATGTAGCCATGTCCTGTCCCCACATATGTAGCCATGTCCTGTCCCCACATATGTAGCCATGTCCTGTCCCCCATACCTGATGTGCCGCAAAGCCGTCGCTGCTGCCGTTAATCCCGGTGCATGACAACGGCGAGCATTACAAGCTTTCGCTTGTATACTTGTAAAGCCCGCTCTGCGGTGTATAGACACTCCCCCTCTCGTGATTAGACAGATCCGTCCAATCATGAGAGGGGGAGTGTCTATACATGGCGGCGCCGGCTTTACAAGTATACAAGCGAAAGCTTGTAATGCTCGCCGCTGTCATGCACCGGGATTAACGGCGGTATGCGGCGGCGGTAGCGGGGGGGGGGGGAGTATTCTATTTCTGTATCGGGGGGATTTGCGGGAGTACAAGTACTCCCGCAAATACTCGGTATCGGTCCGGATACCGAGTATAGTATCGGTATCGGGACAATCCTAGTTAGTATGCAAAAGCATCAGTTAAAAGGCCGCGCATGCTCAGAATCAAGTTGGAAGCATTAAACTTTGTTTTTTTCAGCACATCGTTGTGTTAAAACACGTAAACGTCACCGCGTTCTAACACGATCGTTTTAACTGATGGTGTGTAGGCACATCAGACCATCAGTCATCTTCATCGGTTAACCGATGGAAGCGGTTCTTCGGACCATTCTCATCGGATGGACTGATCGTGTGTACGCAGCCTTAGGCCTTCTGATATTACTCAGACATCCCTGGTATCAAAAACACATTTTAATCATAGAAAAACTGCATAGATATACTGTATCTTATTTGAGGCTTCTAAACAGGTAAACAAACTCTGTGATCAGCAGGCTTTCAGGAGCAACTACTTCCTTCAATCAATTTCCAACAGCAGCACATGCCTATATCACATCCATATAATTTCCCACTGTTTCTTTGTTTGGCAATGGATTCACGCAGTAATATTGCAGCAGTGGGGCTTGTTTTGAGGTTTGTTCAGTGGTTCCTACAGGCTTTCTCTGTTGTCGACAGAATTTCGGAATAATTTTCACACGGCTCAGACACTTCTGCATATTTAATGGGAGATGCACTGTGGTATTGTTACAGCCGTTTCTTCCACAGAGACTTTATGCAGACTTTAACTTGTAATGCATATTGTTTGACATTGCTTACCACTAATTACTAGAGTTGCTTGGTTAGCCTACCGTACTGTATGTTTTTGCAATTGATCTTTTTTTTTTTTTTTACATAATTTCCCACTTGATGTCCCAGTATTTTAGGGACCTTGAACTATAAGGAGGAATTTTACATTGTACCATGTTGTGTTGTTTTCAACCAATAACGTAAATAAGAAAACTTTATGGAAAAGTTTCCTTGCCCTTTTATTTGCCCCTCACTCCCTAAGTTTTGAAGGGGTTTCACCTAAAAAGACCAGGTTGTTGCCAACTTCGCAAAAAAATAAGATAGATAGATTAGATAATAGTGTAGAGCCCCCCTTCGTTCTGTGTGGGGCGTTACGCTAAAGTTAGTGGGGAATAGGAGAGTTAATTTGCTCCCATTCACAATTTCTGAAATTCGGCTGCTGCCAGTTTGGAAACTTCTTTTGGGTCAGTCTGCGCTCCAGGGGTGTGTTATCACCCCTGGGCGACAGGTGGTGCTAGAGGGGTTCTGACGGATCCACTTTCCCCCCAGCAGCCAATCAGGGGAGCAGTTACCTCTCTGGGCAGGCTGGAGGGGGGTATATCTGTGGCAGCCACCATTTTTTGGGTCTGTTCTACGCAGTGCCCAAGTTCTACATGCGGCGTCCACCTTCATGGTGCGTGCATCCATGGGTCCCGCCAGAGAGGCCTGCCTGGTCGAGGTTGTGCACCGGACGGAGTTTCACCCTGGAGTTGAAGGGGGCCCCAGTGACTTGACGGAGAGCTGTGCGGTGGGGGATCGGCTCAGGAGAACCTAGAGATAGAGGTTGTCCGGGAGGCCTAGACGAACCATCGGGGATCTGGTCACCATGCTGTATGACAGGTACACTTCAACTGTAAATTGGTGACCCTAAATTGGATTTACTGGGAGGATTCATTAGTTCTTCTAATCTTTGACAACGGAAAATTCACTGAGCCTGTGGCAGAGGCCCTGTTTCCTCCCAGTGACTTTTGCAAGTGGCCCTCCGGCTGCCAGGCCCAAGTTAATTGCCTGTCCGGGGGCACTTTACCCACTCCAGCGAGAGTGGCGACGTTTGAAATTGACTGTGCTGAGAACAGGCTTGCTCTCTTTCATATACAAGGCCTGATACTGCAGTTTTCTCTTTGCTCATCAACCTTTCTCTATTGTGTGCCATGTTGATGTTGGCCATGTTGAGCCTTGGAATAAAGCACTGAAAACGCAGGCTGATGTCTGGACACTAGGGATGAGCTTCGCGTTCGATACGAACGTATGTTCGACTCGAATATTGTCTGTTCGTACGTTCGACGAAATTCGAACAAAAGCGGTCGTTCGCGCCAAATTCGAGTGACGCAAAACGGTCCATAATTCACTGCGGCATTGTGCGCTGATGAATGGCCAAGCATGCTGTATGTCCCCCATGCTTGGCCAATCACAGCGTGCAAAAAACGAAGAGCCATAATTGGCCAAAGCCTGGGTGGCTTTGGCCAATCATGGCTCATGGCTTTAGCACACGCCCCACACTATATAAGGCCGCCTGCTGGGCGGCCTCGTGTAGTGTGTTCCGGCTTGTTCATGAAAGCAGTTAGGGCCCTTTCACACTGGTGCGTTTTTGCCGCGTTTTCGCGGTAAAAACAGCGCTATTAAAATGCTCATAAAACGCTCCCCATGCCCCTCTCCATTGAAATGAATTAAAAAATGCGGTAAAAACGTTGTAAAAACGCGGTAAAACTGTGATTTTACCACGTTTTTACCGCATTTTTAATTAATTTCAATGGAGAGGGGAATGGGGGGCGTTTTAATAGCGGCAAAAACGTGGGAAAAATGCACCAGTGTGAAAGGGCCCTTAGAGAGACAGAGAGATTGTCTTTTTAGATAGCTAGATAGAGCAGGCTAGTCAGTTTAGCTTTAATTACAGTGTGTAGAGGATATATATACATCCCTAGGAGTTGTACATATATTTATACACTGTATAGCTTAGCTAGATCAGCTATTTCTAATTTACTGGCAGGCAGATGATTGTGCTATTTAAAGACGTTATCACAGGTATAGACACCCAGCAGGTACAATATTTAAAGGAATTTTTCTTTTCTTTTTTTATTTAAGCATCAATAAAATCATTGCTCCTGGAGCAGTGATTTTAATAATGTTTAAATTAAAAAAAAAAAGAAAAATTCCTTTAAATATTGTACCTGCTGTGTGTCTATAGTTTGCCTGTGAAAACGTCTTTGAGAACATCTTGGAGTCCCATAGACCTCAATGGGGTTCTAAATGTTCGCGCGAACGGTCGGTCTGTTCGGCTCATCCCTACTGGACACTTGCTCTTTATCCACACTCACAAGTTTCACCCCTGGACAAGAATAAGAAGATAACTTAATACGCCGGTTCCAAACTATCCAGCGGCTCCTTCGGGGGCGAGCGCTACAATAGCTAAGATAGATAGATAACTATAAACAGATAACGTGCCCCTCAGGGAGAGTACACAGGGAACTTTTCAGGCAACTGGATAAAGGAATTGAAGAGTATCAAGATATATATATATATATATATCATCCCCTTCTCTCATCCCCTTCTCTCATCCCCCAGCTTCACTAGGGGGGGACTCCTTGTAAGCTGGGTGGTGGTGGGGCTCTTCTTCATGGGGGATCTGAGGCATGTGGAGACACCCCAGAGTCGTCAGGACCTGGTGCACTTTTAGATGAGCAGCAATTTGGTCGGCCATGAAATACATCTTTCTCATCAAGGAACTGGTAAACAGACTCAATCTCACACTAATGAAACATATTAAAATAATTATGCATTTACTGGCAGTATAATTGGCAGTATAATTTCTTTATTGTTCCAACACAGAAAATATTCCCCTGAAAAAGACCGCTAACCAGAAATTTTGGTCGAAACGCGTAAAAATGTGAAAGAAAAACAATACAGTTGATATAGTTGAAATTGTTGGTCTCCTTTTGTATTTTCCCCAAACGCATTTCAGGATCCTAGTGTTAAAGGGGTTGTAAAGGTTCGTGTTTACAACCCCTTGCTGTCATTGGACAACCAGCCCCCCCCCCTGTTTTACTTACCTGAGCCCGTTCACCTGCTGTGCGCATCCCCCGGTGTCCTCCTCTCCAGTGAGTCTGGCCATTGATTGGATAGATTGATAGCAGCGCAGCCATTGGCTCCCGGTGCTGTCAATCACATCCAGTGATGTGGCCGCCAGGGGGGTGGGACCGAGTCATACACTTGGTGTCTATGGATGCCAAATGTATGACATGGAAGCGTGCCCGCAAGCTAACCCCCTCGGAAAAGAGCTTCCCAGAGGGGGTTAGCTTTAGCGGGGAGGAGCCGAGACAGCCGCCGTGGGACTCCAGTACAGCAGGATCTGGGCCACTCTGTGCAGAACGAACTGCACAGTGGAGGCAAGCATAACATGTTTGTTTTTAAAAAACAACAAAAACAAACCTATACAATCACTTTAATCCCTCCATCAGGGTAATTTCTTTCAGGAGAAATTAAGACAAATGACAATCTATAGTAAAACATAACCATGGGCAAGGAATGAGCATCATGGGAGATGGAACAAGGATCACTTACCAATCAACCGGAAACTACTTTCGCACTGCCGATATTTTAGTGGGTGTATACAGGTGTAATATACACCGATATATGGAGCTCATATACGTGGGTCAGTCCAGGTGCTATCTTAAATCTAGAGTTATGTAGCTCTCATCCATGTGATTTGGGCAGGTTTGGTTTCTGTGCTGTGCTGTCGGTTCATTCTGTGTTCCTAAGGTGCCTTTCCACCTTGGGGCAACAGGTGGCGGCAGTGGAGTCCAGGCCAGAGCACCTTCTTGCCAGCAGCCAATCAGAGGGGTTTTCCCCCGCGGGGCATGCTGGGGGAGGGTACTTCTAGTTAGGCGCCATGTTGGACAGGAGAGTTCGAGGTTGGATCCGGGTGCGGCACCCACCTTTAGGGTGTGCGCACATCACGGCCCCCCGGCGATATGGCCTACCAGGCCAGGGCGCACGTGCTATGCGTTGTCTTTGGTTCCGGGACCAAGTTGGCCCGGAGCAACTAAAGCGGAGATGGGACCCAGTGACTTATTGGGTCCCCCATCTTTTGAGAGAAGATTCCAAGCAAGTTGTGCTGTTCGGTGGGGAGTCAGTCTGAGGAAAGCCCGGAGGCAGAAAAACCAATAGGGCCTAGACAAGCCATCGGGGATCAAGGTGACCGGACACTGGGGGCCAGATTCAGATAGCCTTTACGTTGGCCTGTCTATAGATACGCCGCATAAAGTCTATTCTGCGCCGGTGTATCTTTTTTCTGTATTCAGAAAACAAGATACGCTAAAAGTCTGTTACACCGTTGTATCTTAGTTGCATATTTACGCTGGACGCTAGGTGGCGCTTCCGTCGTTTTACGCGTGGAATATGTAAATTAGGGAGATATGCCGATTCACGAACGTACTTGCGGTCGGGCGTCGTATTTTACGTCGTTTGCGTAAGTGTTAGTCCGGAGTAAGGTTACCTCTGCTATATGAGGCGCAGCCAATGTTAAGTATGGACTTCGGGACAGCGGCGAATTGTACGTCGTTTACGTCATTTGCGTAAATCGTTCGTTAATGGGGCTGGACGTAAGTTACGTTCACGTCGTTTACATTGACAAATTGCGATGTGATTTCACGCATGCACACTGGGACACGTCCACGGACGGCGCATGCGCCGTTCAGAAAAAAACATAAATTACGTGGGGTCATGATTAATTTACATGAATCACGCCCCCACATGACTAATTTGAATTAGGCGCCCTTACGCCAGCCACTTTACACTACGCCTCCGCATCTTATGGAGCAAGTGCTTTCTGAATAAGGCACTTGCCCATAAAAGTTGCGGAGGCGTAGCTTAAAGAGCATATGCTACCCCCGCACAAATTTAAGCCCCATTCTCTGAATCTGGCCCTGGGAGTTTGTCCACAATCCCATAGGGATGCATTACAAGTCCGTAAACGGACATGTAAAAAACGGACCGTTTGTCCGCCCGTGTGAAAGGGCCCTAAAGAGTTTTGTTAACTCACTAACTGACCCCTACTCCTTAAATCGCTATATTTACCTATATCCTACTCCGAGGCCCGTGGTATTGATTACATCCCTCCACCAGCTTTTCTATCTGACATCAATATCTGTACATTAGGCTCAATAGACTTCTATTGTGCTGGTCACCCGCGATTGCTCATTACAGAGCGGGGACCGGGAGCTATGTGTGTAAACACAAAGCTCCCGGTCCTGTCAGGGAGAGAAACGCTGATCTTCCGTTCATACAATGTATGAACGGAAGATCAGTGATTTCCCCTAGTGAGTCCACCCCCCCATACAGTGAGAACACACCCAGGAACACATGTAACCCCTTCCCCACCCCCTAGTGTTAACTCTTTCACTGCCAATGGCATTTTTGTAGTAATCCAATGCATTTTTATAGCACTGATCGCTATAAAAATGCCAATGATCCCAAAAATTTGTCAAAATTGTCCGATGTGTCTGCCATAATGTCGCAGTACTGAAAAAAAAACGCTGATCGCCGCCATTACTAGTAAAAAAAAAAAATATTAATAAAAATGCCATAAAACTACCCCCTATTTTGTGAACGCTATAAATTTTGCGCAAACCAATCAATAAACGCTAATTGCGATTTTTTTTACGAAAAATATGTAGAAGAATACGTATCGGCCTAAACTGAGGAAAAAAAATGTTTTTTTATATATTTTTGGGGGATATTTATTATAGCAAAATGTAAAAAAATATTGAATTTTTTTCAAAATAGTCGCTCTATTTTTGTTTATAGCGCAAAAAATAAAAACCGCAGAGATGATCAAATACCACCAAAAGAAAGCTCTATTTGTGGGAAAAAAAAGGACACCAATTTTGTTTGGGAGCCACATCGCACAACCGCGCAATTGTCAGTTAAAGCAACGCAGTGCCGAATCACAAAAAGTGCTCTGGTCATTGGGCAGCAATATGGTTCGGGGGTTAAGAGGGTCTGCGAATGAATCTAATTTAACATATACTGTAAAAAAATAAAAATATAAAGCCATTGATCACACAGTATAAGTATAGTTGATGAAAGAATAATATTTAAAGTATAGATTAGCAAATAAAAATGTGTGCACCTTCACTTGAAAACATTGGTCCCAAAAATTGTAATTGCTAACTTGGCTAAATTAAGGGTTTTTAGTTTTTATTTTTATTTTTTTCAGTGGGGTGGGCAAGAGGGAAAGCAGAAGAGAAGAGCACATGGATGGAAAACAGGGCCAGTAGGGTACTGGTTCCGACTACCAAGCTTTAAACCATAGTTACTGGCAAGGCTTATGCCGAAGCACAGCAAAAGAGAGAGTCTTCCACCTCAATTGTTGTAGTGAGCTAGAGCAGTTGGGCTGGGAAGGTGGCTCTCCTAATGTAACCTGACGGGGTTGTATCAGTTTGACAGCCAACCCTGCTCTGTATATTAGGAGTATCAGCACTGTCTCCGAGTAATCTGAATTGAAACATTTATTTCATCAATTTCATTTTTGTTTAAAAAGCCATTATTTCCCTAGTTTTCGACGGGACCGAAAGTGAAGGAAAATCTCCCAATTGGTAAAGTTTTGGCCAAAGCTACATTAGTGGCCAGTGACAACCTTTTATGTCTCCCAATAACTAGCTCTCTATATTTCTTAGTGGTCAATGTAGTCTTGTAATAACTTAAAGAAAAAGCCCCATTTTAATTGGTTGTCACTTTTTGACCCTGAAAATAGAGGGTAAACTGTGTCTGCGTGTTATACGCAGGGGGCTGTGGAAAGTTTTCTTTCCTGAAACTTCCCTCTTAGGCCGCGTACACACGATAAGGCCAGTTTCATCAGTCCAAACCGAGCGTGTGTACGGCCCATCGGACCGTCGTCCGTCGGACCAAAGTTTTAAAACTTGCTTTAAAATCGGACCGATGGACGCCATGACCATCGGAATAAACCGATGGTTAGTACGCAAAAGCATCGGACCAAAAACCCGTGCATGCTCAGAATCAAGTCAACGCATGCTTGGAAGCATTGAACTTTTTTTAGCACATCGTTGTGTTCTACGTCACCGCGTTCTGACCCGATCGGATTTTGGACTGATGGTGTGTACACACATTAGACCATCAGGCCACTTCAGCGGTGAACCGATGAAAACGGTCCGTCGGACCATTTTCATCGGGTTGGACCGATTGTGTGTATGCGTCTTTAGGCCAAACATGCCAAGAAACCTGTCTGCTGGAAACCTGTCCGTCGGACAGGTTCGATGGTTAGTACACAAAATCATCGGACCAAAATCCTGCACATGCTCAGAATCAACTCGACGCATGCTTGAAGCATTGAACTTCGTTTTTTCATCACGTCGTTGTGTTCTATGTCACCGCGTTCTGTTCCGAGGGGATTTTGGTCTGATGGTGTGTACGCACATCAGACCAACAGACCACTTCAGCCTGGTCCGATGAAAACAGTCCGTCGGACATGTTTCCTCGGACATTTCTGATCGTGTGTACAGGGCCTAAGTGGTCAATGTAGTCATGTAATAACTTTAAGAAAAAGCCCCATTTTCATTGGTTGTAAGAGGTGCCCCATGCCCCCTCCTAAAAATCCCTTCAATTACATTGATTGCAGTAGATCCCCTCCAGAATAAATCTTCCAGTGTATGTGTCCCATCCAAACATCATCTTTATATATTTTATATTGAATGGTCTAATGGGCAAGATTTCAGAATCTTCCAACAATGACAAGAGTGCATTTGAGGTTCTATCTGAAGATATCGATGTAAGAGATATAGTGGGTACTTTCCTTTCTGATGATGAATTGTATTGCCAAGAAGTTGTAAAATAGAAAAGCACTCTTGGATTAAATGTGGAGTATATTGATTATTCAGTGATCTACAGTTGCAAAACCTATACTCTACCCTAGATGTTGTGTTTCATTGCTATAAGGAGTATTATGTTCCTCTTTTTAAACAGATCTAATAATGTAGCTCTCACCTCCACATGAATGAGTTTTTGGGTGCTTTTATAAAACGATCACTTTAGAGTGTTTGTCAAACAAATAGTAATTTGGACACTTTTACAGTCTGCTTATTACATTGCATGTCCAAGTTAAAGCCTAACTGGAGTCACAAAAGTAGATATGAAGTCAGATGGTCATTCTATTATAACCTCTATTTTCCTAGTTTTGCCATCACTTTCCTGTTACAGCGGCTTCGTAGAATGTCTAATTTTAACCACTTAATGACCTCTTTCTAAAATTAGTTTACAAATTAAAAATATTGGTAGAAAATTACTTAGAACCCTTATGCTGCGTACACACGGTCGTTTTTTGCGATGAAAAAAAACAACGTTTTCTGTGAAGTAAAAAACGACGTTTTTGAAACGTCACTTTTCAAAGACAATTTTGCATACACACCATCGTTTTTTCACAAAAAGCGAGGTTACGTTCACCACTCTTTTCCATTGAAGCTCGCTTCATAACTAGCTTCTGGGCATGCGCGGGTTGAAAAACGTCGTTTTGAACGACGTTTTTGCTACACACGGTGACTTTTTGTGAAACAAAAAACGACGTTTTGAAAAACGACACTTATGCCGCGTACACACGGTCGTTTTTTTGCGATGAAAAAAAAACGTCGTTTTTTAAAACGTCATTTAAATTGATCGTGTGTGGGCAAAACGTCGTTTTTTGTCTTAAAAAAAACGATGGTGTGTATGCAACATCGTCTTTGAAAGTGACGTTTCAAAAACGTCGTTTTTTACTTCACAAAAAACGTCGTTTTTTTTCATCGCAAAAAACGACCGTGTGTACGCGGCAAAAAAATTCAAGCATGTTGGAATTTTTTTTTGGTCGTTTTTTTTAAGACAAAAAACAACGTTTTGCCCACACACGATCAATTTAAATGACGTTTTAAAAAACGTTGTTTTTTTTCATCGCAAAAAAACGACCGTGTGTACGAGGCATTAAACATTGTAGCAAAGGAAGGCGATACCAATTGTGGATTATGTGCTGCACACCCCTGAATGTGAATTCGAAGAAAAGAGAGAGGTACCCCTAGGGGCTTTGAGTTGCAGAAACAAAAGTATTCGATACAGTAGGGGGGTATAAAATTAATTGAGGTAGGTTTATTCAAAAGGAAATAGATTAGAAAGTAAAACAAATCCTTAGTGATTGACATTCTAAGGCATACATTGTAAAACAGTCATGTAAAAACATTTGTATACAATAACAATGAGTAGATGAACTTATGCGCAAAGACTCTGACGCGTTTCGACCCTTGAGTTGATGTGGGTCATCCTCAGGGGAAAATGAGTATGCAGGCATAGGTTCTATAAAAAAATATACATATATATATATATATATATATATATATATATATATATATATATATAAATACAACAATGAAGCCAGTTGAAGTACACAAACAAAACGACATGGCTGCATAACAATAATATTAGTAAAATCCAATGTACAGGTAACAGGTGAAACATGTAACTGTATAAATATGGATGAATATATAGTTACCAGGGTGGCTGTCATAGCTTGGGAACGGTGGTCCACCAGGATTATCCCCTGGCGACAACAGACACACTTAAACATTATACTTTTTTTTCTAACACCCTAGAGATTAAAATGGCAGTCGTTGCAATACTTTCTGTCACACCATATTAGCGCAGCGGTCTTAAAAAATAAGACAACAGTAAAGTTAGCCCAACATTTTTTTATATTGTGAAAGATAATGTTACGCTGAGTAAATTGATACCCAACATGTCACGCTTCAAAATTGCGCCCTCTTGTGGAATGGCGACACACTTTTACACTTTTACTTTTACCCTTAAAAATCTCCATAGGCGACGTTTAAAAATTTCTACAGGTTGCATGTTTTAAGTTATGAAGGAGCTATAGGGCTAGCCTAGGGTGATCTACCGATCGCGGTGATACCAACAACGTTTTAATATGCAGGCGCTGCTCAAGTATACGTTCACTTCTGCATCTGAGCTCGACGGGTCAGGGCGCGTTTTAAAAATGTTATTTTTTTTTCCTTATTTTTTTTATTTTTTTACACTGTTCTTTTAAAAAAAAATGTATCACTTTTATTGCAAGGGATGTAAACATCCCTTGAACTAGAAAAAAAGAATGACAGGACCTTTTTAAATATGAGATATTTAAGGGGGCCCCCTCTCCTGCCGCCGATAAAAATTTGGCCCAATTTTTTATATATTGTGAAAGATAATGTTACGCCGAGTAAAATGATACCCAACAAGTCACGCTTAAAAATTGCACCCGCACGTGGCATGGCGTCAAACTTTTACCCTTAAAAATCTCGATAGGCGACGTTTAAAAAATTCTACAGGTTGCATTTTTTGAGATACAGAGGAGGTCTAGGGCTAGAATTATTGCTCTCGCTCTAACGATCGCGGCGATACCTCACTTGTGTGGTTTGAACATCGTTTTCATATGCGGGCCCTACTCGCATATGCGTTCTGTGCGCGAGCTCGTCGGGATGGGGCGTTTTAAAAAAAAAAAAAATTGTTTTCTTATTTATTTTAAATTAGTTTATAATTTTATACACTGAAATAAATAAAAATAAAAAAATGATCACTTTTATTCCTATTACAAGGAATGTAAACATCCCTTGTAATAGAAAAAAGCATGACAGGTCCTCTTAAATATGAGATCTGGGGTCAAAAAGACCTCAGATCTCATATTTAGGCTAAAATGCAAAAAAAAAAAAAAAATTTAAAATGTCATTTTTTCAAATAACATAAAAAAAATGTCTCTTTAAGACGCTGGGCGGGACTGACGTTTTGACGTCACTTCTGCCCAGCAGAGCTCTGGGGACGGGTGGGGGCGATTTTTCCCTCACTCATATCCCCGTTGAGGAGCCGAACAGACCCGATCGCCTCCGCCGCTACCGACGGCAACGGTAAGCGGCGGAGGGCACGGGAGAGCGGCGGGAGGGGGGGGGGGCGCTCCCGCCACCGATAACGGTGATCTCGTGGCAAATCCGCCACGGAGACCGCCGTTATCATTAACAGAACCGCCCACAGAAGAGATGGACATCTCGGTTGTGGCAGCAGCTGCTGCCGTTACCGAGATATCCATCTTTCAAAACATGACGTCTTTTTACAATGAGGCCAAGGGCAAGTGGCTAGTGACCGACACATTGATGGGTATATTGCTACTATCAACCGGTCACTCAATTGTAATTGACTGGAGAGATTCGCTCTGCTGTTCATATTGTCAGCATAGAGCCTGTGGCAAAGGCCTCATTTGGCATCTCAAACCAAATCAGAGCCAGGTCCATTGCAGGGACCTGTTCTTTCCAGCAACCTTAAAGTAGAACTCCGGCTGCCAGGCTTGTGGCAGAAGTCTGTCCGGGGAACACTTCACCCACTCTGGCTAGAGTGGCGATGCAATATACAGTTACTGAAAGCAGGCTTGCTTTCCTGTTCATCCAAGCCTGATATTGCAAGGATTTCTTTATTTCATCAACCTGTTCTGTCTACCTCCTGTTGATGTTGGTCGTGCTGGACCCAAGAAATAAAGCATTTGGAAAACCTTAACTACTGATTGGACATTCGCTTACTGCTCTGCTCACTAACTTCACCCCTAAACAATGCTTAAAGGTAACTTAATACGCCGATCCCAAATCAACCAGCGGCCCTGGAGGGGGTATCGCCACATGGGTTTTAACTACTGTGTATGCTTGGGGAAGTCTCATTGGAGATGGCCCTAGTACATAAATGGTGACCTTGCCCTCCTCTGAGGCAGTGTTCACCTTCCCCACGAGGGGACATCCCCTGCTTGCCCCACGGAGGAGTATTCCTGTCTTTGCTTTGATGCAGATAACTGATATAAAGGTTGTCCAAGGTCCAGTTGGCTACATTTTCTTAATGGCCGCCTCCCACATTTCCTGGTGTCACTATTGAGCCATCGGTTAGTTTGAGCATGTGCATTTCTGCTCCTGACATGCTACGGTGGGGTGGCTTCTATTTTTCCTTGGCAAGGTTTCTTTGATCTGGTTGGACAGCGGTCCACAATGACAGGGCATACATGAATTAGTATAACATTCCAACCAGTCAGATTTCAGCTAATGGTATCAGAGAAAGCAGCTCAATTATTTTAGCCTGTTTCCTGACTCAAGTTAATGCACATTCGTAGCATCACAAAACCTGACTCATCTCATTACTTTAATGATTTCTTCCTCTGCTTTCTTTTCTACAGACGGATTTTGAAATCTTTTAATAAATGATTACAGTGCCTTCATTGCAGCTGTCTTGTAGATGTTTCTTTTGTTTACTGCTATATATTGTGCTCATAGTAATACACAGTGGGCCCCATTTATGAAACTAGTTCAAAGATATGTGAGACCGTTGTCCACTTCAACCAATCGGTTTTATGCTGCCCAAACATATTATTTAACAAGGCCAGAGAGTAATTGGGATAAATTGTCACCCTAAAGCTGAATCCTCCCCTACCCAGTATTTTATTCCTTTGTAGCTGGAACCATGTTAAATAAATTAGCTACATAGTACCTGAGACGTGTCTTGATCTGTTAATTTATCTGACTATTAAAAGCTGTTTCGAGGCCGAGTCTTACGTGTTTAAAAGCATTCGTGAGGCTTCGGGCAATCAGAGGCGTTGAATATGGCACCTTGCTGGAAAATCTTGACTGCAAGTGCGCCAGTGTCACCATTAAAGCCCCGTACACACAATCGGAATTTCCGATGGAAAAAGTCTGATGTGTATGCCCCAACTGACTTTTTTCTGAGGAATTCCATCAGAGTTTAGATAGTTTAGAATTCCGATGTTAGTTTGGCCGGGCAAAAGCCTGATCGTGTGTATGGGGCATAAGCAACAATCTCACGTAAGTCATTGCATTAAATCAATTAATGGTTCCTTCACATCCGGCTATTGTGGTAATGTTCGATATAACATGCAATGTGCAGTGCCATTCAAAATGATCTCCGCTTAACAACACACCTTCATTCCTCCCAAATGGAGCAAGCCCTATTTTTAATCCAAGGTACATTGCAGACCTTTCATTCTAAATGGTCTTTCTAAGGTAGGGTTTTTCAACCAGGGTTCCTCCAGAGGTTGCTAGGGTTTCCTTGAGCCAGGGGCGGACTGACAACTCATGGGACCCCGGGCAACAGGAGATTATGGAGCCCCCGGGCAATAGGAGACTATGGAGCCCCCAGGCAATAAATTATGGGGCCACACAGTATACACATACAGTATACTGTACATACACAGTATACACACACAGTATACATACACACAGAATACACATACACACACTGAAAAGGTACTGGAGAGGCAGGGCAACTATAATCTTGAGATTTTTTTTAAAACACCGATTTTTAAATACTGTCCCTGGTTTTACTGAGGCTGGCAACCCTGACAGGGGCCCCCTAGCGGCATGGGGCCCTTGGGCAGTGCCCGAGTGCCTGAATGGTCAGTCCGCCCCTGCCTTGAGCAATGATACATTTCTGCTTCTCAGATAAGTTCCCAACTCTTCCCAATGACCACAAGTCTAAGTAGCATTTTTCCCACTGAATATACCAATAATGGATCATGAGTTGTAGATATAGTAATTTTTTAGCAGGACTTCCCTGACCCCACTGTTAATTTTGGCGTCAAATTTTAATTTTAATTTTAGTCAGTCTTTTGACTAAAATGCCATTTTAGTTTTAGTCATCTGAATTGTTTTACCTTTAGTCATATTTTAGTTGACTAAGATCTCCAGTACCCACCTGAGCTTCCACTTTCCTTGGAGTGCTGCCTGTCTGTTAAAGTCCCAGCCCCCTGACTCTATCAGCAAGCTGTATTGGCTGAGAGATGCAGGCTCCATCTGTCTGCCTGCTGCCTGTGAGTTCGGAAACAATGACCTTCAAACCACAGAAGAGGAAGTCCTCCATTGGATAAGTGTCTGTCTGGATGTGACGTGGCGAGTGATTCCCCTCCCAGGAAAGTAACAGTGTTTAGCACTGTGTAAAATAACAGCCTATCCAGACAGTACAGTTATCTGCCCTGCACACTCCCTCACTCCCATTTACTTCTCCATCCCCACTTGCAGGTCACTTTCCCATTCCCAAAGTACAATGCACTCTGCCTTGTGAACTCCCTCACTCCCATGTACTTCCCCATGCCTACTTGCAGGTCACCTCCCCAAAGTAAAATGCACCCTGCCTGTACACTCCCTCTCTCCCATTTACTTCCCCATCCCCACTTGGAGCTCACCTCCCCATCCCCAAAGTACAATGCACCCTGCTCCTTGCACTCTCTCACTCCCATTGACGGTACTTCCCCATCCGCACTTGCAGGTCATCTCCCCATACCCAAAGTATAATGCACCCTGCCCTGTACACTCCCTCACTACCATTTACTTCCCCACCCTCACTTACAAGTTTATAGCACACAAAATTAAAAAAACTCACTAGTGATCAAATACCACTTAAAGAAAGCTCTATTTGTGGGAACATTTAATTTAATTTGGGTACAGCGTTCCACGACAACACAATTACCAATTAAAGTAGTGCAATGCTAAATAGCAAAGAAAAAAAAAAGCCCTGGTCATAAAGGGGGCAAAAACTTCCAGAGCGTCTACAAAATAGGGGATAGTTTTATAGCATTTTCATTAATATTTTTTTTTTTTACTAGTAATGGCAGCAATTAGAGATTTTTATCGTGACTGCGACATTATGGCGTACACTTTTGACACATTTTTGGAACCATTGTCATTTTTACAGCGATCAGTGCTTTAAAAATGCACTGGCAGTGAAGGGGTTAACCACTAGGTGGTGCTGTAGGGGTTTGGTGTTCCCTAGGGAGTGATTTCTACTGTAGGGGGGCATGGCTTGTTGTGACACATCACTAATCGTTATTCCCGTCGTATCTAAGTTGCAATGTTACGCTGGCTGCTAGGTGGCGTTTCCGTCGAATATGCAAATGAGCTAGATACGCCTTTCCCGAACGTATTTGCGCCCCGTCGTTGTAGTTTACGTCTTTTGCGTAAGCGTAACGTTACCCCTGCTATATGAGGGGTAACCTTGTGTAGGTTCAGTGTACGCCATGTTAAGTATGGACGTCGGGACAGCGTGGTGTTTTTCCGTCGTTTACGTCATTTGGGTTAATCGTTCTCGAATAGGGCTTTGCGTAAGTCACGTTCACGTCAAAACCAATGTATTTGCGGTCTAATTTGGAGCATGCGCAGTGGAATATGTCCACGGACGGCGCATGCGCAGTTCGTTCGGCGCGGGGCACATTTAATTTAAATACAAGACGCCCACCTCCTTCCTACTTTGAATTACGCTATGCCGCCGCAAGTTACGGAGCAAGTGCTTTGAGAATACAGCACTTGCCTGTAAAAGCTGCAGAGGCGAAGCGTAAATGGGATACGCTACGCTACGCAAAAAATACGCCGATCTACAAGAATCTGGCCCATTGTGTTTACACTAACATCTTCCCGTTCTATCTCTCCATGAGACGATCGCGGGTATGCCTGCGGCAATCGAGTTTGCGGGAATGTGCATAATTAATTTACTCCCTGAATAGAGGCTTGACCCCCCCCCCCCTTTTTTTTTTGCCCCTGAAATTACGAACCTAAACATCACAATTTGCATGGACACATGAGCTGTGTTTAGAAGCATAACAAATATATATTTTTTTTAAAAAGCATCAAAAAGTATATTTTTGGGGTTTTCTTGTTTTTTTCCCTCCTCCTTTGGGGGGGGGCAGTTTTTTTTTTTTAATGTGGGTTTTCTGCCCATGTGCAAAAGGCCCTTGTGACACTTGTGTATAAGTCGTGTTCCCGATATTGGATTTCCTCACTTTGCTTCCTTAATGTTTATGTGTTCTCTATTTCTACTGTAAAAAGGAAATAAAATAGAGAAGAGATCGTAGGCCAATAAAAATAATGTGCAGGTTACAAAATAGCCTATTAAAATGTTTGAACAACCAATGAACAACCTCAGAGAACAGTAAAAAGTAAGTCATTATCTTTGAGATATACTCTAGACTTATGTATAATGTTAACATGCTATGTCTCATCTCAGTTTTTATTTTTATTTTTTATTGGAGGCTTGCATGCTATCCAGAGATGTTAATACTATTTTTTATTTTATTTTCTATTTTTGTACTGAAAAAATACAAAATTGTATAAAAATTGTCAATTATAAAAAATAAAAATAAATGGTCATAAAGATCGCACATTTCAGGAAAATATGCAGCCCACAAATGTTTTTGAGGGTTTTGAAAAATATGTTTTAAAAAAAAAAAAGTATTCTTGCTTAGGTAACAAAAATACGATTAACACAGAAATACAATTTACATTGTTTTATTCCACCTCAGTGTATTTCCTGCAAAGCACCCCAACACATTGCCCTTGGAAGACACACATGTACAAATAATTGTCAATGGTACCCCAAAGGCATCCTGGTTTTTTTTTCAGTTTTTTTAGGGCTGTTACTGAGTACAATTTTTGTGTTCGATTAATCATTTTTTTTTTTTTAATTGATTAATCGACTAATTTTGATTAATTATAGCGTACATACAGATCAAACTACTTTTAGCTGATCTCCTTGCAGGCCGATTCCCATTGCAGCTACCAACCACTGGGAAAAATGGATAGCAGGATACAAAAAACACACACAGGCAGCGCTCGATGGGAATAGCATTAAAACTTTTATAGTTTCAAGTAGGTAACAAAATAAAATCGATGTAGCTACATGAACTGTAAAAATGGTGCGAGTAATACCAAACGGTAGCAAAAGCAGTAAAAAAAAAAATGTAGCTAAGTATGATACTGGTATAACAATGTGTACAACGATACCACTGCTGAATCCAGATGAGGAGAGGTTAACATCAGTCCGTCGGCATGTAGATGTCCTGTGAAGGGAACTATCACAACTCCCAGTGGATGTAGAATCCCAGGTACATAGAGGTAAGTGATAGAGGGAAGTGTAACAGCCCTTGCGTGTGGCAAATAGTAAGGTCCTGTCGGCATGCAGATATGAAGGCACAGCAAAGGAGCCCTTCAGGTGGACACGGCAAGCCGTGACGTGACGGCAGTGTCTGTGACGTCACCGGATCTCCGACGGAACTTCCTGAAGACCCGGAAGTCGGCGGAGAGGTAAGTACCGATCAAAAGAATTTTGAGCGATCCAAAAAATTAACGATTAATCAAGGAATTAATTATTAATTTCCACAGCCCTAGTTTTTTTACATTGCAAGACACAATTGTGAGCCAAGTGTTTGGCTCGTGGTTGCTGTGTGGTCTCATCAAATTCAATAGGCACGTTTGATAGGTAGTGCTTCCTGTCAAATTCATATTCCCAAGTTAGGAATGGTGCAGCTGTAAAGCAAGGCATGTGTGCAGATTATAATGATAGCATTCAGGTGGGCAGCAGAATATTTTGGAAATGTCAAAGTACAAAGTAATATTTTCATTCCCTTGTATCGGCTGCACTGTGGTTTGATGCAGTAGATTGCAGCCAGCTCACCACTCTGCGATGAAAGAAGCACTGAATGCCTAACTCTTGATCAGTGCACACTGCCGCAGCGTGATGGCATGAACTGCCATAATAGAAAAAAGACTTTCTGACTTGTCCATGTGTTGGGACCAGTAACAGCCCTTAGGGCTCCGTTTCCACTATTGCAACCCCAGAGTCGTGCGATTTTTGATAGTGTTGCTCACGAATATTCGTATTGCGAATATTCGGCTCGAATATGGCATATTCGAGTATTCGCGATATATTCCGAATTTCGCGGTGAATATTCGCTATTTCGAATATTCGTATTTTTTCAATTTTTTTTTAGAACAGATCACATCCTAGAGATCCCCATCGACGTCTAAAAGCATTGCTGGTATGATTAGAGACCTTGGGCCGAGTAGCTGCAGCGATCATTTTATATAGCCGAAAAATCGCAATGCGATTATTCGGCAATAGCGATATCGCGCGATTATTTTCGAGAAATTCGCAATATTGTTTTTAGCTAAAATAACACATATATTCGATTTCAGAGTGTTACTGTCGAAATTCCACAATCAATTTCTCATTCGCATTTTTGCGAAATTACGATAAAATATCAAGAATATTCTGAGCCAATCAGAGTGCTCCTTCCGCATTTGCCAAATATTCGCAATTATTTTGTATTGTAATATATCACGAATATTCTGAGCCAATCAGAGTGCTCCATTCCGCATTTATCGAAATTTCGCAATTATTTTGTATTATAAAATATCACGAATATTCTGAGCCAATCAGAGTGCTCCTTCCGCATTTGCCGAATATTCGCAATTATTTTGTATTGTAATATATCACGAATATTCTGAGCCAATCAGAGTGCTCCTTCCGCATTTGCCAAATATTCGCAATTATTTTGTATTGTAATATATCACGAATATTCTGAGCCAATCAGAGTGCTCCATTCCGCATTTATCGAAATTTCGCAATTATTTTGTATTATAAAATATCACGAATATTCTGAGCCAATCAGAGTGCTCCTTCCGCATTTGCCGAATATTCGCAATTATTTTGTATTGTAATATATCACGAATATTCTGAGCCAATCAGAGTGCTCCTTCCGCATTTGCCGAATATTCACAATTATTTTGTATTGTAATATATCACGAATATTCTGAGCCAATCAGAGTGCTCCTTCCGCATTTCTCGAAATTTTGCAATTATTTTGTATTATAAAATATCACGAATATTCTGAGCCAATCAGAGTGCTCCTTCCGCATTTGCCGAATATTCGCAATTATTTTGTATTGTAATATATCACGAATATTCTGAGCCAATCAGAGTGCTCCATTCCGCATTTCTCGAAATTTCGCAATTATTTTGTATTGTAATATATCACGAATATTCTGAGTCAATCACAGTGCTCCATTCCGCATTTCTCGAAATTTCATTCGCATTCGCAATTCGCATTCGCATTCGCAATAGCGAAATTTCGCAATCATTTCATTTTCCAAAAAATATCGCGAATATTCGCATTTAACGAATATATCTCGAATATTCGACTATATATTCGAGATATATCGCGAAATCGAATATGGCATATTCTGCTCAACACTAATTTTTGATGCAGTTCCAATCGACCAAAACTATGTGATAACAAGTTGCATCGAAACAAAGTAGTGCAATAACCTTTGGCGTTGCTGCGACTTGAGATGCACCAATCAGAACGGGGACCATTGGAATACATAGGTTTTGACTTGTCATGCGACTTCACATGCGTCAAGTCGCACAATAACACGCAGTAGTGGAAACAGAGCCTTAAAGAAACAAAGTATACACTGCAATCTGATTGGTCGCTAAGGGCAACACCTGTGAGGCCCGCTGCTTTCTTTTAAGCCTTTTATATTTGCATTTTTTCTGCCTTTTTACAGTGCTAAAAATACTGCGGCGGCAGGTCGGCAAGCCGTTAAATGTTATGAGACTTGTCAATCCACTGCGCTGAAGGTGCGGTGCATTTTAACAGTCCTCTTTTGGAAACTGCACCAAAAAATGTGCCTTTCCATTGAAATGAATAAAAAATGAATAAATGAATGAATAAAAAAAAACACACATTAAAAAAACAGTGTGTATTTTTGAGTCACGTCCAAGTTATACAGAAAATGCACCAGAAACACCCTGGAAACACATCAAAAACACAACATATATGTTTTTTTTACTGCAGTTTTTCAATGGAGCAATGGGAAAGCAGTCTGTTGGAAGTGCAGCGGATGGGGTATACGTGTGTCATGGCAAAATGTACCCTCACTGTCTCGCTCAGTGGGCAGCACCATCCCCTGAACACTACTGGTTTAGCTAAATGGAGCTGCACCATAACTGCCCTGGTGGCGGTGAGGAGGCGACAAAACGCCTGTCAAACGCCCTCCGGAAAACAATTCATGACAGCACAAGTGTAAACAAGGCCTAAGTGTCCATTTACACTAGATACAATGCATTTCTTACACATGGCAACAAAAAATAATGTTTCCTTATGAATCAGAGAGTTAAAAAAAGTGCTTTATTTTTCAACGCAATGCACAGAAATGCAAAACATTTCAAGGTTTAAAAAAGAAAAAAACACAGCCTAACACATGTAAAACACACACCTATGCATTACAGTGCGTTAACGCTTTTAACGTTGTGGTGTGACTGAACATTTAAGGAGAGTGATAACTTTCCCCAAACACACACCCCTGACATCCCAATCCCTGTACTACCGTATGTCTCAGGCCTTGTTTACACCATGAAGCCTGTAATAGTCAATGTGTTGCCCTTAGCAACCAACTTGTTTTCATCTTATTTTTATGAGGCGTTTTCTGTGAGGTGAGGGAAGCATCCATCTTGTTTGTTGGTGCACCCATCTTTCTTATTGTTATTACAGTTGAATGACAGGGTGGGGCTTAGTGTCAAAAGGGGTGGGGTTTAACCTTGATTAGGGCAGACGTTGAGGTGTGAGGTACAGCCGTTGCCCAGGATCTGAGGGCCCACAGGGGGGCACAGATATCGATGTGAGGGTACAATACGGTACCTGTGCCGCAGCAATGAGGTACCTCAGAAATGTTTGGGCCGAGTCAGGGTCACTGTAAGGTAAATGAAGACAAAAAATGGTCCACGTCTTTGGACTCGCCATCACCCCCAAGGTAAGCTGGTGTGGAATATTAGATTTTTATATAATATATATACCCACAGTGCTCAGCATAAATGAGTACACGCCAACAGATTTGTCAGAAAACCTTTACTTTCCTTTCAGAATCCACATTTTCTATGGGACACTATACTACAAAATACTCCCACAAATGCGGGCCATTGATTGCAACCAAGATTTGTTAACAACTTAAATGCAATAACAAAATAGTTTTTTTTTTTTTTTCAATAAAAAAAGAATTCCCCTTTAAGACCATTGGGTGGAAGTGACTTTGACGTTGCTTCCGTCATCCAGTGGTATGGAGCCGAGTGGGGGCCATCTATTCCTCAGACGACTCCATGTCTCTAAGAGGAAATGACCCGATCGTCTACACCGCTACCGACAGCTCCTTTCCCGCCCCCGATGAAAGCAATCTCGATGCAAATCCACCTCAGAGAGCACTTTTATCTGAAAGCGGACATCCCTCACCCCCCCCCCCCCCACCCTGTTTAAAAAGATACTGGAATTATGGCAGATATCTGCTGCCATAACCCTGGTATTTAAACATCAAACAATGACGGCGGCGGTCCGCAAGTGGGTAATTTGCACACACAAAAAAAGTATTTTTCCTAACAAATGTATTTAAGACCATGTTGCAAAAATGAATACACCACAATGAAAGTCTGATGCCGCGTACACACAATCTGAATTTTGGACACAAAAAGTTTGATCTTTTGGTCGTGAATTTCAACCGTGTGTAGGCTCCATCGGACTTTGTTCTGTTGGAATTTCCGACAGCAAAAATTTGAGAGCTGGGAAAAGTTCTTGTCGGAAATTCTGATCGTCTGTATGCAATACCGACGCGCAAAAAAACACGCATGCTCGGAATCAATTTGACACATGCTCGGAATCATTGAACTTTTTTCTCAGCTCATTTTAGTGTTCTTGCTGGTCGGGATTTTGTGCGACCGTGTGTATGCAACACAAGTTTAAGCCAAAGTCGGAAAAAAAAATACACAGTTTTCTTGTCGGCATTTCCGATCGTTTGTACCTGTAATGGGAAAAGGTATTGACTTGAGTATAAACCTAGGATGGGAATGCAGCAGCTACTGTAATCGGAAAAGAGGGTCAACAATGCCTATTTGCAGCCTCACTGTGCCCATTTGCACGCCTCACTGTGCCCATTGCAACATCACTGTGCCCATTGCAACATCACTTTGCCCAACATCACTTTGCCCAACCTCACTGTGCCCATTGCAACCTCACTGTGCGCCACTCACCTGGAGGATGCAGGAAGCCAGGAAATGAGGGATGCAGCGCTGGTGGAGAGGCTAGGAGTACCAAGATGGCCGCCGGAGCCAGGGACTAGGCCGAAGCCGCGCTCTGGATTTGGGGCTGCCGCCGTACGGGAGGGCAACGCTCCAATCAGACCCTCGTCCGGTTAGAAGCCCGTGGAGCAGGATCTGCAAGCAGAGAGGGAGCCAGACACCAGGGAGGCGGGGATACAGTGCTGCTGGAGAGGC
This sequence comes from Rana kukunoris, assembly GCA_029574335.1. Taxonomy (NCBI): domain Eukaryota; kingdom Metazoa; phylum Chordata; class Amphibia; order Anura; family Ranidae; genus Rana; species Rana kukunoris. The sequence continues at coordinate 28,879,810 of CM056059.1, read as the reverse complement.
CGGGAGGAGCAAGATGGCCGCTGGATCCGAAAACTAGGCCGAAGCCACGGCCTATAGTAGTGGCTGCCGCCGTGCGGAGGAGCGTCGCACCGTTTAGGTACACTGAGGTACACTGACTCGAGTATAAGCCGAGGCGGGCATTTTCACTCTAAAAAAAGGGCTGAAAAACTTGGCTTATACTCGGGTATATACGGTAGTTCATACACTACTTTGGTAAGACTTTCATATGACTTAAAGGGGTTGTAAAGGAAAACATTTTTTGCCCCCTCCCCCTTAAGAGACTTTCTCCACACCAGGGAGAAAGCCTTGCATTACGGTGTATAGTTACAGACAGAAGAACAGGAAGTGAGGATTTCTCAGAAGAAGTAAGGACATTTAAAAGCAAAATCAAGGATGAGGTAAGTGAAGGAGGACTGCACTAGGGTAAAGGAAGCTATTTACGGGGAAAAAAATCCTTTACAACCCCTTTAAGGCCAAAGACTTCAATGTTAACCCTCAAACGGCGCATTAAAGTGGCACCTGAATGTTTTACATGCGACAGTTGTCGATTATCACTGGTCAAAGCCAAAGGCACATCCAAGACTCAATCCAAAGTTGAGAATGTTGCCCGACTTTTGAGTTGTACAAGTATGAATGGAGCCTTACAGTAAGACCCCATACACACTATACAACATTTGTTGTCTGATTTTCTTTAGATTTTCCAAAACCATGTAGTACAAGGGCCTACCTGATTGCATACAAATTGAAACTCTTAAGATTTGGCCTCATATTAGATGGTTTTGGTAAATCTGAAAGAAACAAATCTACATATAATTGTATAGGGCCAGATTCTCATAGAAATTTGCTTGCGTATCGTAAGCCATTTACACTACGCCGCCGCATCGTACTAGAGCAAGTGCCGTATTCTCTAACCATTTGCTCCGTAGTTTGCGTTGGCGTAGCGAAAAAAGCCCAGCGTAAGCCCGCGTAATTCAAATGAGGCGGCTTGTATTTAAATTAAGCGCACCCCGGCCAGGGAAAAAGCCCAGTGCGCATGCTCCAGCTCACGTCGGAAAGCGTTGTTGAAACTGACGTCAAAACGACGTGATCGTCACTTACGCAATGCCCTATTCGCGAACGAGTTAGTAAAACGACGTAAGCGACGGAAAAAGCCGACGCTGACCCGACGCCATACTTAACATGGCATGCGACGGCACCCGACGGCATCCGACGGAACTTCGTAAGTTTACTCCACATAGAAGCTGGGGTAACCTTACGCGGACGAAAACGACGTACGCGACGACGGGGAAGCGTAAAAGCGATCGGGAATCGGAGTACTAGCCTCATTTGCATATGCAAATGAGAAAACAACGTAAAGGCCACCTAGTGGCCGGAGTTGTCATTACAACTACGATCCGCAAGTGTAATGGTTTCACGCGCATAGATACGAGGCAAAAAAAACGGCGATACGACGGGGTATCTGAGATTCTCCGTCGTATCGCCGCTGAGAATCTGGCCCATAGTGTGTATCCAGCTTAAGGCTCCTTTCACACTTGTAGGACTCAAAAGTTGTGCGACTTCGGAGTTCGACTTTGATGCAACTGTGACGCAATTTTGGGTGGGTGCGACTTGAATTCGATTTCTTGTCCCTCTGCAAAGTTGGACCCATTGTTGCATGTAAAACATTCAGGTACCACTTTCATGCAACTTTTGAGGGTTAACATTGGTCCGACTTTCATTCAACTTGAGGGCCATGAACTCCAAAGTAGTATACAAACAACTTTGAAGTCGCTGCGACTTTAAAGTGGCTGTAAACCCTTTACAACCACTTTATGCTACAGGTAAGCCTGTGTAGCGCTACCCCCGAAGGAGCCGCTGGTTGTTGTTTTGGTTCTACTTCTTTTTGTGTGTCTCACCCCTATTAACTAACTCAAACCCTCCCTTGACACATCAGAAATCTGGTAAGTGTATTGTAGCCCCTGTTTGTTTAGGGGTACAGTAATAGAGCATACCACACTCAGCAGCAATATACTACAGTATTATCTGGATCTTGGATGATCCCTCTTCCAGACAGGGAAAATACACTTTACACAGTATTATACTTAAATCATCAGAGTGCGTTTACTTCATAAACATCCAAAAAGAACAAGCATACGTTTAAATCAGCACATGAATAGTTGCTATGCAATAATGCAAAATGATTTCGCAAGGGCCCTTGCGGAAATCAACAAAGGGGACACTAACGAATAAACAGGTCTATACTAACGAATGGTACCATTCATTCAAACTGAAGTAAAACAGTCTGTGCTCATGAGCTCCCTCTAGCTAGCGGTCCTGCAAGCAGCTAAAGTTCACGTTGCGGCCGGCTGGTGCACATTAAAGTTTGTAATCCACAAGGAACAGGTAACAAAGGGAACTTAATCCGGTAAGAGGTGATAAACTTTAGCGTTGGTAAACTGATCGCCGGCTAGCGTCAGTCACGTCTGCATAAACGCTGTAAGCGATGAAAGGCCTCTAGGTTTAAACTGAGGCCCACCAGAGGCAGGCGGCCTGTGAGATGGCACTGAAATGTCTGTCTAGAAGGATGATTAACAGTTGAGCATGTGCTCTTCCACCCAACAGGCCGAGCCGCCTGGATCTCTCCCAAAGGGTGTGTCTGTAAGCCGCTGTATCACAGCACAAGGGTCCCGGACGATGGCGGTCCACTGTCTCGATCGTCAGCTGGGCTGCCTCTTCGGTCCCCGGGTACACTGACTGGATGCTGTGGTCTTCCTTCCCTCTGGATGGCTGGTCTCTCGGTGAATCTAGACTCAGGCTTCTCGGCCTAGTAACACAGCTGTGTCTGTCAGCAGAGGAGAGAGGGCTGGTCCCGAGAGCGCCAAAAGGCGCCACTCCCTCTCGTTAAGTAACCTTCTCCCCCCAATCTGTGTGAAGGCAACACATGATCCCATCAGGGCAAAGCATTGTGGGAAATGTAGTCCGTTTCTCCTATGAGTCAATGGAGTCCATATCTCCTGCTACTTGTAGTACCGCAATGCATAACTTCAATCTAACATATTTACAAGCGTGTATAAAGTCCAAGCGGGATCACCTGTGATTAAACTCAGACAGGAGGACCCCGCTACACCTATATTAAGGCTTACCTGTAGCTACCCAGGATATCTCCTAAATCTGTACGGTTTAGGAGATATCCCCTGTCCCCTGCATGTGCCAATGTCATCGGCACACGCAGATCTGTGTGCCATTGCTTCAGTCCGTGTGCCATTACCGGCGGCTCCGGAAGTGACGTCACCGCGGCTCCGGCCAAGCCGCGATACCCGGAAGTAAACCCCCTGGAGAGATGGCGGCCTAAGGGGGAGAGGTGAACCGTTTACGGGGGATACAATCTCAAGGTAAGTAATACATAATCTAGCATACTAGCTCATTATGCCTTTGTCTTGCAGTTTTGTTTGTTTTTTTGGGGGGGGGGGGTTTACAACCACTTAAAGTCTTACATATATGAATGGTTATCATTGGAAAACATGGGGAATGACTTGTCATCCGACTTTGATGTCCAAGGTTGCATGATCAATCAAATGGGGTTATGCACACATAACTACCAGAACGCTTTTAATTTTATATTTTGAAAAATACGCCAATACAATCGCACGGGTACATGCCGGTGGTTACGCACGCACTACGTTTTTTGTAATGCAGTTCTATGGGCAAAAATGCAATGTAGCCGTTGCTCCCGGGCGCCTGTAATACCATATGCCCGACCTTCCAACTGTGCGCAAGAAGTAGTAGCCTAAGGCCTCTTCTATTCGTAATATAATATGTTTAGTAAATTGAGATCCTTTGTTTGTTGTTTACATTTTACATATCGCACGGCGAGGAAGGAATCGATGATAAATATATTTTCTTGTTATGGAATCAATATTGAAACGCAGAGACAAAGCAGAACTTTTCCTTAGATTCTGAATCCTAAACAATAACGACACTATTTATAGCCAAATAAAATATGTAATTGTATTTGCGTCCTCAAATAAAGAGATAACCGCTATGGCGTATGTAATGATATTTATTGCAAGGAATGTGCGTTGTTATGGTGAGTCATTATCCAGCACATTCCTGGTATTGATCTGAATTTTCCTTTGTTCTAGATTTTCCATCCGATGTCCCCCTCGGCTCTCGCGTCCATCTTGTTCTGGTCACCCCCTGTCACTTCTCCCCTTTATCTCGGGTGTAGCAGGTCATGCATCCAACCTTCATATCCCAATCATTTACAATGCTCTATTGATTATAGAATTAAGAGTACCTGTCATTAACCACTTGCCTACCGGGTCAATTCTGACATTTCTCTCCTATATGTAAAAATCATCATTTCTCTTATCGTCCATGGACGGACACAGCTCCATAAATCTTGACAAGTGGGTTATGTTCCTGTTCACAGGAGAGGACTAGGCAGAAATATGTTAGATAATTAAATACATGTTACTTTAACAAAGTTATACAGCCCCGTCCAGGGGGCGGTCCCTCCGTACATAACCCTCCTCTCTGCAGCATGCAGCCTCAGTTTTTTTCTGCCTAGCAAAGGAGAAGGACATATGGCTCTCTTTGGGCCCAGCGCCCTGAGGAAATTTTTCTTCTTATTTTATTTTCTTTTATTCTTGAAGAATCTTCTATCAACTGTCAGTTGAGAGACAGGCTGGATATATAGATCCTTGTAGTCTCCTCAGTCTGACCAGCGAGTGTGAGCACACCTTTGCAAAGAGGCTGGGTCTGCCACGACATACCCCATGGCTCCTGGGGTGGCCGGTGAGCTTTGGCTCCAGGGTCCACATATGACTGGGCTGTGGTGTTGTCTCACTCACAGTGGACCGGGCCGACAGCTACTCCTACGTGGCGTATGCCTGTCAGGAATGCGTCAGTGGGTACTCGCATGGACGGTTAAGTACAGTCCTTCACACTTCGGCGGGGGTCCTCCTATTTTCTGGGGGTCCTCCTATCCTCCCTTTCCTGCTCTCTGTCATATTTCCCTCTGCTGTTCTATTGCTGCCGGGGTGGACCTGTGGGGCGGCTCATTTTCCCACCAGGGGACTGTGGGGTGTCTGGGCCTGTGTGTTTCTGTGAAGTGTGTTTGTTTCAGAAAGGCCTCATTAGGCCTTCTCATCCACGTCGCAGCATTTTGCCACCATTTGTGCGGCGCTGGCACCATTTTTTGTAGCTTGCTGTTACCATTGTGAATTCCCATTGGCACCCATTTTGTTGTGGTCGCGCTATGGCGCAGCTTACTATTGCGGTCGGCCATTTTACTGTGGCCGTTTCCTCCTCTAGCTGAGGCATCTGGCGGCCATTTTGGAGGTGGATTTGGCCTCTATTGCTAGACTTATACAGCACGCAGCACAGATCTCCTCATAATTTTAGCTCACAGCATTTCTCCTCACACACACGCTGTGTTCTGAGGGCAGGCAGCTGTGCTGAACGGTCTCCTCCTGTGGTTGGTGAGTCCCTTGGAGGGTGGGCTTCATTCAGGTCTGGAATGGGTCCCTGAGAGCTGTCTGGTTGGAGTCAGTGTCTGGTTTTTCCTCCCCAAGATATGCTAGAGGTGGCAGCTGGGGCTCCTGCACCTGCCGTTCATGGACACTTTGTTGGAGCGGCGTGCAGGTGTTAGGGGGGCTTGAAAAGTGCCCCCTCCCCCCACCACCCCCTGGGGACTGCTCTGGCTCAGACCAGGACCTGGCTGTCGGGTCCCTGGTTCTATGTTGTCCGTGAAAGTGGACCAGGACCTTCCTTGTGAGGTGGACTCCTCACTTGGGTCAGTGACAGGACACTTGTCAGTGCGCTTATTAATGCTGTAAGGGACTTATGCTGTATAGTGCAACGGAGGCATCCTCTGAGGGCTCAGTCTTTTTTGGGCACACAAATCAGACCGCTCTGTGAAAGTTTTTCCTTATATGTCCTTTTTTTTTGACAAGTTTATTGATAAGGAATGGGAAAGGCCGCAGAAGTCCTTGTAGTTCCTCAGCGCCTGGCGCAGGTGGCTTCTTGCTGATGGCAAGTAGCCCACTAGATCTGGTAAGAGTACCCCATGATTTTGTCTGGTGGTGGCTACACATTCAATGTTAATTTCTACTCCTGGTAGTCCTTTTCACAAGAGCACATTGAACCTCTTCCCTGAAGCAGAAGTTTGAATTTTTATTAACTACTTTTTCACTTCAGTCACCCACTTCCTCTCTTGGGATCCATGTTTAATTACATATTTATTTTCTTGGAATCCATGTGTCTCCTTACATGCATTTTCACATGGATGTTATGAATTATTGATAGATATATTTTTTATGTATTTATCAGTATTATGTTTGGATGTTCTACACTTTTATCAGTGTTAGTTATGTGTTTCATTTGTTTGCATCCGTTAGCGCTGCTCTTTAATTTCCATTTCACTTATGCCAGGCCTCGTCAAAATCTGGGCGCCCGGTCGCAATTGCGACAAGAAATTGTGACTTGGCGCCTGGGGAAGCTTAGGGCTGCAGAAGGCCGCAAAGCCGCGGCCTCAATTACGGGCCGGCATAGGCCGGCCGGTAATTGAAACCGCGGCTTTGCGGCCTTCACAGAAGGAAGCTGAGGCCTGCAGAAGGAATCTAGGAGTGGCCATCTTGTGGTGGCCGTTGGTATTACAGGTTACATTACAAGTAGCAAAAAACATTAAAAAAAAAGCAAAAAAAGCAGCCGGTAATTGAAGCCATGGCTTTGCAGCCTTCGCAGAAGGAAGCTGAGGCCTGCAGAAGGCCACAAAGCCGCAGCCTCAATTACCGGCCGGGGCGGGCCGGCCGGTCGGTAATTGAGACTGCGGCTTTGTGGCCTTCACAGAAGGAAGCTGAGGCCTGCAGAAGGAATCTAGGAGTGGCCATCTTGTGGTGGCCGTTGGTATTACAGGTTACATTACAAGTAGCAAAAAACATCAGTTCTAATGTGTTTTTTCACTGTTTTCACTGCCATCTCCTTCCCTCTATCTAGACAAACATTATATATATTTTTAATTTTAACACCCTAGAGAATAAAATGGCGGTCGTTGCAATACTTTCTGTAACACCGTATTTGCGCAGCGATCTTACAAGCGCACTTTTTTGGCGAAAAAATACACTTTTTTTAATTACAAAATAAGACAACAGTAAAGTTAGCCCATTTTTTTTTTATATTGTGAAAGATAATGTTACGCCAAGTAAATTGATACCCAACATGTCACACTTCAAAATTGCATCCGCTCGTGGAATAGCGACAAACTTTTACCCTTTAAAATCTCCATAGGCCACATTTAAAAAATTCGACAGGTTGAACGTTTTGAGTTAGAGAAAAATTAAGTTTAATAGGCAGCTTGGCTCTTCTGCTTGATTCCGAGCATGCATGGATTTTTGTGCATCGGAATTGCATACACGCAATCAGAATTTCTGACAAGAACTTTTGTTGTCAGAATAATTGAGAACCAGCTCTCAAATATTTGTTGTCGGAAATTCCAACAGCAAATGTCCGATGGAGACTACACATGGTCGGAATATCCGACCAAAAGCTCACATCGAACATTTGTTGTCAGAAATTCCGATCGTGTGTACGCCGAATTAGAGTTAAGGGTTAAATGTTATGCCGCGTACACACGATCACTTTTTGTGGGCAAAACGTTGTTTTATGTCTTAAAAAAAACGACCAAATTTTTTTTCGAACATGCTTGAATTTTTTGTGTCGTTTTTCAAAACGTTGTTTTTTGTGTCATAAAAAGTGATGGTGTGTGGGCAAAACGATGTTGAAAACGACGTTTTTAAAGCCGCGCATGCTCAGAGGCAAGTTATGAGACGGAGCTTCAATGGAACAGAGTGCCGTCGAACGTGGTGTACGTCACCACGCTTTGCTAGAGCTTTGTAGAAAAACGATGGTGTGTATGCAACGTCGTTTGGAAAATGAAGTTTGAAAAACGTTGTTTTGTTTCATCACTTGAAAAGTCGTTTTTTTTCATCACAAAAAGTGATCGTGTGTACAGGGCCGCCATCAGGGGGATACAGGCAATACACCTGTAAGGGGCCCGGGGGTCCCCAGGGGGCTGGAGGCCACCAAGGGCCCCAGATGGCAAGCCCTTTTTTTTCTTTTTTTTATAAAAAAATATATTTTTTTAATATATTTTTCTTTTATTTTTTATTAACCACTTGCTTACTGGGCACATAAACCCCCTTCGTGCCCAGGCGAAATTTCAGCTTCCGGCACTGCATCGCTTTAACTGACAATTGCGCGGTCGTGCGATGTGGCTCCCAAACAAAATTGGCGTCCTTTTTTTCCCCACAAATAGAGCTTTCTTTTGGTGGTATTTGATCGCCCGTGCGGTTTTTATTTTTTGCGTTATAATGAAAAAAAGAGCGACAATTTAAAAATATATATATTTTTTTTACTTGTTGCTATAATAAATATCCCATTTTTTTTTTTTTTTATATATTTTTTTTTCTCAGTTAAGGCCGATACGTATTCTTCTACGTATTTTTGTAAAAAAATAAAAAAAAATCACAATAAGTGACTGCTTTGCGCAAAAGTTATAGCACCTACAAAATAGGGGACATAATTATGATTTTTTTTTAATATTTTTTTTTTACTAGTAATGGCGGCGATCTGCGATTTTTATTGGGACTGCGATATTGCGACGGACACATCGGACACTTTTGACACATTTTTGGCGCCATTCACATTTATACAGCGACCAGTGCTATAAAAATGCACTAATTACTGTATAAATGTGACTGGCATTGAAGGGGTTAATACTAGGGGGTGAGGAAGGGGTTAAATGTATTGCCTGGGTGTGTTCTGACTGTGTGGGGGGAGGGGGGTGACTGGGGGAGGTGATCGATGCTGTCTCCCTATGTACAAGAGAAACAGCATCTGTCACCTCACTGACAGGACGTGAAGCTCTGTGTTTACACTCAGAGCTCCACGTCCCTGCTCTCTCACCGACGATCGCGTGTACCTGACGGACATCGCGGCCGCCGGGTACACGCATCGGATCCTCGGTGATGCGTCGGGACTGTTTTTCCCCGCCGCGCGCCACCCTGTGGCGCGCGCGGGGAATTACAAGCAAATCACATCCAAAGACGTGACCCCGGCGCCTCAGGTCCGCGCTGTTCACGTATTTTGTCAATAGCGCGGATCTGAAGTGGTTAAAGGGCCAATTTTTTTTCTTTTATTTTTTTTAGAGGTTCGGAGGTCCACAGGGGCCCGGAGGCCCCCAGGGCACCGGATGGCAACCCCGCTTTTTTTAATTTATTTTCTATAAAAAAATATATATATTTTTTAATATATTTTTATTACATTTTTTTTATTGAAGGGCCATTTTTTTTAGGGGTCTAGGGGCCCGTAGGCCACCAGGGCCCCAGATGGCAACCCCCTCTTTTTTATTTTATTTTTTATAAAAAAGTATATTTTTTTAATATATTTTTATTTATTTTTTATTTTTTTGCAAGATATGTTTATTGAAAGTTTTAACAAAACAGGTAAGTTTTCAATACAGTAGTGTGCAGAACATAGCGGGAACAATAAACAAACAAACATGAAGGAACAGAATGCATGGTGGTCGTTCATTAACGTTTAACTTCAATAAATTCAGCCACCAATAGCCCAAAAAAAAACGTTGAAGAGTAGTACTACCTTCGAACTAGAATATGAATCTGGGGGCAGAATGAAAAGTATAGGAAAATGGGAGGGGGAAGAGGGAGGGGAGAGAGGGGGAAGTTAGAAAAAATTAAATAAAAATAGGGGGAGAGGATGGGAGGGGAGAAACGGTGATGAGAAGAGAAAAGGGGAGAAAAGAGAGAGCACTGTGTATATCTATATCGACAAGTTAAGGTTTAGGCATTGCATACCATTGCATCCATGGATGCCATAGGTTTTGCAGTTTGGCGTGTGAGGGTTTACCCCTGGAGAGCAAGGATTCATATATATAGTGGTTTTGCACTAGTGCCAGAATTTCTGTGGTGCTAGGAATTTCCGTTGTTCTCCATTTTCTAGTTATCAGGAGCTTGGTTGCCAATAGTACATGGGTAGTGACGAGTCTAAGTTTGGGTGGAATCAGTTCCAAGGTGAGGTGTAGAATACTGAGTTGAGGAGTTAGTGTGATGGGGTATTGTAGTATACATTGCAATATTTATTCAATTTCTGTCCACAGTTGCCTTATAGGCGGGCAAGACCACATAATGTGAAGGAGGGTGCCAGTGCATTTGCAGTCCCTCCAGCAATAAGGTGTTGAAAGTGTTTGGAATTTAGCTAGCCGATGGGGAGTTAAGTACCACCTCATCATGATTTTATGAGATAGTTCCCATAAAGAAGTACAATTAGTATTTTTGTAAACTATTCGTATGGCCAATTGCCATTGTTGGTCCGTGAAGTGGGTTTGTAGATCCTGTTCCCAGTCGAGAAAGGGTTTAGATTTGTAAAATGATGTCTTTTCTTGCAATAAAGAGTAAAAGAGAGAAGTCCCTTTACAAGTGGTGGTGTCTGTGAAAAGGAAATTCCATAACTTAATAGGTAGCTTGCTATCTAGAGGAGGGAGTGCTTCTAGACTCCGTTGTATTCTATAATACCTAAAATAGTCTTTGGTTGGGGCATCACATTCTCTCTGGATGAGGGAGAATGGTTTGCTTGTTACCTTAGATCTGAGTGTTTCTAGATGGGTTGTCTGTTGGGCTAGCCAGGCAGGTATGGTCAAGTCAGGGGATAGGTAGTTAAGTACCTTCAAAGGTACATGGACGTCCTTGGTCAGCGAATGGGACCATTTTGTGTAGAGCAAGGCTTTCCATGCTTTGATGGAAGCTCGGATAGTAGGGGAATAATGGGTCAAAAGCGGCTGTTTATAGATAGTGCTGAAAAGCCAGTCCTTGAGGTTCTTCCCCGGTGTCAGGTTATTTTCTATTTCTCCCCAGAGTGTGGCAGGTGTATCAGACATCCACGCCTTCAACTGGGATAGTACAGTAGCTAAGTAATAATCTGTCAGGTCAATATAACCCATGCCTCCCACATCTCTGTGTTTAATAAGCTTAGCGTGATTACTCCTAGGTTTTTTTCCGTTCCACACAAAATGGCTAATTACGGATTGGAGTGACTGCAGGTAGGAATTAGTAAGAGGTATTGGAAGTGTTCTAAAGAAGTACAGTAACTTTGGTAGCACAACCATTTTGAATGCGGCTAGACGCCCTGACCAGGAGAATTCATATTTGGACAATTTGGATGTTTCTCTTAAAAGCATTTGTTTGGCTTCAATATAGTTTGCAGCAAAAATACCTTTTGTGGATTTAGTGAGGGTGATACCCAGGTAGGAGATCCCGCTGTCTGCCCAGGGATAAGGGAAGCTATTTCTGAGTAAGGTAGAGGTAACTGCATCTAAACCTAGATCAAGTATATAAGATTTGTTTTCGTTCACCTTATAATAGGATACATTCCCAAATCTGTGCAACAATCGTTGTACCGAGGCCAGGGAAGACAATGGGTTAGTGACCATAATTATCACATCGTCAGCAAACAGGTTTATTTTATGTTCAGTAGTCCCTATTTTGTAACCAGTAATTGATCGATTTTGCCTAATGTGTTCTGCAAGGGGTTCCATCATTAGGTTGAAGATAAGTGGTGAGAGTGGGCAACCCTGCCGGGTACCATTGGTGATTTGGAATGGTTTGGACAGCATTTCCGAATTGTATACCTGTGCTGATGGAATGGAATATAGTGCTTGTATAGCTGACAATATAGTTCCTTGAAAGCCGAATTTGGAGAGGGTTGCTTTTAAATAGGACCAATGGATCCTATCGAACGCCTTCTCTGCATCCAGTGAGAGAAGCAGAGAAGGCGTCCGAGAAGCCTCAGCCGAGTGGATCAGGTTGATAAGTCTACGCGTAGCATCATAAGACTGTCTCCCCAACGTGAAGCCTGATTGATCTCTATTAATTAAAATGGGCATCAAATGCAGTAATCTCGTAGCTATGAGTTTTGCATAGATTTTTGTATCTACATTGAGTAGCGAGATTGGGCGAAAATGTTGTGGGACAGTGGGGTCCTTCCCTGGCTTCGGCAGTGTGATGATTAACGCATTTAACATTTCTTGAGGGAGAGAGGAGGAAGAGGCAGCGTCATTGCAAACTCTGGTCAAAAACGGAGATAGTACTGTTCCAAACTGCTTGTAGTATTCACCTATAAGGCCACCTGGGCCAGGAGATTTATTAGTAGGTAGGTCGTTTATGATTTTCAAGATTTCTTGTGCGGTGAATGGAGCATTCAGATTGGTGAGTTGATCTTGGGTCAATTTAGGGAGGTCAATTTCCTGCAGGAATGTTTCTATGTCATGTATGGAGGGTTGTATGCAGTGTGGGTCATCTTTAAGGTTGTATAGCTTACCGTAGTAGAGGCTGAATGCATCAGCTATAGCTTGCGGTTCTAATAATTTTTTTTGCGTGATAGGGTGGTATATATGTGATATTTTGGATCTGGTATAATGACCCTTCAGTCTGTTGGCCATAGCTTTCCCAGCTTTGTTACTTGTGGAGTAGTGTAGGGCTTTAAAGTGGGTTTGGGCTTTTTCAAATTTGTCTAGAAGGTGTGCTCTTAATTCTTGCCTAAGTTGATTCAGTTCTGTTTTAAGAATAGGACTCGGAGATGTTTGGTTTTGTGATTCTAGGACTTTAATACGAGAAGTGAGTGTGTCTAGACGCTGTGATCTCTTCCTCCTGTCTCTAGCACTCAATTGTATAATGATTCCCCTTATGAATGCCTTGTGGGCACTCCACAGGGTGGTAATGTTAGGTACAGTCCCCTCATTTAGTTCAAAGAAGCCTTCGAGTTTCTCTTTGATGCAGGCAGAGTATTCTGGTGAGTACAAGATCCGAGGATTAGTTCTCCAGATCGTTGGACGCGTCCTGGTAGGAGTGTCTTCTGTCGTTATGGTGACCGGGGCATGGTCGGACCACGTTATCGTAGATATGGTGGAATCTGAAACTTTGGGTAATAGCCATTTGTCTACCAAAAAATAGTCAATCCGCGTGTACGAATTGTGGCAATGGGAAAAGAAAGAGTAATCCCTTTCAGTGGTGTGGTGACACCTCCAAACATCGTAGACATCATTAGATCTTATGAACGACCCCATAGGAGACATGGGTCTTTTTTTACAGGAAGAGGAGTCAATAGTGTTGTCTGGCACAATGTTGAAATCCCCACAGAGAATAAGGTGGCCATGGCTGAAAACATTAATTTTTTTCATCAATTTGTTCAGGAATCTGATTTGGTTCGAATTGGGCGCGTAGATGTTCACCACAGTATATCTGACGTTATTTAGGGTACAGTCAAGTGCAAGGTATCTCCCTTCCACATCTGCTAGGTTATTGTGAAGGGTAAAAGAGACAGAGTTTTTAATGGCTATCAGGACTCCATTCTTTTTTGAAGGTCCAGAGGCTTTAAAAATTTGGGTGAAGTGTTTGTTGATGCAGGTTGGTTCTGCATTTACCATAAAGTGAGTTTCCTGAATACATAGAACCTCACTATGTGACTCCAGAGCGGTGCGCCACATGGACTTCCGTTTGGCTGGATGATTCAGTCCTTTAACGTTTAGTGATAGGAATTTTGGCATCTTCAGTAGGTGAGTGCAGTCGTTGTGTAATAAATGGTTTACTTACAGTTGGATGAGTGGATGTCCTCAATCTGAAAGATTGGTAAGGATCCGTCAGGTGCTCGTCAGGTTTGTTGAGGAGTTGATGATAATAAAAAACTAAAAAATAAAACTTGATTGGATATTTCCTGTGCTCTTAGATGAAAGGATAAATTAAAAAAAAGGTAGAGAATTAATGTAGTTAGGTAAGAGAAAAATAGGAGAGGAGGAGGGGTAACAAAGATCAGCAGTGTAATATGTAACTACTGACGGTTGTGAGGGTAGAAGTTCGTGAGCTATCTGCTGCGAGCAGGCACAGATACGGAGTGTTTTAAACGTATAGCTGAAATCCGTGTGTGAACACCACTAGCCTAGTACTGAGTCAGCTGAGTCGGTATGAAGGCCGTGTTTAGGGGCACGGTCCTTCCTTTGATGGTTGTGCAGCACTGGCGGCTCTTCCACAGGGATGATTCCCCATTTGCGGAGGAGATGGATCCCTTCCTCGACAGTGGTAATAGAATGTTTCACCCCATTTCTGGTCACAAGAAGCTTGGTCGGGAAGCCCCATTGGTAGGGGATTTTATGATTAATGAGAGGTTTAGTTATGGTGCTCAACTGGCGCCTCTGTTGGCGAGTGTATTGGGATATGTCAGCATACAGTTGCAGCTTTGTGTAAGGTGCAGGAAGGTTCCCGAGTTGTCGCACTTTGGCCAGGAGCAGATCTTTGGCGTGGTAAAAGTGAACACGCATTAAGACATCTCTAGGAGTGCTCGCGGGGAGATGTGGCGGTTTGGGGTGGCGGTGTATGCGATCTATGATGGTCTCCAGCGAGGGCAGATCAGGCAGGAGTGTGGACATTAACTTTCTGGCATAGGTGTTGAGGTCAGGTGGAAGAATAGATTCTGGGACGCCCCTTATTTTCACATTATTGCGCCTGGACCTGTCCTCTAAGTCCGCCATTTTGGCTCTGATCCAATGTTGTTCATCGCGGGTATGGTCGTGGGCGTCTACTAGGTCATTAACTGTGTCCGTCATTGCGGACACTTGATTTTCAATGTGAACCACCTTCTGATCCATAATGGACAGTTTACCTTTAAATTTTGTGAACATGAGTGAAATATCATTCTGCAGTGAGTTATGTAGGGACATTAGCATCTCTTTCATCATGGTGTCCAGAACTGGGGTGTTAGACGTAGGAAACGCTGCTATAGGGGATGGCTGATCCTGCTGCGTGAGAGCTGCATCCAGAGCAGGGCTTACCTCAGGAGGGTGCGGGTTCAGATCTAGTCGCATCCGTGACTTAGCAGGGCTGTTACTAGCCGAGGATGGCTGTGGAGTCGAGGGAGAGTTTACAGGGTCATCTATCAGGGATCCCTCACCTCCCTCTGCATCAGGGAGATCCGTGTATGCAGCGGTGCTGTGTGATGAGGAGCCGCGGGCGCCATTTTGGGTCTTCCCGCCGGACGGCAATGTGAAGAAATCTGTAAGTTTCTTCGGTTGCCTGTACTCCTTTCTCTTCCTGGACGTGGCGGGCTGGATACCTGACGTGTGGGGATCTGTAATGTCCATTCTCTGGCTGCTACTGTGCGGTGTCACCGATCGGTTCTCCGTTCTGTGCAGGAGCTATCTAATTAGGCATCCATACTGCTCGGCGGTAGCCACGCCCCTTTATTTTATTTTTTATTAAAGGGCCAAATTGTTTTCTTTTATTTTTTTAGAGGTCCGGAGGTCCCCAGGGGTCCGGAGGCCACCAGGGCCCCAGATGGCAAGCCCTTTTTTTTCTTTTTTGTTATAAAAAATATATATTTTTTTATAAAAAAATATATTTTTTTAATATATTTTTCTTTTATTTTTTATTAAAGGGCCATTTTTTTTTATTATTTTTTTTAGAGGTCCAGAGGTCCACAGGGGCCCGGAGGCCCCCATGGCACCGGATGGTAACCCCCCTTTTTTTTATTTATTTTCTATAAAAAAAAATATATATTTTTTAATATATTTTTATTTAATTTTTTTATTAAAGGGCCATTTTTTTAGGGGTCTAGGGGCCCATAGGCCACCAGGGCCCCAGATGGAAACCCCCTCTTTTTTATTTTATTATAAAAATATATATTTTTTTAATATATTTTTATTTTATTTTTTATTAAAGGGCCAATGTTTTTAGAGGTCCGGAGGTCCACAGGGACCTGGAGATCCCCAGGGCTCCAGATGACAACCCCCCTTTTTTTTATAAAAAATATATATTTATATATATATATATATATATATATATAATTATTATTATTATTAAATGGTCCAGAGGTCCCCAGGGCCCCAGGTGACAACCCCCCTTTTTTATAATATATATATATATATATATATATATATATATATATATATATATATATTAATAAATATATATATATATATATATATATATATATATTTTATAAAAAAGGGGGGTTGTCACCTGGGGCCCTGGGGACCTCTGGACCATTTAATAATAATAATAATAATAATAATTATTATTAAATGGTCCAGAGGTCCCCAGGGCCCCCAGATGACAATCCTCCTTTTTTATTATTTTTTTTTTACTTTTGTTATATTATTTCATTTCTTTTTTTTTAATATATAGATGTATTTTTATTAAAGGGCTCAGAGGTCCCCAGGGCCCCATGTGTCAAACCCCCTTTTTTTATAATTCTATTTTTTATTTTTGTTTATATATTTTTTTATTTTTTATTAAAGGGCCCAGAGGTCCCCTTGTTTTTTGTTTTTTTTTATATATAAATGTTTATTTCTTTTTTATATATATATTTTTTTATTTCTTTTTTTTTTTTAAAGGGCCCAGAGGTCCCGAATGGAAAGCCCCCTTTTTTTGTAATTTCCTTTTATAAAAAATAAAAAAAATGAGGTCCCCAGGGCCCCAGTTGGCAACCACCCTTTTAAAAAAAAAAAATATATATATATATATATATATATTTTCTCTCTTTTGTTTCTTTTTATTAAAGGGCACAGAGGTCCCCAGGGCCCCTGATGGCTACCCCCCTTTTTTATATATATTTTTCTTTATTTCTTCTTTTTGTAAATGGCCCCCCCTCTTCTCAATTCGCAGCAACAGCCCCCCCCGCTTCTCAATTTCATGCGGCAGCCACCCCCCCCCCCTAGTTCTCTGCTCCAGGGGGCCCATGCCTGAAGCTGTGTAAGGGGCCCCAAAATTCCTGATGGCGGCCCTGCGTGTGTACGCGGCATAAGGTTTAGGAATAAATGGTAGGGTCTTGGGTTGGGGTTAAGATAAATTAGAAGAACCAGCGTTCTGAAATCCATCCATATTGTTTATTCAGATAAATTCAAGTTGCAAGGTAACTGCTGACATGTTTTGGCGGGTAGCCTTGTTCACAGCATAGTTACCAACATTAACAACACAGATATATGTATAAAACAAAGTGACTGTGACCACTTCCATTCGTTAATTAGTATAATTAGCAGTAAATGAGAACCACTGCTGAAAAGAGTCTCTCTAGGAATGCAAACACAAATATATAAATAGATATATATGGTGATACACAAACATAGTATACATGAAAGAAAGAAAAAATTTACAATTTATTAGACACAGGTTCAGTAATTAAAAAAAAATCTAATAAAATCAATCGACATGTATAGATCAAGACCAAGATCTCAGAACAAACAAAGATCTTATAGCAAGAAAATGTCATAGAGATAGGCGATTTATCGGTGTATAGCGCGCACTTTTTTCCCCTTAAAATCAAGGGAAAATCGTGGGTGCGCGACATACACCGATCCCCGCTTCCCGCACTGTGTTTGAAGCCGCCGCCGACATATACCGAGCGCAGTACACTCGGCCAGGCTCGGCTCCCTTCGCGGTCACACCGGGGGTGCCGCCTCCTAGCCTTTTTACGAATGAAGCCGAGCGTGCCCGAATGTACTGCGCTCGGTATTCGTCGGCGGCGTTGTTCAAACACAGCGCGGAAAGCAGGGATCGGCTCAGAGACAGCGTGGGAGAAGCGGGGAGGACACCACCGAGGCTGCAGACGGACGCCGGACCGGACAAGGCCGCCGATGGACGCCAGGCAAGACACCGACGAGGGGCATTCAAACCGTAAGTATTTTTTTTTTTTTCTTCTAGGTTGGGGGTGCGCGCTATACGCAGGTGTGCGCAATACCCCGATTAATACGGTAATAACTATTATTACTAACTAATGTAAAAACAAATTTACATCATACAGTATCTGTGTAGCTGAGGAGCTGCTGGATTTTTTGGGCGGCGTATTACCTCTTAGCTCCTCCGAATTCCTAGGGGTGGATGATGCGTATTGCATATAGTAGAAGTAAAGGAATGTCCACGACAGGAGCTCTTTGCTGTGCTCTTTATTACCCAGCCGGTTAAAAACAGTAAACTTATGGTGAGGAAAGTTTAGTTGAAGAGGAATGGAGAATAGCAGATTCAGGCGTGATGATAGGGAAACAGTCCTGCTCCCAAGCATAACACTTCTATGTGCCACTCCCACCGGAATGGGTTTAGCGTACCCGGACAGGCCTCTCTTACTGACCTGGCAGCCGGAGTATCACTCGAACATTTGTAGGATAAAGTCTCTGCCACAGACCCTCCTTGGTGAACTTGAGCTTAAAGGAAAAAGTCTCTGCCACAGACCCTCCTTGGTAAACTTGAACTTGAGGAGAAAGTCTCTGCCACAGACTCTCCTCGGTGAGCCTCAGAAAGGTACTTCTGCCACAAGCCCCCTTCTGGATTGAATTCTTGGAGGTATCCCTCCTTGGATGATTTATGCCTGGATCTCCTTCAGCTTGTCGCCAAGGTACCGACTGACAGGTGATCGATCCCTCGGTGACCGGCTACCTCGATCCCCGATGGTTTGTCCAGGCCCTTTTGGACCGCCAGCCTCTCAATGGCGCTCCTCAGACTGACTCCCCACCGAACAGCAGTACAGCTTGGGATCTTCAAAGGTGGGAACCCAGACACTCACTGGATTCCCGACGCTGTTTAGATGCTCCGGGCCAACATGGTCCCGGAACCAGGAACACTGCATGGCACGTACGCCCCGGCCAGGTAGGCCATAATGCCGGGGCACCATGATGTGGCCACCCTAAAGGTGGGTGCCACACTGGACGAAGAAGACCCAGAACCCTAAATACCCCTCCCCAGCATGCACAGCGAGGACAAACCCTCCTGATTGGCTGCTGGGAAAGAGCACCCAAACTTTGACTACACTGCTGCCACCTGCAGTACCGGGGCTGGAAGAACACCCCTACCTTAAAGCGGAGCTCCACCCAGGAAAACAACATTTTGCCATGTTGTTTAAAAAAATTAAATAAAAAAAACCTGAAAAAAAAAAAAATACTCACCCGAAATAGCTGTTGCTATGCGGAAGTCCGTAATCTGCCTCCTCCACTCCGCGGTGCCTTTTCTTCTTGTCCTTCTCCTTGTGAATGGGGCGCGCTGCTTTCTGGGAACTGTGTGTGTTCTCAGAGAGCAGCGCGCCCATTCACAAGCCAGCGTGAGACTCACGCAGGCGCAGTAGGAAATGGGCAGTGAAGCCGTATGGCTTTACTGCCTGTTTCCCATAGTGTGAATGGCGGCGCGGGACCCGGAGCGATCGTGGGACCGGCATCGGGGGGCCCATCAGCGCGGGCAAGTAGGACAAGGTAAGTGTCCTTATTTAAAGTCAGCAGCTACACTGTTAGTAGCTGCTGACTTTAACCACTTCAATACCCAGCCATAGAAAATTGACGGCCTGGGATGGGATTTACCATCCTAAGTGGCCGTCAATTGACGGCCTGGGCATTGCAGGCGAATATCTGGATGATGCCTGCAGCCAGAGGCATCATCCAGATATCCTCTTCTTCAGCCGACGATTCTGCACAATGTAAGAACGATCATAGCGGCGGTTCCGCCGCTTGATCGTTCTTACAGGCCGCGGGAGGGGACATCCCCCTCTCCCGCCGCCATCCGGTGCTTCTCCGGGCTTACCTGTGCCTTCGGGGGCCCGGAGAACGAATCGTCGGCGGCGGCAGGAAGCATAGAGATGACTGGTGACCAGATGGTCACCAGTCATCTCTATGACCGTCAGAGGACCCGGGCGCGATGTGATGACGTCACGCCCGGGTCCCCGTAAGTAAACAAAGCCGCGATTGCGGCTGTAAGCCCCCATTCATGAGATCGGTGAATTTTTTTTCACCGATCTCATGGTTTCCAGCCTGGAGGAGAGATGTGAGGTCTTATTGACCCCGCATCTCTCCTTAAAGAGGACCTGTCACACACATTTCCTATTACAAGGGATGTTTACATTCCTTGTAATAGGAATAAAAGTGTAAAAAAAAAATATGAAAAAAAGTGTAAAAATAAATAAAAAATAAGTCAAAAAAATAAATAAAAGATAAAAAAAAAAATTAAAACGCCCCAGTCCCCGATAGCTCGCGTGCAGAAGCGAACGCACACGCAAGTCCCGCCGACATATGTACACGCCGTTTAAACCACATACTGTAAGTGAGGTATCGCCGCATGCGTTAGAGTGCCAGCAACGAATCTAGCACTAGATCTCCTCTGTAAATCTAAACTGTAACCTGTAAAAAAATAAATAAAGCGTTGCCTATGGAGATTTTTAAGTACCGAAGTTTGGCGCCATTCCATGAGTGTGCGCATAATTAAAGCGTGACATGTTGGGTATCTATTTACTCGGTGTAACATAATCTTTCACATAATACAAAAAAATTGGGCTAACTTTACTGTTTTGTTATTTTTTTTAATTCATAAAACAATTTTTTTACAAAAAAAAGGCGTTTGAAAAATAATTGCGTAAATACCGTGCAAGATAAAACTTTGGAATGACCGCCATTTTATTCCCTAGCGTGTCTGCTAAAAAAAACATATATAATGTTTGGGGGTACTGTGTAATTTTCTAGCAAAAGAATGATGATTATTACATGTAGGAGAGAAGTGTCAGAATAGGCCCAGTATGGAGGTGGTATAAAAGCCTGGTATTGAAGCGGTTAAAAAAAAAAAATCGCGGCTGGAGCTCCGCTTTAAATTTAACTAGCACCAGTACCATAAAGTACACAGGCGCTACATCTGTTATTCATTCCAGCTGGTGTTCTTGTTTCTAAATTGAATATCCACCAAACTTTTCGTTCCAGAGATGTTGCCCCCCTAGGTGGATTACTTTCTCCAAACCATAGAAAGTAAAAGACGACATGTCTCAAAGATGTACATATTTAAAATGTTTAGACACATTTGACAGTCCTTTATCACTTTGATACAAAGCTCCATGGTGCTCGCCTACTCGTGTCCTAAGAGGTCTAATTGTGCAACCCACATATTGTAGATTGCACAAAGTACACTCCACAGCATACACTACATTGGAAGAGCTGCAGTTAATATAATCCCGCAGAAAAACTCCTTCCCTGTCTTAGCTTTTTTGTATGTTTCTTACAAAAGCGACACGTGTTGACACCACAGGCATACGATCCATTGGTGTTTAACCATGTCCTCTCCAAACCTTTGGATCGAAACAGACTGGGCGATAATATCCCTCCCAGGGTTTTCGCCTGACGGATGGAAAATCGACACCCATTGTTGACAAAATGGAGAGAGATCCCGATCCGTGGACAGAATAGGTAGATGTTTTGAAATTATATCTTTAATTAAATTAAACTCTACTGAGTAGGTAGTTACAAAATTGAGGGTACTGCCAGCAATGCTGTATCCTGGCTTAGGCCAACAAGGACAAGGCCTAGGGCAGCACTTTGCAGGGGGGCAGCATGGAAAGAGTCTCTGCCAGCTTGCGCTACACTGTTAGTGTAGTGCCAGTCTTATGGGCCGGACTGGGCTGAGAGGCAAATTAGTCTAGCGCCCCCATAAAGCAGTGAGACTGCTTCCAGTATGTGGGAGGCCGGCATTCCGCAACTGTGGGGGGCGCTGCTTCCAATTTTGACTGTCCTATCATCCTGGACCACAAACCTTCCTCACTGTGCTATATGTTTTCTGCTGCACCATCGGCATGGTTATATCTCCTTAGTCCTCTCCATAAAATTATCAGAAATTTGTGCTTAAAGTAGATCTATAGGTAACACTTTTTTTTTTCATTTTGGATAGAGTAAGGGAGGGTTATAGCCCCCGTCAGTTTATATTTTACCGTCCTTGTCCCATTGCAGAGATTTCCCTTCACTTCCTGCCCCATAGCCAAACAGGAAGTGAGAGGAAATCTATGCAAATTATGGGAATCCATAGCCCCCCCCAGGCCCCTTAGAACTAGTATCCCCACTCAAAAATTTCAGGGTGGGCCTTAAACAGAAAGGAAGTGGGTGGGTCATATTTAAATTAGGGGGTACACAAGTTTAGTCAGGCCTAGGGCAGCACAAAACCTAAATACACTACTGACGGCCAGCATTAGATTTACATTCCTTGCAAGATCTATGTTTTAATGGCGCAGATCTATCTCTATCTGATTTAACAGAGCGATAGCTACAGCTGCAGAGTTCCGCCCAGAAATGGAACTATGCTGTTCAGATTCCTTCCCATCCAGGTATTTGCTCCCACTTCCTGGGAAAATCAATGAACATTGTGCGGCGATCCACGCAAAGGTCCAGCAAATCCTACCCGTCCCCCGTCCCCCCTCTGTCTACTGAGAGAAACAGGTCCCATCTAATAGACCCCAGATCTCTCCATAAAGAGGATCTGTCATGGCCCATGTTGTCACAGGGGATGTTGTTTATCCAGGGATTTTTTTCAGGGGGAACATGGTGGAACTCAGTTCTACCACCTCTGGCTCAGACCCTACATAATACATACAATAATAACATAATAAAGTAATACAAACATCAGTCAGGTGGTAATGACATAGGATAGTATAATTGAAGTCACATTTCCCACACACTGTAGGAAGCATTTCCAACGAAAACCTTAACCCACCGTCACCTTCCTGGAGCAGACGGTAATGCTCTATACCAGGGATCTCCAAACTACGGCCCTCCAGCTGCTATGGAACTACACTTCCCATGAGGCATTGTAAAACTCTGACATTCGTAGACATGACTAGGCATGATGGGAATTGTAGTTCCTGAACACCTGGGGGGCCATAGTTTGGAGCCTCCTGCTCTATACCAGGGGTGCCCAACCAGTGGCCCGGGGCCACATGTGGCCCGCGGAGCCCTCAGATGTGGCCCGCGACCTCCTACTCTGGGATGGAATAGAATATAATACTGTTATTAAAGGTCATATATGGGCATATATTTTCTGCAGTGGTTACTGGGCTGCTTTCAAACTGATCCGCAGAGCAGTGCACCTGTGGGTTACCTGCACTGAACCATAGACTTCTGTGAGTTTGGTGAGGGTAAACTGCAGTGCATGTGTGTGAAAGCAGCCCTGGGCCCCTTTCACAAGGCCGTAAGGTGACAAATTATAATCATAGGGAAAGGGGGGGCAGTAAAGGGAAGAAGAGGAAAGGAAAGAGAGGACAGGGAGGAAGGAGGACCAAGCAGACCCCGGCGCGTCAAACCTGCATAATGTAATCGGGGGATATGTCTGGGTTGACCCTGAGGTGCTAATACATTTTTCAGGGAGTCCAAGGCAGAATAGTCACTCCATAGGAGCCATAGGGTCTTAAATTTGTTGAAGGTGTCATTATCAAGGGCTATCATCTCCTCTATGCGCATGATGTCATTGACCACTGAGACCCACAAGGACAGAGGAGCGGTAGTAGTAGTTTTCCAGATTTGGGGTACGTTTCTGAGAGGCTATGGAGCCACGGAACATAGATAGTAAAGCTATCTCTGGGGAGGGCGTCAGAGACTGATCGTATAGACTGCTGTATATGGGAAAAACCTGAGACCAAAGGGGCTAAATGGACTGACAGTCCCGCCATATATGAAGGTAGCTGTCATCTGCTGAGCCGCATCGCCAACATGAGGGAGGACCGGACGGGAAGATGTTGTGAAGAGATTGAGGGTCCCTGTACCAACGGGAGAGGAGTTTGAAGTTTTTCTCTTGGGAATAACAGGACATGTAGGATTTGTGCGTAAAGTGGTACGACTTTTGCCAATCTACCGGGAAGGCGGGCGCAATTTTAAAACATGACATGTTAGGTATCTTTTTGTTCGGACTAACGTCATTTTTTATATTTTACAAAAAAAATAGGTATTAAATTGTGTTGGTGTGCACTAAAATTAATTAACCACTTAAGACCCGGACCAAAATGCAGGTAAATGACCAGGCCCCTTTTTGCGATTCGGCACTGCGTCGCTTTAACTGACAATTGCGCGGTCGTGCGACGTGACTCCCAAACAAAATTTGCGTCCTTTTCTTCCCACAAATAGAGCTTTCTTTTGGTGGTATTTGATCGTTTTTTTTTTTTTTTCGCTATATACAAAAATAGATAATAATGAAACATTTTTGAAAAAAAATCAAATAAACTAAATTTTAGTTAAACCTTTAGGCCAAATTTTTTTAGCCACATGTCTTTAGTAAAAAAAAAAATCGCAATAAAAAAAAAATAGCTACCTAGCGGGAACAGCGACACTAATACAGCGATCAGAAAAATGATCGCTTAGTGACGCTGGCAATAGGGAGTGAAAGGGTTAACTAGGGCGGTGATCAAGGGGTTAAAACTTTATTAGGGGGGGTACGGGGGCTACCCTGAACCTAACACTAACTGACTGTTACACTGACACTAACTGCAGTAATCATACATATATGATCACTGCATTCAGTGACACTGTGACAGGGGGGAGGGGGGGTGATCGCAAGGGGTTAATGTGCCTGCGTGTACTGGTGTCAGTGTAGTGTTGTGCAGACTCACTGTGTGATGTGATCTCTCCTCAGCGGTGGTTGAAAAAAACGCTGAGGGAGAGATCACATCGCTTCCTCCTTCCTGTGTTTACACAGGAGGAGGAAGTGACAGGGCGGGGGGGTGCGCGCATTGGCTGAGAGCGATCCGGAGGGGGCGGACAAAAACGAATAGCCGCTCCCTCTTGTCGGATCGCTCATACAGCCGCGGGGACCGCCGCATGTACCGGGGGGGTCCCGATCGGACCCCCGACCCACCTCAAGGCACCAACGTATATATACGTTGATGTGCCTGTCGGTGCCATTCTGCCGACGTAAATGTACATGCGGCGGTCCTCTTAACCTCTTAACCTCTTAAGGTTAAAGAATATTTTTTCTAAAAAAAAATTGCAAAAACATTAAAAAAAATTATTTGAGGGGGGCGTGACCGGAAGCCAGCCTGGAAGGAAGCATCCCTTGAGAGCTCCTCTCCAGCCCGCAGCAAATCGGCAAAAAACCGGGGGAAACTGTAGCCGTCCATGGGCGGATCGCGGACCACCAGATCCAGCAAGGCTCGGGGATCATCCCAACCCCCGCCAGGCTCCTCCACGACCTTTGAAAGGTACTTTAAATCGCCCGACAGACCGCCGGGTGGAGGGGACAAGATGGCGCCGGACGCAGCCACCTCCAACACAGGGACATCTCCCCCACGCTCACCTCAGCATCGAGAGCCATCCCCGACCCGATCGCAGACCACGGCTTCATCCCCGAGCCCGGATGGCTCCCAGCAACGGGTGAGTGAATCCCCGCACCCCTGCCCTCCCACAGCGGACCACGAGGCGCAGGCCGCGGCTCTCCATAACCCCCCAGGCCGGGACACTCGAGACACGGGAGCCCTCCCCCGCCCGCCCCGCACTGCCTCAGACCCGGGACCACAAAGCGGAGCTCAGCTCTCCTCCTCTCCCACACTTACTCAGGAGGACTTCCCAGCCCTGCAAACCCCTGCCAACTCCCAGGCCTCTATGGGATCCCCAGGACAGGGCAGCCCCTCTGTCAGTGCTAGGCCGCAACCCACCCCCCCTGCAGCCTGGGGACAAATCCATCCGGCCATCCATCCCGGGGTCGGGGATCGGGGAGGTATTTCCCCCCCCTCATATGCCTCCATGGCTAATATTAACGCCCCGTGGCACGAGGGGACCCCTGCCCAGCAGGGAGAACGGGCCGAGGCCTGGTCCACGCCATGGGATTCCTCCCAACAGCCTCCCCCTGGGACTAGAGGACATGGAGAAATGGCTCCCAGCCACCAGCTGTCCCCCTCTGACTCACTTCACCCTCCACATGGCGCCAGGGGACCCTCTCATTACCCTCCTCCGCCATGGCAGTCATATCTGCAGGCCTTCCCCACGAAAGACGACTTTAAACAACTAATTGAAGATGTTAAGGCAACATGCCGCGCTGAAATTCAGGCGCTCCATACAGGCCTCAAACACCTAGCTGACAGAGTGGAGATGGCAGAGGAGGAGATCCAGGAGACCAAACTGGCGGTACATCGCACCCAAGTTCAGGCATCAGACCATCATCTTATGCTTAGAGATATGCAGCGGCACATTGAAGACCTGGACAACAGGGGGCGCCGCAACAACGTCCGCATACGCGGTCTTCCCGAAGTAGACGGGGCGGAAGACCTACAGCTTACCCTCCAGAAATTATTTAACAACATACTGGGAGAACCAACAGACAAACCTATTGAGATGGATAGAGCTCACCGAGCCCTCAAGCCAAAGGGCCCTGCCTCCAAACCGCGGGACGTCATATGCCGGGTGAACTCATACCCGCTGAAGGAAGCCATTATGCGAAAAGCTCGCCCCATACGTAACCTAGTCTTCAACAACAACCCATTACAGCTTTACCCGGACCTTTCTTGGATCACCCTGCAGAAACGTCGTCTCCTACAACCCTTGCTCCGCACCTTACAGGACAGAGACATAGTGTACCGTTGGGGCTTCCCCTTCGGCCTCTCCGCCAGCCACCAGGGGACTTCCGCCACCTTACGCTATCCCGAAGACCTGGATGTCTTCTGCAAAACACTGGACATTCCCGTTCCCCAGCTGGTGGACTGGGACCTCGTGGCAACACCACCCCCTCCACCTGTGGTTTGGCAGAGAGTCCCCCCACCCAAGCGCCCTAGGGGCAGGGACCCTGTCCGCAACTCCCCCAGGCACAGACCCAAGTGAGACGGTCATCCTGACCACAAGAGCCGCCCTGAGCGCTGCAAGAAGCCCTCCTATTTTTGTTTTGTTTTGGCCTACTGTTTCTGCTTTTTTTTTCTTTTACCTCCCCCGGCTGCCCCAGCCTTACTCCAACGCTACATATCGGGCCTGTCTTGGACAAGACCCCGAAGAGGCTGCCCTTCTGTTTACGGACCCCCCCCATGGCTGATAGCCTGAGAGTTCCTTCTCCCCCAACCCCCACGGTGGAGTTTCTCCACACCACCCCCCCGCCCCCCCGACCCACATTTTTGGACTGTCAGGTCGGGAGGTCCTTAAGGAACTGTTGGGACCCGAGGGCCCTCGGGCCACTCGGGCCCCCATTGTTGAATGTTGTTGTGTTTTTCTTCTGTTTTTTTGCTCTCATCTCTCTCCTTCCTTTCAGATACCTTTCTCTCCCCCTCCACACAGGCAGAACTCAACGGCACGCCTCGGTGGCTGTCGGCTCGGTGGCCCCTCCGCTCACCCTCCCAGAACCGGACGCAGCACGCCTGACTCCAGCTAAGTATAACCCACGGTCACTCCACCCACAATATGGCTAAGTTACTATCTATGAACGTCCACGGGCTTAACTCCAATAGGAAACGACATCTAGCACTCAGGGAATTTAGGCAATCAGGGGCAGAGATTATAATGGTACAGGAGTCGCACTTCTCCAAGGGCGACTCCTTCACGTTCGCATCCAGATATTTCCCCTTAACATACCAGGCCTTTAGCTCGCGAAAACGGGCAGGGGTCGCAATCCTGATTAAACGGGGCACCCCCTTTACCTGCACACACTCCTACATTGATCCCCTGGGCCACTTTATCATCCTGAGAGGTACATGGCACTCGCGGGACATAACCCTGTGTACCCTATATGCCCCCAACGCACACCAGCACAGATTTCTGAGCCGGGTTCTCTCCCGTCTAGCTCGTTCCCCTCACGATCTACTGGTGGTGGGGGGGGACTTTAACTTACCCCACTCAGCGACCTGGGATCGTCTGGTTGTGAACCCCCGGGCCCCCCAGGCTAGGGCTCTGCGGGACTCTAAGCTTTTCCATCAGCTAACTAGGAAGCATGCTCTATTTGACGCATGGCGGGCGCTTCACCCGGGAGATCGCCAGTTCACCTTTTACTCATCCCCTCACCACACACACTCGCGCATAGATTATTTTCTAGTCAATAATACCACGCTACGCGTTGCCGACTCCGCACGGATCCTGCCCATTTCCTGGTCCGACCACGCCCCCATCACCCTATCCCTTGACCTGAACGCCCCCACCCGCAGGCCCTATAACTGGCGTCTGAATGATTTCCTCTTGAAGCACACCCCCTCCAAAATGGAAATAGAATCTGCCCTGCAACTTTATTTCAGCGAAAACAACACGCAAGACATCTCCACCACCACATTATGGGCCGCTCATAAAGCGGTAATCAGGGGACGTTGTATAGCCATCTCCTCAGCCCTTAAGAGGAACGCCGAGTCGGCTAGGAAGCAGGCGGAAGCACAGCTTCATGCCCTAGAAACCCGTCTACAGGCCTCACCCTCCCTGCCGCTTCTTAAGCGCATCGCCCTAGTAAGGTCGACACTCCGGGACCTCGCGCTGGGTCGAGTCGAGAAAGCCCTGGTTCGCTTACGACAGGTATACTACGACAAGGGCAACAAGGCGCAAGCCCTGTTGGCAAGGAAACTAGCCGACCGCTCGGTCGCCTCCACCCCGCACCAGGTCCAGGACAGATCGGGCAACGTTCTATCCCACCCTCAAAGTATAGCGGATGCATTCGCTGCCTTTTACACAGACTTGTACAACAAGCCGGAAATCCCACATAACCCACCCCCCCCGACCTGCTAGATAGGATGACACAATACCTGACACGGGCGGGCATTCCCCGACTGCAACCGGACGACCTGGCCTCTCTTAACGCCCCTATCACAGACGAGGAGCTCACCCTGGCCATTAAGGCCCTACCCGCCCACAAATCCCCGGGCCCAGATGGGTTCCCATACGAATACTACAAGACCTTCCTCCCCACACTTCTCCCTCACATGACAAAGCTTTTCAACGCCTTTCTACAACAGACCCCCATCCCGCAGGATATGCAGCGATCATTTATTACCCTCATTCCTAAACCAGACAAGGACCCCTCATTATGCGCTAGCTACAGGCCGATAGCCCTATTAAACTCAGACCTCAAAATATTTACGAAGGTCCTCTCCCTCCGCTTAAATGTAGTTTTGCCCTCCCTGGTCCATAAAGACCAGGTGGGCTTCGTCCCCCTTCGTCAAGCGGGGGACAACACAAGAAAGGTGATTGACCTGATCGATGTGGCGGGTAGGGAGGGCTCGGAATCTTTGATCCTGAGTTTGGACGCAGAAAAGGCGTTTGATCGCCTTGGCTGGCCCTTCATGCTCGCCACATTAAGACATATGGGGTTTGGAGGACCTTTTCTTCAGGCGGTCCGACACCTCTATACCAATCCGATATCACAGGTGAAAACTCCCTTCGCCACCTCATCCACCTTCCCTGTCACCAATGGAACCCGTCAGGGGTGCCCCCTCTCCCCCCTTCTTTTCGCCCTCTGCGTCGAACCTCTAGCAGCGACGATCCGAGACAACCCGGACATTCGGGGTATCCCAGTAAGGGGGAGGGAATTTAAGATCTCCCTCTTTGCTGATGATATCATTCTGACACTAACGCGCCCCCGCATCTCCCTGCCCAACCTACATAGGGAACTGGAACGCTACGAGGCCCTCTCGGGATATAAAACCAACGCCTCCAAGTCCATGGCTATGCCGATTAACATGCCCGAGCCAGAGACCCTACACTTACAATCCGTCTTCCCATATCACTGGGAGAGAGCCTCCCTGAAATACCTGGGGGTCCATCTGACCCCGAACTTTGCATCCCTGTACCAGGCCAATTTCCCTCCCCTCTATAGCTCGATCAGGGCGCTGATCCACAAATGGAA